>CM060846.1:4957500-5557500 GCA_030762175.1 Metallyticus violacea
GAAGTCCAAGATATTGCAGGCTCAAGCACGAGTAATAGTATGTTGACAACAAAATAAAATATCTGGTGTTGATTACAATGATTGATCGGAAGGTGTCTAACGCTGTGACGTTCGCTACATCTGATGTTGGTTATTGTTTAAGGGGTCAAGCGACATAAGCAAGTCGGCTAAAACAAATAAAAATCCCATTAACAAATTAAAAGGGTAAATGAAATTCAGCAATGTACTAAGTACTGATTATAAAATACACTGGCAAAAACCGGAAACAAAACGGGCTTAAAATGCGCAAAAAGAAAACCTCACATATAAAATATAATATCCATACTTTGCTCCAGAAACCACAAATACGCGTAAAACTGAGTAATCGCTCCACAGCGACATCATTATCAACAAGAACTTCCTCAAGAGAGAACGGCTAACTCGGGGAGCATCTAAAAGCCGCTAGATGATGGCATTCAATTAAAATATGACGCACTCTATAGGCGTGGTCACAATTTGGACACACTGGATCAGGTCTCTTAAATGAGGAGAGAATAGCGTTAATGTGTCGACGAATTATAGAAACTGCGGTCGATGTTTTAGGACTGAGCATAAGTTCTACACGAATGGGGGCCCCTGCTAAAAGCCAAAGGTGGTAACAAGCTTCCGCAGCTGAGAAAAAGGGAGTTATCTCTACGCCCAAATCCTTAAAATCTCTCGAAAAGGGGCTTAGTAATCAGAAACCTATCAGTGTAAAACTATTAAGCGACATATTAAAAAAGGGACATTCGTGCGACGCTGAGGTTGAGCAGCCAATCAGCAACCGTATTCATAAATAAAATATCTCTACGACAGTACAGACTCCGCGCTTAGGCTGGGCAAAGCACTGGTAGGAAACGCTACTATTGCGACACGGATTTGGGCGTAAAAATCCTAAGTATGGCTTCCTTCGGAAGGAAAGTACAGCCGAGGGTCCCGTGTCGTATTTTTACGGCATATAAAAGAACCTAAAGGCTGAAAAAAGGAATTTATGGGTCGTTTCATGCCCTGAATTGAATGGGACGCTGATGACCGGAGATTTTAAAGAGATCTAAATAAAACAAATGAACAAGAACCGACGCGTACATAAAAATCAGGTCTTTCATGAAATCCCGAATAAAAAATGAAAACCGACCACCACTATACCATTCATAAAGGGTTCGAAGGATGCCACTTCTCTAGCAGGTATCATAGGCTTTCTCCATCGAAGAAGACGGCGATCGTTTGGCACTTTCGTACAAACCCGTCCATAATATGAGTGAAAAGAGACAACAGATGGTCCACAGAAGAGCGATTTGCACTGGACGTACGTTAAAAGGTGCAACAATTCTAGCCACAGCATAAGCCGCCCGTTAATAATGCGTTCTTGCATATGCAACTGGTAAGAGAAATCGGACGGTAACTAGAAAGAAGATTAGGATCCTTTCCAGGTTTTAGTATTGGAATGACGGTGGCCACTCGCCAACCGTATGGAAACGTGCCGTCACAGCAGATACTTTTAAAAATCGGGGCAAAAATACCTTACCTTCAGCTGATAAATGCGACGACATTGCAATATGTTTACCGTCTGGCCACGGAGCACAATACCTAGAAGTACAAAGCCCATGCTGGAATTCCCTGGCTGTATAGAACTCCTGATTGTCGGAGGCAAAGGAGAATTCCACTTGCATCTGAATTGTGCGGAACGCTGAAAGATAATTATCGGAGCTCGAAATATCAGCAAAAGTACGCCCTAATGTTTGTACGAGTATCAAGTACTCGGTAGTATACCTTGAGACCCGGTATGGGTGAAAACCCAGGCTCACCTGTAACCCGCGATAGCTCATTCCAGACAACAGACGAGGGCGTCGAGCGGTTTAAAGATGCGACAGCAATCCAAGACGTCTTTTTTCTGTCCATTAGTACTCGACGGCATTTTGCGCGTAGCTGTTAGTAACGTATTATATTTTACAACATAGGGTTCAGACGAAAAGCGCTCAAAGCACCTCGACGTGCACGCAATGCATTCTGGCATTCATTGGCCCACCAAAGAACCGGAAAGCGTCTGGGGTGCGAAGACGACTCCGAAATATCCTGATCTGCGGCAGTAATGAGTACGGTATCGAGGTGTTCGATAATGGCGTTAATAGATATAAAACAAGCACCAAAAATATGGAGAGAGAACTCAAGAGATTTCATTTCACCTCTCTGCCAAGCCACCTTGGCGCGCGCTGCGAATGTACGTGGGAAGACACGACATGGATTTGGCACGTAAAAGTATCACTGGAGTATAAATCAGGGAGTAGTTCCAGGTAAGACGTACAAAAGAGAAGCGAAACATTAGGATAAATGCAAATGTGAGAAACTGGTTATATATCATAGTGACCTGTATTGTGGCGATCTACTCCCCGTACACTCCGTGGAGGATTTTGCGCATTAAAGTCCCTCAAATGTACGAAAAGGGGTGGTAGCTGTAAAAAAGATTATCTAGACAAGCCGATGTGGTAGTAGCAAATGGAGGTGTGTATATATTACAACTATGATCGGAAGAGCAGCGCAGCCTCTATACGAAACTGCAGATTCAGTGGAGAACTGTGAACTCTATCTGATTAACTCTATCTTCCGGTGCAAGGTCGAATCTCACCTAAGACTAACCGCGGAGAACAAATCAGTCCGATGGTCGAAAGCTTTGTCTTACGGAGAGACACAAGCGGAGTGTCAGCCGACAGTAAAAGCAACTCCAGTTTAGATCTTCGAGTACGAATCCCATGTACATTCCATGATAGGATAGTCATAGTATATATAGGGCTAAGCTTATGGAGAGTCTTACTTTTTCACCAGTGCAGAGCGAATCAACCATCCCTTCTTTAGGCGCGTAGGACTGAGTGGTTCTCCAATACCTCCTTACAGGGAGAAATCTCCCATTGAGAGAGGTCAACCGATTCTAACACCTGGAATTAGATGGAACAAGTTTGCTCCCATTAAAGAAGTTCGACTTTCGAGGAGGAGATAAACTGGAATTCTTCTTCCTTTGAGCAGTACGGGATGTTTTCATAAAGCTGGTCTTTATAAACGCACTTTTGAACTTAATGGCCGGAACATTACAAACTATCAGCTTGGGCTTCTTGGTAGAACGTTTTGCGGAACCTGGTGCACTAGAAATCGGAATAAAATCAAAGTCGCAGATCTGCGAGCTGCTAGCACACTTCTTTATCCCAGAAGAGGATAAAGAGCTGTATGTACCGGTCTTTGGTATAATAGGCTGGCGAAATGGAAAGCGTTTTCGGCCTCATAAAAGGAAAGTTTTTCCTTCACCCAGAGCTCCTGCACATGTCTCTTTTCTCGAGATGATCCATCTCCAAACCCCGGAAGCCCGTGGTCATCAGAAGTCTTCTTAGCTTGCCAGCGCGCCGAATCAATTAACTACATGTCCAAGGGTTACGGGCATTGATTTCCTGATACTTTATAGGTAGCGTACAATGTTGCTTGAGATGTTGGTTTTTTCTGCGAGGGATTACAGTCTGGCTGTGGAAATGATTGTTGCTTTGGTAAGATTTTGCGATAATATCTTAATTTAGTTAGGTTGTTAAACTTTTTTCCTTCTTTCTTCCTTTCTCATTATTTCTTTCCGTTTTCCCTTTTTATTCTTTCCTTGTATCTGTCTTTTTATCTGAATTCATTCTGCCTCCTAAATGACATTGTAACAGCAGAATATTTTTTGTAAAATAAACCTTGGAACTTATAATAATGCATGTCTTCGCAGCTCGGGGGGAAGAAAAAAAAACTCACACCTACTGCAGATAACGAGTTATCACTTATAATGTTTTCTATGAATCAATCACTACAACCAGATTGTTTCCACTAACTATATTTCTTTAAAAACACATCTTGCCTAAGTGAAGTGAATTTTTTAAGCTTGTATTGGATTGTTTGGGTTATTTCGGTACTTCAGTCTACGCTCCCAGTAGAGGAACCTCCGGAGATGAGCACGGACGTAGTTGGAGTCCGTAACATTGTTTTCTGATAGACCTACCCGATGCCGGTGAACGCTCTCCAAGGAGATCGAGTTCCCGTACCAGAGGCTGTAGCAGAAACCTTCCCAAAGCGCGCCCCCTTAAACCGCATCAGCCCATCTAGCCCTGACTTTTTCGATCCTGTGACAGAACCAAAGGAATGAAATAGGACAACGGAAAATTCATGAAAATGGTAGAACCATCCTAGCATTCGCATAAGCGACTAGGAAAAATCAGAAAAAACCTCAGGTCGTACTGGCCCGCCCAAAGGGATCTCAACCCGCCAACTCCCCAAGGCACCCCGCATGTTCAAACACAATTTGTTCTTTGCACGTGCAGGATCTGTAATTTCGCATTTTTTTTTCTTTCTTTCTTTTTTACTCTGGTTCGTGGCTCCCACCTGTGTTTCACGTTGTTTCCCTAGGTATAATTAGTTATTATGATAACTTGGGAAGTCACAAAGTCTAATCCTGTGGGCTGATTTCGGTTTTCTCATGACATTGCGAATGCTGGGATGGTGAATTTTCCTGCTTCTCGTTTCCTGTCGTTTCATTTCAGGATTTCTGTTCTTGCGTTTGGTGTGGAAGCGGCCATTCAGAGAGGGTTTCTTGGAGAAACCGCCTGCAGCCCTCGTTTCTGTGAAGGGTTGAGAGGGATACACACGGGGTCCGTAATATTTCCAGTAAGATGCAGCGACGTGAGCAAATTAACTGCTGTACGTCGCAAGCTGGCGGTAAATAAGGAAATTAGGGACAGATCCGGGTAAACCACAAAAATACTTAATGCTCAAGATGGTAGCTTCCACATGTCATCTAGTAGTAAATGTGTCTTGTTATGGGGAAAAAAATAATAAAAACAGTAACCCAATTTACATGTATGCATCAATTGTGAAATTTAATTTTGCTGAAATGTCAACCACTGTGAATGTGTGGCGCTTTTTAAAAGTGGAAGTACTTTTAAGCTTATTGAGAGTTGCAAGTCTACGGGTTTACTCTCATATTTGGAACACCAGAATGGGCTGCCATCAAAAGCTTTCAGTTTTGTTCCTAACATTGCATTCCCACTTATCGTTGGTTGTAATTATCGTATTCGTTCATGCTGTTGCTACCGAAAATTATGTGCATTATCAACAAATATCCTTCCGCATTTATGATGGGGAAAGAGTTGTGAACAGAGATGCGCCATGTCTCTGCACACAGCCTGAGACGGCTTTTCTACAGCATTGACCTTTCCAACAACTGCCGGAACATCACATAAACTAAACTGTATATTGATAGCGTTGTTATGAATTATTTGGGTGCCTTTATGTAAAAAAAATAGCTAATTACATATACTACAGATGACGTACGGACACTTTCTCACATATTGCCACGCGCGTACTTTTCTCACTTAAGTACATAACTAATGTATCTTAGAAAAGAAGGATGTGCGCAGGTGCACGAGCTTCTGTCCCTCTCACTAAACAAACTTCTCTTTCCTAGGATAACGAACTCCAAGTGCAAACTTACATCTTTCCTGTAGTAGACTCCGGAATGATGATGCACAGCCTACCCGAGGGTGGGTATTACGACCTTCAAATTACATTTCACTTGAATAATTGCAAAATTAATTTATTCCGTTAATAGCAACAGCTTTCATGGGATATGTTCGCACTGTGCATGAATTTCCCTTGACGGGGCTAAACCACCGCAGTATAATCGTGTTTGCAGTTTTACATACAGTTAAAAGTGTTATTGCTTGGAAATGCTCTTACAGCTATTTATTAATTAGTAACATAAATGTCAGCCTGAACTGAATGGATATTTTGTGAAACATTTCCAAAGGCGAAATACGATGTTTATGTTATGGTCAACAGCCATGTGCAATTTTTGACATAGCTGAGATGCTATGTCAACAAGATAAGAGATTACTTAGTTAAGCTTTATAGTTATAAATTATTTTTATTGTTATTATTATTATTATTGTTATTTTCCTTTTTAATATTTAAACTAATTAAGAAAATGTATGGAAAAAGACATATTTAAAGGAAAATTCTCCATTATATCCTAAAAGGTACGGACTGTTTGGGGGTGGCGCAATAAGGACCGCCGAACTCGCACCCTTGGAGTCGAAGAATGCTTTAGCACTGGAATTTCACAAATATTACACTCGCTTTCTAAATAACAATAATGTCAACGGTATCTAAATTTGAATATATTTGGAAGAAGGTACGAAATAATCGATAATGCGATGTTTTGAGTAATTCAGCGTCAGTTATTTCTTGTCCACTTTTTCTAGTTCATCAAAATGGGGATTTCTTAAATGCTGAGCGTTTATTTTCAGTCTTTTTTTTTAATGGTGTTTAACGTCCGTTTTTACTGATGAGGCACCACAGGTGTGTTTTTCTTTTCTTTTTCTTTCTTGCTTTCTTTCTTTCTTTCTTTCTTTCTTTTTCCTTTCATTTTAGACTCATATCCAGGACATGGTTTAGATAGATGGTGCATTACATTTCTTAAGTTTAAAAAAAATGTTTATGTGGAAATGAGAGCAGGTAGGTATTTGAAAAATATTCTAAGCTGGCATTATTCACAACTGTGGCAGCACCGACTGTGTCATACTGATACATAAGTCGTGACGTTGGTTTTTGGTGAGTAAGAACAGCGCATTTTCATCTGCATCACAAGATTGGTATAAAAGTGTTTCTTCTGGCTTAGGAAGTTCCTACAAGGCCGAGGCTGATGCGATTCGTAGGATCTGTGTCGAAGGTTTGCTCGCAAATGCGCATGATGGCAACGTGGAAAGAGCACGTGCAACTAGTTGAAATACACTGCATGCCGTTGCGTCAGCGATATTCTAAACTTACTTCCAGAGAAACCTGCCTCGAAGTGAAAAGATTAGCGTGAGGCTATGTGAAAAGTGACAGAAGTAGAATGTCCTGATGGTTTTTATGTAGATGGTAATGTTGCTTGAAAAACTACAGTGATGCAGAGTAGCACTCATCTTTCGAAAGTATGTCCTTTATATATTGACAGCATATTTTACATAGAAATATTAAGCAATAAATGCACTTAGCGGTTACTTTCTTGGGATTTGTTTTGCGAAGCGTTCGCATGGCACTATTGCTTTATAAATAACTAGTAAAGTGGTGTGTCTGCACGGAGCCTGGAAAGCGATGCTTTTTCATCCCAACAAACTTATTACATGGATTTTTTTTTAGCTCTCATGGGGGTTGTTAAGGAAACTTCACTCATTACTTTCCCTTCTTCTCTAAGTGTTGTTTTTGTAGGAAAAGCTAATTCGGTCACACATTTTTCTTGCCTCGTTGCTTCTGTTTTTCTTAATTTAACTCTGTCGTTGCTTTATTAAAGGCCAATCGACACCATTCTACTTTAATCTCCCATAAATGTGACGCTTCCCCTGATGATTCTACCGATAAACGTTAAAATTCGTTCAAACAACCTACATAATTAAAAAAAAAAAAAATCATGTTTTCTGTGCAACTTTTCAAATTTATCGAAAAATGATATACAAAAACCAACACACATGTCATTATTTTGTTTTCATCTTTAGCTAAAGGGCGGTCCTTAAACACATTAACACATAAATAATTAACTGTGTTACTTGTTTACTTTTCCCTTGACCAAAGAATTTCATAAGGTTCTCTCCGAGATGTTTGACTTTCCATTGTGAAAGTAATGCATAAATATTCGAAACTACAACATATTCTTTTTGCTTGAATAAGCAACACAAATTATTATCCATTACTTGCATCTTTGTATCAATAAGCGCCAAGTCGGTCCTGGTGGTGTAGTGGTAATCATACTTGCCTTCTAAACCCAAGATCGCGGGTTCAAACCCGGCCAGGATTGATGGATTTTTTCGGGCGTAAAAATCCTAAGTATGGCTTCCTTCGGAAGGAAAGTAAAGCCGTGGGTCCCGTGTCGTACATTTACGGCACGATAAAGAACCTCAAGCCTGAAAGAAGAGGTCTTTTGCAAAATTTGTCGGCCGTTTCACGTCCTGAATAGAATGGGACGCTAATGACCCGTGACGTTAAAGAGCGTGCTTAAATAAGCGAGAAAGGAATTTGTGGTTTCTGTTCGCTATCACTCAGCTCTTCCTGCTCCCACTAGGCTGACTGTTGCGCTCATTTACAGTCTTTCGAATGCTGTTATTTAAGAATGTCACCTTTAAACCCAATATTTTTAAATTTCTCACGCATGTAAACTTTTTTCCATTATTCTGAGTGCTCCGGCAAGAATGTGACTCCCAAATCCGATCCACTTTTTATATTAAACTGCAAATTGTCCTCAAGGTTTATGATTATCTTATCACTCACGTTTTATTCTTTTCACCAATTATATGTAGTAGGTGGTATGTTTTCATTTATTAATTTATTTATTGTTAGGTTTATTTACGGACACTCTTTAACATCTTTGGTCATCAGTGTCCCACTCAATTCAGGGCGTGAAACGGCCGATAAATTTTGCTCAGATGCCTTTTCATGCTTGAGGTTCTTTTACGTGCCGTAAATCTACAACATGGGACCCACGGTTTACTTCCTTCCGAAGGAAGCCATACTTAGACGTTTTACACCCGAAAAATCCATAGACCCTGGCCGGGTTTCCTCGACCTTGAGTCTACGAGTCAAGTATGGTTACCACTAGATCTCCAGGACCGACTACTTCGTTTATCCATTCGCGTGTAGGTAATAAATATAATTTGCGACTTTCTACCCAATATTTCCGCACAGATCTGAGATGCGTCCTTCCCTACAATGCTGTACTCTTCTGACCAATTGTAACAATAATCTCAATTCTTTGTGAAAGTGTGAAACCTATTTCTAACAATAATCTATAAAATATTCTTTTAAATTTTGGAGGGTCACGCCCACTATAGACAACAGAAAGCGCTTTATGCAATAACGGCGGTTCGTTGTTAAAGAAAAATTAGGGAACTTTACTTGAGATAATGCAGAACCATCGATTACGTGGCGTGCTGCCCTTCTTCAGGGCAGGATTGATACATGTCTGTTTATATTCTTTGTGCTTTACCTCTGTCATGTCCACAATTATAAGCCTTTGGGTATTTGGGTAACACGCTCAGCACTAATTATTTTTAGAAGTGACAGTGTTGCAGCCGTGGTTATATGTGGTTTCTGTTATTAAAGTGCCGTAAGCAAAAAGGATGAAAAATGTTGCTCCGAGGTTAGGAACGCTATGCCATGTCGTGTAATCAGAACCACGAGGGAACAATTTTCTTTATTTTAAAATTATTTCTTATGCAAACTTAAGATTTGCACGTTATTTACTGGGTAGTGTATAATGAACAATAAATTAAATAAAGCTAAATAATTATATCATTGAACTTTTAATGGTTTTAAAGGAATGAAATAGGCACAAAATAGTTGCAATAAATATGTGCATAACAAAGAAAGAATTTTGAGCATTACCAAGATGCTGTTATGCAGCAAACATCTTCCTTGACGTTTAAGGCGAATATCAAGAAATGGGACGATCGACGACCTGCATTCTCCCGGACAAGTGTATACCGCCAGTCTCGCACATTTAAGCACTAATTTTGAAAAATAGAAAACATTGAAGTTATAATAGAAATGTGCACTTTTCGTCACAAGCGTTTTCAGATTGAACCTCCCCACTGTCTGCAAGTGTACTGTCCAGATGATTTAGCACGGAATGAATGAATGAATGAATGAATGAAAGTGTTTAACGCCCGTTTTTACTATTGAGGTATCACAGGCAATGGACACTGATGATACATGAGACGAAATGATATATTGGGAAAGGATTTTTTTTTTTTAAAGGAAGGAATCATTCCAGGCCTAAGTTTACGGTACCTCCCCGGCATTTGCCATTTATGAGGACTGAAGAAAACGTGGAAAAAACCTCAGTCAGGGAGGGCGGTCCTGGCGGTATTCGAACCCAGACCTCCCGTTCACGAGTCCGCGCCTTAATGACTTCGGCCATCCGTGACAGTATCAACGGGGAGATAGGTGCCACTTCCTACATACTAAAGCTTTCCGCTAGAGCTAAACTTAACGCAGTGTTTATTGCCTGAGGCTAAAGGCAATTATGTCACCTTTGGAGATTGTTGGTATTTGATTTCCCTAGCTCGGGGCGCTTCGACGGCCTTATTCCTGTTACATACGAGTGGTGTAGAGAGAAGCAGCGAAACCGAGAAAAGAGTGCCCACCTTGCAGACTTATCCTTAGCCGTAGCTGAATTATCGCATGTACTAGAGCGGCAGTCCGGAGAGAGCCGAAGGTAGTGTGACTTCCACAGATAATGAGGCTTTCAAGCGCAACGGCATGATAGCTCAGACGGTTGGAGCGTCATGTTGTAGTTGTGAAGATAGTGGTTTGGAATCTTCAAGTCATGGCACATTTTTTTTTTCTGCCGGAGTTAAAGGAGATTTGCCACCATTACAATGATTTACTCCCTAACTTAGTACCACGCACACAATACAATATAAATTGATGTTTACGAATTTTATTTTTCTATTAGAATCAAAAGAGTATTGCCACCATTACAGTGATTTACCCGCCCCTATCAATTTATGATTATGAAAATGAGGCAAGCGTAGGCAGTCGGGCCGTAGCGAGCCGCAGCAAACCACTGGGTCCACCGGTTTCAAGGATTTACCCGAGGTTAGTGTTAAGGTTAGTATGTGCGCATGTGCGTGCGTGTGTGTGTGTGTGTGTGTGTGTGTGTGTGTGTGTATAAGTTAATTGCGAATTACAATAGCACAACGTGTGGTAAAAAATGAAAAACTCATTTTTATAAATAGGCAAAACATATTGTAGCCAAAAAGTTACGGAGGGCAATGCATAGGTCATTAAGTTTAACAAAAAAATAATACATGCATCATTTACACTGTTACAAGCGGAGTGTGAATAAGGAAGTGTAAGTGTTGTGTAACTTTGTGTAATTTGTGTAATAAACATCGGAGTTCCCGCTGTCGTTCGGGACTGAGGACTGGCTCGGGACTGCAGCTCTAGCAGCTCCAGGAATTTCGCTACGGCTATGGATAAGTCTTTCTAGTCTTTTTATAAATCAATTAATACCTAGAGGGGTCTACGAATTATACCGTCATCTTTTATATGTTTGCATCTACTGTTGCCCATGCCGGTAGTGAACACAGGTGAAGAGTCTAAGTAGGAATTTCCTGACTTTGCTTTTTCTACAGGGAAACATATTTTCCTGGTGCGCGTGAAACTGCCGTTCTTTAAGCTGGTGTTACACAAAATAACTGATGTTGACAGCTATCTTAAAGAAAGGTAATTTATCCTTCCCTATACCAAAACCTTATTTTTGAACACAGTTGTAAATCATACGATGGGGTTTCTGAATCATCTTTCATATCAAGGTTAGGTGAGTAGAAAATGACATAATTACATGACATAACGTAAGGAATTCGACTCACATTTTAGAAAAAGTAGTAACACAACAAACCATTTTACTATTAGTGACCGTCGATTTGAAGTCCGTGTAGATTGTTCTGCATTCGTATTAATTAGCTAAGAGCTGTAAAAAGTTCCCCCCCCCCTTTGAAAAGCAAATCGAGTAATTATTTAGCTTATGCGCCCATTCCGATAATTTTTCATATAGCTTTTACTACTGGAAGAGTTATATATCTAACTTATGATAGTAATTCAAAGAAAGTAACAAATATGCATCTACAAGTATGTATGAAATTAAAAGTTTGAACTTGGACATAATTTGTTGTTTTTTCATCTTTTTACATTGAACTCGTTTAATTCAGGAGGACGCTTTATTGTGCGAACATGTCTCTGCAAAGTGTAGGTGTTTGGTACAGGACATTGCAAAGCATTTTTTAAATATAGAAATGACTTTTTTGAAAATGCACGTTTGGCCACTGCCTTAGCGATATCTTTGCTACCGCATTTTTTATACGTTCCATGAATTAGTTTTTGACACTGACATTCGGAAAATACAGAAGTATATTTTGCACATATTTTGTTTTAGCTTTGTTAAGGTCATGGAAATCGGCAGGGGAGGACAGGGGGTGGGGGCTAATGTCAAGGACTAACATTAATAGGCCGTCATTATGCGCGCAGCTTTGTATTTTCATTATTGCTGTTATTGATATTATTATTATTATTATTATTATCATCATCATCATCATTATTATAGTTATTATTATTATTTATCGTCGCCGTCGCCTCTTCATCATCATTGCCACATTTAAACTAAAATATAATTTGTACTTGTTGAATCAGAAATAATAAAGCGTAGGAAACCATAATAGCGATTGTTTCCGTTTACGTTTAAGTTAAAGTTTTCCTACCCTTTTCAAAACAAAACAAACGTGCGGCTTATGTTTCAGATTAGCAAATACACGAATGAATACAACCACTGCAGTCTTCCGTACTTCCGAAGATAATTTTTATTAGAGAGAGGCTTCGCAATTTAGCAGTTCATTATATTTTTCATAGTTTCGCCATGTCTGACACACACGCTCTATGTGCCAGTTTGATGTTTGTTTATTGTAAACGGTTTGAAGTAAAAGCCGTTAATGAGAGTGACAACTTTTTCTGCAAACTAGCGCGGATGCTGGCGCAGCAGAAAGTAACAGCTCAAGTGGAAAGAAATTCTTTGATGAAGAAACACTTTCTTGCTAACAACAATCAAGCATATGATTCCTCAGTATCAGATAGCAGTTTTTCCTTGCTGAGGCCTGAGTTACTGTTCAATTTTAAAGCACGTTTACTCCTGTGCGTAAGATCACGAAATGTATCATGATAATGGTTTATACATATCGTGACCATCATCATCATCATCATCATCATCATCATGGATATTGGGACTTTTTTAAAAGAAAGAAAATGTGCATCGCCGTTTTGTAGCGCTACAGTCATCACAACTAAGGATGTGTTAACCCGGTACCAGAAAGAACACCAAAATCAGTGAACGAAGATAGCAATTGCTCTGCGGATAATATCCAGCGACTTAAGGTATGAACTTAACCTTCCAATCAGACATAGCAGTTGAGTATCACTAATCACTCATCTTGCCTGAACAGAAAGTGATTTTTCAAAGTACATGTATCTATAGTGCGTATGTTCACTAAATACGGGCATTTCCATGAGGACATGAAGTGAGGCTGTAAATAAGTTGAGGTACCACTTGGATATGATGAAAAACAAATCACTCTGATGCAGCAGCAGATTGATCATTTTTACCAAAGAGAAATTGAAGAAAGGACGCAAAAACTATATTCTCTAGTTGCATGTGAAACTCATCACTTATCTCTTCTCGGTAAGAATTCATCTTCCGGCATTTTTAATGTTCTGCTTTATTCAGGGAACGCCACCTTAAAAGACAATTTTTATATCTGTAGCGGAAATGTTAAATAAACTTCTGTTCAAATTCAAAATGAAATGATAACACTCTGGGAGCAAATTGTTCTGAAGACGTTGATTTTATCACTCAATGAAAGTATTGTGTTTTGAGTTCTATCTGACGAGTCAGCAGATAAAGCAGGAAAAGAGCAGCGGTCTATAGGAATGCGCTTTGTGGACAACAGTAGCCCTGCTCGTATTATTCGATGGGATTAACATCACTTGGTGCTTTCAGTATAATGAACTACATCTTTTATTTTTACCTGAAGCTGTTGTTGACATGAACGAGCTTGTTGGCCGCAGGTATGCCGGCTGCTCAGTTATGGCTGATAAGGATAATTGAGGATAATTAAGGATAATTAGAAATCAATATCCTAAAGCTGTTTTTCCATTGTTGTTCACATAGTCCTAATATAATAGTCAATAACCTTAGCCATGTTCCCCAAATAAGAAACTGCATTGCAACAGTTTAGGAATAAAACATTTTTTGAGGACATGCACTTCTAAATGTGCCGTCACTATGTGAAACTAGCCATTCGCTTATTTTCAGAGCATTTTGTTTCCATTATTGAAGTTCTTCAGACACTGTCAGTTGATGGAAACAAAAAACAGTCAGCATAGACATATGAATTTGTTCAACCGCAACTGCTGTACTTGCCGTGTCACCCGTGGCTAACGTTCTTCAGGACCGACACGGGGGCCGAGGCCTGCTGTTCCATTTCCACCAGGATCATCCTCTATGACTGACATTTTTATCCAAGTTTTCCTCAGTCCTCATAAAGAATCCTAAACTTAAGCTGAAATGCCTTCTGCCTTAAAAAAAAAATCCAATTTATCATTTCATTTCATGTTCACCGCCTGTGAAGTATTGGTGTGGCAGCTCTTTTTGAGGATGATAGATAGGGGGATTGAGTGAAATGTTCAGCAATTTGACGAATTCCGTAATAATATTTCAAACATAGAAGTGAGTGTGCATCCAGGAGATGAAGATGCTGTACATTCCTTTCTTGTTTAGAGTGCCTAATCACAACCCTAAAGCCGCTTTCCCCTTGCAATAACAACGCTTTTCGTTTATTGTACGCCATTCTCAACCGATGAAAAAAGTTTCCTTCAACGGTTATCGAACTCAAAACATTCTTGAAGCATTTAATAACATTACCTAAATCATCTGAAAAGAATCAAAGATGAAGCGGTTTAGTGTAGTCCTCACAGCTGAAGTCTAAGCATAAAGTTGTTTAGTAGACTCCGGCTGAGTGCCCCAGGTTGGGCACCAAATTTGAAGTGATTTGTTGTCCACGTCGAGTGGCCTCTATTTTGTTGATTGGGACTCAACAGGATCGGGAGAGGAGTTCCTTAGTGCAAATAAGCACGCGATGGGATATAATATGTAATTGCGTATTTTATTATGTCCAAATTCTTTCGCGTCCTCTGGTGTTTTGTGCACGATAAACTTAGCTGCATCGAATACAAACTTAGTTGCCGGGTGTGACACTAACACAGTGCCACGGCGCGTGAAACTGAAAAGCGCTGCACCAATGTATCCGAACTGCGTGACTGATAACTGCTTCTCATTTGATTCCAACTTAAAAACTGCCTTACTGATGTATCGCGTCCAAAGTAGAACTTGTTATCTGCGATCAGAGCTAAGAACTGAGCAAATGAGTTGCATTTCACACCTGTGTTTCGCTGCGTGTAAAACTTCATATTGCGTACTGCTTGCCTCAGCAACGTCCAACTTATAAACAGCGGGTATTTTGCCGCGCGTAAAACTTACAGCCGTGTGCCGCAGCGAGCAAATGCTTCATTATTATATTACATTCAAATCAAGTAATCGTTGGCTTAATGATTACCACTAGGTCACATAGGCACGCACCTATCGTTAAAAGTTTAAACATACATTTTCCATTGGCTGGTTTAAGTTCGTCTATCATGCGTGCCATTCGCTATTTTTGAAAGTATAAAACAATTTGTTGGCATTAGCTAGTTTAAATGGCTAACGGTACAACAGCCGGCCGGGGTTAAATCTCCAAACGGTTTAAATGCCCTTCGGTTTATTAACCTTGCACGGGCAATCCTTTTAAAAAAGAAGGAGCTTCACACGTGACCGGCGGGTTTCTTTATGTTATGTATTTTATGACCCTTTCGGTCTTCCAAGCTTCCGTAACAAAACACCCAGGAGCTTTCTCTTTGTACAATTCTTACATTAAAGTTAAAGCTTATTATACAAATATATACATAACATTTATATTGATAATTACAATGCCAAAATATGATGTTTGGATTTACATCTATATACATTATAATTGCATTTCAAGGTGGGAGGAAGTGAGGGTTAAACATGGTATGAAGTACGGAATAACATGAAGACATTGTTTACATCGAGTTATCCCGCAGTGCATGTACTATATAACAGTTATTCAACGCAACTTGACAACGACTAACGTCTGCGTGGACTTTGTCTTCTGACCTTTCATCGTGAAAGGGTAAACACGGAGAAAGAAAGTTTGTTAGCGAGGTCATCAATAAGCTCGTTTTGCAGCCCCTTCGACTTCAGTTGGCGTTTAAAGCAATGGAGGAGCAAACTGAATGAAGAAATTAAGGTTTGCAATTAACTCCATTTTCAGCTGATTTTAATTTGTATTAACTGCACTGAAAACGTTATTCAAGTTATGTTCGTAATTTCACAATTCCTTCTAGATTTTAATAACCAAATAAGAAATAAGAGGCTACTCCTGTAGTTTAGAGTTCACCCTGCTAGCCTATAAATCCATAGGTTCCGGGTTTGATTCCCGACTAGTGGGAGGAATTATTTTACATTTGGGTTATTGCATGTTCTCTAAAGCGTCTGCAAGTATGAACGCTTGAGTGCGTTTCAACCAACAGTAATAAAACCTAATATTGAACATCGTAAGCAAGTAAAGATGGCCAGCAAGGTTCTACGAGGTCTGTTCATAAAGTATCGCGAATTTTGTGTTTTTTTCAGAAAGTATTTATTTATTCATGAATATCTATTTTGTCCCCTTCAAAGTAACCCCTACCAGATATTATACACTTGTGGCAACGTTTTTCCCATCCTCGAAGCACTTTAAAAAATCGTTTTTTGTGATCTTGTTCAACTCTTCCTTCGGTGCCGTCTTTATCTCCTCAATCGTGGCGTAGCGTCGTCCTTTCATGGGCCTCTTCAGTTTTGGGAACAAAAAAAGGTCACAGGGGGCCAGGTCTGGGGAGTACGGTGGCTGCGGCATCATAAGTGTGTTGTTTTTGCCCAAAAATTCGCGCACAAGCAACGATGTGTGAGCAGGGGCGTTATCATGGTGCAAAAGCCAATTTTTGTTTTTCTACAAATCCGGGCGTTTCTGGTGGATTGCTTCGCGCAAATTGCGCATAACTTGCAGGTAATATTCCTTATTGACTGTTCTACCCTGTGGCAAGAACTCATGATGCACCACGCCCCTGCAATCGAAGAAAACTGTAAGCAAAACCTTCACATTCGACCGAACTTGGCGCGCTTTTTTCGGTCTTGGCTCGTGTGGCAGCATCCGTTGGGATGATTGAGCTTTAGTTTCCACGTCATAACCATAAACCCATGATTCGTCACCATATGACCCTCTGGAGCAAATTTGGGTTGTCGCGGACAGAGCTCAACAGCTCCTTAGCAACGTTAATGCGATGGTGTTTTTGGTCGAAATTGAGCAACTTTGGTACGAATTTTGCGGCGACCCGTCTCCTGCCCAAATCATTGGTTAAAATCGAATGGTACGAGCCAATAGATATGTTTAGGTCCTCAGCAACTTCTCTAACGGTGATTCGACGATTGGCCAATACTATTTTCTTCACTTCTTCAATGTTTTCGTTTGTTGTTGACGAGCTCGGGCGTCCAGGACGCTCTTCGTCGTTCACATCTTCTCGACCCTCCGAGAACATTTTGTACCACCGATAAACGTTGCTTTGGTCCAAGGTAGCTTCACCATATGCCACAGTCATCATTCGGAATGCATCCGCGCACTTAATTTTGTTTTTCACACAAAATTCGATACAGATTCTTTGTTCCATTTTTTGGAATAGGCAAAATCGAAGACGAGCCAAAACACGTCCAAGCAAAATAGCTGTCAACAATTGACTGAACGTTCAAAATGGCCGAGCTTGTCAACATAAGTGAGGGACATGAGTATCAATATAACGCCACAAAACAATCGAAAATCGAATATACGTAGCCCGCGGAAATCCAAAATTCGCGATACTTTTTGAAGAGACCTCGTACATCACTGCAGTACAAATGTACAAAAGTACTCCGTGCAAGGAATTCGTGGCCTATAAAATGTAAATTCAAATATTTCATAAGTAACTGTTACAATTATAGGGATATTTTTGTGAATGATGGTAATTTGTTTGTAGCTAAAGAAATTATTACGTAATTATGTAAATTTCTACTTTTATGAAATAAATCCCAGTTGTTTCAATGGTTAAAGCTACCGATATGCAGTGAAAGGCGTCATATGAATTAAGAACCGCGTGTTTGGAATGGTGTTGAAATTTGCCCACTCCTGGCGACACTCATGATTTAGCTCCTTTTTAAGATAAAACTTTTCCTGTTCTAAACACAAGATTTTATTTTTGGCGCTTTTAGTTTATCATCTGCTTTGAGCACATCCTGACGTTCATACTTATGGGGTAGGTGCAATTGGCTTTTACCCGCAGTTTAAACTAAACAACTCATCTCTCAAATCAGTGATATCAAAATGATCTTGAATGAGTCTGCTGTCTTTTACAGACAAACCATTATCGAAAACTATTTTTTCACTAGAAATCTATGATACACTACAATTTTACTGTTATAGCAGAACATACTGATGTATTTTAATGAACTATGTATAAAAGAGTCACACAAATGAAAATAACAGAGTCCCTTAAGCACTTCGGTTCTTGGATTGTGCCTCATTTGGTCCCCCTCTATTTTTTAAACCGAAGTTTTCTTAGATTTATTAAAAGTCCTTCATAACGTTTGGCAGGCTAGGCGACTGAGGAAAAGTCGTGAAGGCTATGGCTGATTCCAGCTGTGTGGAATGGCTTCCTTCGGAAGGGAAGTAAAGCCGTGGGTCCCGTGTCGCACATTTACGGCACGAAAAAGAACCTCTAGCCTGAAAGAAGAGGCCTCTGAGCAAAATTTGTCGGCCGTTTCACGCCCTGAATACAATGGGGACGCTGATGACCTAAGATGTTAAAGAGCGAAAAATTGCAATCTGTCAAGCTATTATTATTATTATTATTATTATTATTATTATTATTATTATTATTATTATTATTATTATTATTGCAGTTAATTTTAGACTTAGACAAACATGTCTTAATCGTGCGCTGCTTAGCAGATTGAAAACGGAAGTTTCCTTTTTATTAAATTCACTCCTAATATCATCAATTAATTTATGTTAATTTTCTGGGTGAAATATTACCACAAAGAAACAGATCACATTTCTCACTGACTGTTGGCATTTCAGTTTTGTTGTTTGTTTCTGTTCTCACGAGGCGCCGGCTTTACACTCCGTCAGTATTCATATCAGAATGGTATTATTATCTACTCACATTTCCGCTCAGAAGTCAGTGTTTTGTTACAAATCATTATTCACAAATTATAGCCATGGACGGCCGAGGTCGTTCAGGTGCGGACTCGTGAGCGGAAGTTCTGGGTTTCGAATGCATCCAGGACCGTCGTCCCCGACTGAGTTTTTTTTCCAGGTGTTCCTCAGTCCTCATAAATGACAAATGCCGGGAAGGTATCCTAAACTTAGACCTGGAACGTTTCCTTTCTTTAAATAAAAAATATTTCTTAGTTTATCATCTCATATATCATCAGTGTCCACCGCTTGTGATGCCTCAGTAACAAGAAAAAGCTACCCGAAGAAGACCCGCGACAGGAAACATTCTCTGCGCTGTTCATGCCGGTAAACACGTCCGGCGGGTGTGCAAGGTGAGTCTGATAGATTCATGCGACAGCATGGGGTATTCCGTGTGCCACACTGAACTAGAACGGAAGTTGAAAAATACAAGGAACATTTCTTTTTTATTGTATGCATGTATTATAAACTGCGATTCGACCTAAACTGGTTGCAGTGAAGAATGATGAAAATTCAACGATTATTTACAGCAAAATATTTAAAAATGAAGCCAGTAAACTTAATTAAATACTAGCCAACCTTGAATTAAATAAATCGATCTAATATAAATACATACCGAATTAATTTTGCATATATTTATATGCCAGTCAAATTAATAAAATACGTTTCACCTAACTAAAAAAAGTCAATCTAATTAAATCTCATACACGCCAACCTAGTTAAATACGTCAAAATAATGAAATACATGTCAACCTCCTATTACACATATTATATGAAATATATTTCACCTAACTGAAAACATTATTGAATATGGTGAGGAATCATTTGTGTCAAAACTATGAAAAGAAATATGAAAGACTACAAATTAAAGTCGAATAGGAAAACATGAAATAGTCGCTTAGGAGATGTCTATAACAGGATTAACCTTTGAAGTCGGAAATGGTTCCAGCCCCGGCTGTGATTTCAAATAGCTCCTTTCTGTCTCCGATTTCAAGACCTAGCCAATATACTTTGTGTGTGTGTGAAGACCACATTCAAATATTAAACGTGTTTCTTATTCACGCACGTTGTGAGCTTTTATTTATAAATATAAATTACCCATGTTAAATAATAGTTATTGATTTATTTAAAACTATTGCATTTTCCTTATCAATGAAAATGATAATTAAAAGGCATTTAGAATGTTTATAACAAGCACACATATAAAGTTCTCCGAATACGCTGTGCAATTATACAGCTTTTCAGATAGGCTCTTGTTGCTTATGTTTGTTTTTGAGCGACAATGTGCTTCAACTATCAGTAGCAGGGGGTGCACCTATAAGCCCAGTACTCTGTGGAGGAGCATATAGGCCAACAAAGTCACGGAGAATTTTACACCTCGATCCAATTACTGCAGCGAGATGGGCGATATCTAACGCACTTAAAACCGACGATTGAATTGAGAATAATTAAAACCCCGTGGTTTAGCAGAGAATGGCCTCAACTTCATGCACACTGTGCGACTAGACATACAGAAGCTACAAGCTCCTTATCCGTGCAGACACCCAGCGACTGTTTGACAAGCTACCGCGCCCACTACTCTTGGAGACATAAAGGAGCTAGGAGCTCCCCATCTCACTGCTCCCAGTTATCAACTGGAAGCCAACGAAACAATATTTAGAGGGCGCTTAAGCAGAACCTGGCAAAAGCGCAAATTCCCTTTCCTAACCATACCTTTAAGCCTTAATTTTAAGGAGAAAAAATCATCCGTGTAAAATCTATTAATGTTACAAGAGTGATTTCAAGTCTAAAGACACTAACTTAATATCAACCTTGAAAAATTGCGGAAACATTATGGAAAACTGTAAGCAATTGTGATTTCTATCGATAATGTACTCGGCAAATAAGATGGCTACCATAGTACGTCACACAAGTGAAATTCTCTCTCTACTTCGGCATCCAGATGGTATATTCAGGCAGAGATATGCACTTGAAGGCTTTCTGAGAAAGAACAGAATAGAAATAACCTTCTTGGGGGAAACAAAACTAACACTCACTCAAACTTTCTCTGTTCAGCTGCATAATACTACACAGATATAACATTGTTTTTGCCGCATTGAGCTCAGCTGTCTAGCGTGTACGGCAATAAAAGTGGGCGCTAATGCTGGTTGTTTCAGCGACTTCATCCTACACGACAACGTGAGTGTGGCTGCGGATTTCAGTCTGGTAGGCACACTAATATGTCATTTCAACAATGACAATGACGACACATTTCACTCTGTACGCACACTAATATGTCATTTGAACAATGACAATGACGACACATTTCACTCTGTACGCACACTAATATGTCATTTGAACAATGACAATACGACACATTTCACTCTGTACGCACACTAATATGTCATTTCAACAATGACAATGACGACACATTTCACTCTGTACGCACACTAATATGTCATTTCAACAGTGACAATGACGACACATTTCACTCTGTACGGACACTAATATGTCATTTCAACAATGACAATGACGACACATTTCACTCTGTACGCACACTAATATGTCATTTGAACAATGACAATACGACACATTTCACTCTGTACGCACACTAATATGTCATTTCAACAATGACAATGACGACACATTTCACTCTGTACGCACACTAATATGTCATTTCAACAGTGACAATGACGACACATTTCACTCTGTACGGACACTAATATGTCATTTCAACAATGACAATGACGACACATTTCACTCTGTACGCACACTAATATGTCGTTTCAACAATGACAATGAGGACATATTTTTTAACGTCCATTTTCACTATGAGGAATCACAGGCGGTGACATTGATGATACATGGGATGAAATGATAAATGGAGGAACGATTTTTTTTTAAAGGAAGGAAACGTTTAGGGCCTAAATTTGGGGTACTTCCCCGGCACTTGCCATTTATGAGGACTGAGTAAACCTGAAAAAACCTCAGTCACGGTTTAAATGGATGCCCATGCGTCCCGCTCACCAGTTCGCGCTTCAACGACTTGGGCTATGCGCGGTGGTAATGACGGGATAGAGATGCATGTTCCGTCCTACTTTTTATCACCTGTCTGGGAACTGTGACCCAGACGTGCCGTGCTGGAATTTGTCATGAGTAACGATGCTTACCATACACGAGACAGTGACCGACCTTGCAGTCTCTTTTCATATTGTAGGTCGCCTGAATCGCACCACAAACACATTAGAGTAAGGACGGTCTCCATGAGGACAGCACTGCAATGAGTAAGATATTCAAATGGCGCGAAACTGGGCACGCAGTAACGTCAAAGAAGCGTTCATGCTTCCCTCAAATTGGTCACTGTGACATTTACTTCGCAACTCTAAAAATGCAGGCATCAGTACTGAGGCACTTAAGGGGTCAGACGGGGCTTGCATTCTCAACGCAAGAGAAAGCCACAACTCGGGAGCAGCGATTCCAGCTCAATCAGAGCGCAATGCTTACAAATGGTAGCATAGTAGAAGCTTGGATGAAGCAGTGGAGGTTACCATTCTGGAGGTCTTCAATCATTAAAAAGTTTCCGAGCTGCAGGCTCCCACGTACCTCAAGGCCCTTGTTCAGATGACAATGCCATTTCCTGCTGCGTGGAAGGAAGCAAAGATTGTGATGATATTGAAAATAGACGGATAACGTCGGCTACCTCTAAATTACAGGCTCATTAGTCTCCTGTCCACAGTTGTAAAATTGTTCGACATCCTGTTTTCATTGCAGAACATTGTTTCGGACTCAGACACAAATGTGGTTTTAGAAAAGATCATTAAGCTAAATTGCATCTTCTCAAATTTACCGAACAATTCAACAACAGAGCCTCCTCCTTGGTACTGTTTCTCGAATTGGAAGCCGCCTTTGACCAGTGCTGGCACTCAGGTCATCAGCTACCTGCTTGAACGCACTTTCCACATCCAGTCAACAGCGACATGTAGGAAGCAGGAGTGTAGCTCCTTACCTCTTCGTCTTATGCACCAGGTGTAAGGTGACGACACCCACCACAAAAACTCACTTTTGGCATTCGAACCCTCCAGTGATATAGAAAGCAATTTCCGCACTGCGAGAGAAATGGGAAATAAAAATTAATGTAAACAAATATCTCTCAACTTTATAAAATCCAGAACAATACCAGATATAGAAATTAACATTAGTGGGAAAATAATGCCTGTTCGTCGACTTACGAAATACCTCGAGTTACCCTGCATTGTAAAATGTGACGAGATCATCTAAGAAACGCTTCCAACAAGATGTGTGCCCCCCATTTAGATGGAAGCAAAACAAGACCTTTATACTTGCTTTACTAATTTACGCAAGCGCAGCGCGGGAGCATGTCCCAAAGACCACAAAAGCAAACCTTCAGACCGTACAAAATCTCAGCTCAATGTCCCACTGGTCACCAAAAATGCCACCATTCATCAGGAAACACAAATGCAGCCAATCGCCAATTTGTTGAGCATACAGGGCGTAGGATCTTGGAAAAAATTTGTGTACACACGAGTCTAGTGGTGAAGAACATAGAGGTTCACCAACGCATAGAAAGCATAAGAGATTTAAAATCTTGCAAATATAAAGTTGAAAACATTGTGAACTATAGCAAATACCGTACATATTGTAAATAAAGGTGACTTTTAATTTCAGGGTTAGATGTAATCTTTAGGTCTTGTAAAAAGAATATATGTAAAAAAAATTAATAATAATTGGATATCAGTTATCCTAAATACTTAATAAATAAATGAATTAGTTAAGAATTTTAAAAGAAGAAGAAAATAATATTGCTACGGCAATAAACTCTTTATCGTGTATCTTAGACAACCATCCCTAACCCACATGAGTTCATTCTCTTGTATAAAATTTACAAATTGTAAACACATGATAATGTACGCGTGAAAGCCCGGCTCTACATAGAGCGCAGGTTATTGCTTTTTAATGAAATATCTCAAATTTCGAATTCCTAAGAGTAAACAGTAGGATGTGATTGTGCACGTTACACAATTGATCCCAACGACATATTAACAAATACTGAACAAAATATGTAGAAACTGAAAGAAAAGACAGATTTTATGCGGTGTTAACAGAAACTGGCGGGTACACAGATTATGTTCAGATTATTTACGGACGCTCTTTAATTATGTTCAGTGTAAGATGGATAAAGTTCATCCATCCTGATGCGCTATGACTACAAAAGAAAATGGAAAAACGAAAGCGTGAAGAGCCATGCACTAGATTTGCTCTTTGTTGCTTCTGAATAATGGTAACATTTAGAGAGAAGGATAGAGAATATACAACGGTATTACAGTATTGTTTATTTAACAAAATATATATTATAAATAAACAGGAAATTAAAATACAAAACAAAAATTATTGATTTACAGCCGACGCTGTGTGTGTGTGTGTGTGTGTGTGTGAGGTGTAAAAGTCAAATGATAGTTTCTTATTTATTTTTATATAATAAACAATTCAATAATACCTTAAATATATGTTTTTAAATTTTATGTCTATAATAACATTCAGTATAATTTTGCCTAACTTAGAAGCAAATAAGAGGAACCCTTACTGCATGTCCCAGTTACCTCTACTAGCAAACGATGGCTTGGTAAAATAGTCGCGAGGTTTTGACGACTAGTGCAAAATCATCACACACTTAACATCTGTCGGCAGTATTCACACCATTTACACTTCTTGGATGTTTCTTAAACTTTAATAAATGATTCTGTTACATTGATCGGCACCAAACATTTGTGCGAAGCAGTTGGTGATTGTATAGATGAACACACCGTTGGTCCCAATTTAAAATTAAATGCATTAAGAATCATCTCAGCGAAAATACTAGAATTTTTGAGCGTGCACTGACACGTAGGCTCAAGAAGATAGCAACTTTCCATAGACATGTTCGAATTGGCAGATATTAATTTTTGAATTTTGATTTACGATGCATGAAAATTGAAGCGATATGTTGATATGCTAATGTATGATTATTGTGTTGCAGTGTGCAACTTCGTGGTGCATGACCGCTGTCTCAAGACCGTAGTGTCTCCATGCTCCAGCATAGCGGCAAGCCTCATCAAAGTAAGTACACATGCAACTCTAAGCGCGATCCTTGGCCTTGGTGTACGCTGGGGGAAGGGAATCAGTTCAAATCGCACCACATCATGAGCATATTCCTCTGTGGTTATTGGCCAAATGAAAGCATTTTTAAATTCTCTTCTAATATTGTGTAGTCATTTGTCGTACATTTAGAAAGCACCAACTTTTTAATGTTAATTTGCTGAGTGAAATATCACCACAAAGAAATAGATTACGTAGTTTTCCACCTAAACTCACTGGGCTCGCAGTATTTCAATTTTGTTTTTTGTGTTCACATGAGACATTGGCTTTTCACTGAGTCAGCATGGCCTTTCACTTACCCGTGGTGTGGCAACTCGAGTTGAACGACAAAACAGAAACCCAGAAACACATCAGACAGGCGCACCACTCAAACTAAAGCTCTCCTGCAAAATAGCTCAGCATCGCTACTGAAAAATCGGATTAGCTAAACGCTTCTTTTAAGTGCGAAAAATACCGCGATGAAAATGACGGAATTAAAATTAGCAGTGAGGCAGGGTCACCACAGCCATTCCACTTGTTAGCTTGAGAGTCGAAGGGTTCGGCGCTTTGTGTATTTTCTGTCTACATTACCATTGAGGAAGCAGAACATGCGCGAAATAAAAGGGGGAATGATGCACACCAGTGTGATTGCCTATCACGCGGCGCTTAGCTTTTTTTCTTATTAGTAATCCGCATGTTCGTCGTGTAAACGAACGCCATGTCGTGCACATTTAATGTTCAAGGGGAGGAAAAACAGCTGGTTTTGAACCGATGTCGCGAAGTGAAACATTTGTAAGAGAAGCAAATATTTTGTATTGCAAGGTTGCAAACGCCATTGATTTGTCAATAATACGTAATACTAAAAGCAAAATTTATGATCAGTATGAAACAAGTATTGTGAACACAGTCCTAAATATTTTCACACTTAAACGTAATTATTTTATAATATGTGAGAAACTGATTAACCAGCTAGTTACTCCTATTTGTACATTGTACATTGAGTGCCTTAAGAGAAACCAAGGCAAACACTTCAGAGTGTGGATGTGTGTTGCTCCCAAACTCCCTGAAGACAAGCCGCCAACGCATAATTCAAGCTAAGAGAGAAATCTCAAAGGGACAAATCAACAAAACTAACGCAGTTTCTGAACCAAAAGTCTGAGGGTGCAGCAACTTCAATTAAAATAAGAGGAGCCGTGCCTTCAATAAATGTACAAGTTTCCGGCCTCGCCTTCACAAAATCTGGTGTCATATCCTATCTGTTAACAGCTGTAACTGAGTTCAGTTGTTCTGATATAGTTGCACAAAGAAGGCTATGTGTAGAACATTGTGACGTGTTCAAAATGCAGTATCGACCTGTTATTAAATTCTTCACTAAGGAAGAAATGAAGTGAAAATAAACGGCGACTGGACGGTGTGTATGGGGAAGCATCCCCCTCATGCTCTACCGTAAAGAATGGGCCGAGAAAACATTGAAGAGAAGAGCGTGCACCTTGGAGGTGCTCACTGCTGAAAACATCGCTCGCTCTTGTGGAAGGAGAAATCATGGAAGGCCGGCGGCTCAAAGTTACAGATATACCAGCAAGGTTGGCCCTTTCTAAAACAACAGTCCTTCGAATTATTCGTGAACATTATGAATAAGGTTAGTACAAGATGGGTGCCTAGACTTCTTTCCTCAGTCCAAAAACAGCAACGAATCATCTGTTGTCAGGCATTTTGGAGCTCTATCGTGTCAACGAGAGAAAAGTTCTGCAAACCCAACAGGAGCACTCTACTATGATCCCTTGTCCAAAAGAGAATCAATAAAGCGGGTAAACCTGGAGAAGCACCGACTCTAAAAGCCAAGGCCACTCAGTCGACTAAGAAGATCATGGCCACAATCTTTCGGGACTGTAAAGGAATTCTCTTCATTGACTTCAAGGAGAGGAACACCACAGTAAATGGAGAGTACTATGCTGGCCTACTGCACAGACTACGTGCTTCCATCAAAGAGAAAAGGCGAGGAAAGCTGAGTGGTAGTGTGCGCCTTCTTCACAACAATGCGCCTGTGCACACAGCTCTGTTGCAAAGGAAACTGCGAAGAAATGTGGCTTCAAGAAGACCGACCATCCACCCTACAACCCAGAACTACCTCCCAGTGACTATTTCCTCTTCTCAAAGGTGAAGAAGGACCTAGGAAGGAAATTTATGTGTGACGAAGAAGTGGTGGATGCTGTTTATGCCCATTTTGCAGACAAGACTTGTGACTATTTGGGGGGAGGGTTGAAATTTTAATTCAAAGCTATGAGAAGTGTATTGCAATAAAGGGTAACTATATTGAAAAATGAAATATAGTTTTTGTCTTTATCATACCTAGAAAATGGTTAGGCCGGAAACTTATGGACTTCCCTCGCATGCAGCCCTACAGCTGCGGTTCTGCAAGTGAGCACAGAGCCGAAACTAAAGGACAAAGGGACAAAGTAGAGTTTCAGCCTTCTGCGTTTTCTGCTCTTCATGGGACCATTAGCCTCCAGGTTGTGGGAAGATAGTGAAACCGAAGTGAGGTTAATTAGCAAAGGAACAATATCCTGCGTATGATGTAAATAAAATTATCATAGGACAATTTACACAAAGGAACTCGCCGCTGATAGCTTGTCTAGCATGCATCGTTGCACAATCGAGTTTTACAAGTAAGTCATTCCCCGGCGAGTGTAAAGTTGAACTTCTGTATCCATGCCAGGGAATATGAAATTAAGCTTACCGCTTTTCAGAGTAACCATCATCATCCGATAGTTTGTCAAGATTAAGGAAAACGACCGTGATCTTTCTTTTGAATTTCTCATAGGAGGAGACGGGTATTAGAGAATAGCAAAGGATACTGCTGCATGGGCTTATTGACATCTGTATTTGTAATCCGATCTGAGGTTTCTGTCAACTTCGATATGGATCACCCCAGTCAGACGATGTTGTGTAACGCCTCTGGGATTTGGAGAGCATGTGCATCTCAGCCAGGCTAGAGCCATTGGAATCCTTGAACACCTCCACGCCCTATATATCCCTGGAGGATCAGTTAAGAGTGGTTCCTTTTCTTCTTCTTCTTCTTCTTCTTCTTCTTCTTCTTCTTCTTCTTCTTTCCTCCCCAAAAACACAATGAAAAAATGCTGGACTACAAAGAAGAAGACAAGTGTAAACAGCACCATCCCATAAAAAGTAAATGTTTTACTTATACTTAGTAAGAAAGAGATACGAGGCAATGTTTTCCATGGTTACTCTCAGGAAGAGAACGTTGCATTCCTCAATTAGAAGCTACAATCCGAAACAAAGCTTTTTTCATTGATACTAAAATTTAAACTGTGTGCTCCTGTGATCACAAACGAAATAGTGCAGCATTCTGCAATTAAAACTCCATCCCAAGGACAGGGATTTCACTCGGATTTTATGGTACAGGATTGATACGGCCGACAAGTCACAACGAGAAACATAGCATTTACATACTTAAGGGAATGTGCCACAGAAATTGGCAGAAATCTCGAAAAATATGAAAATTTGGTTTTTGCTCCCGAAACTTATTCCAATGTTTGTAGCTTCATAATCTACTTCCATTTTTGACCTAGCGGGCATTTAAAGGTCCGCAGGTGACTTTTTAAATGCGCATGCTCTTACTTGTCTTTAAAGCACCGAATATGTTTCTTGTAGCCGGCACAGACATCTTGCATTTGCAGCACATGAAACTGCGGGGAAGGAAGAAACGGGGGTTTTCTTGTAGCCGGCACAGACATCTTGCATTTGTAGCATATGAAACTAGCGGGGAAGGAAGAAACGGGGGTTTTCTTGTAGCCGGCACAGATATCTTGCATTTGTAGCATATGAAACTGCGGGGAAGGAAGAAACGGGGGTTTTCTTGTTTGGAAAAATGTATTGGCAGAAAAGAGAGCGTTTTCACGAGGTTCTGCAAGTGAATACATGGTTTCTTATTCTTTGAAGGTCTTTTTCTGTACTGTGTTTGTGAGTGAATAGGGCACAGATACACGAAAATTTATTAGGATTTAACGGCCGTAGACTTTCCACTTTACTCCTGTTAAGCTAATTTTGCACTGCGCAAACTGTTAATAGGCATTAAAATAGGCTTAACACCTACACTTTAACACTTTGGCAGTTCCTTGCCGACCGATTAAATAGTTAATTGGCGTAAAGTGTATAAACAAAATGGCGGCCTTTCGTGACAAGTTTGATGATGATTTGCTCTGTTTGGATCAGCTGGAACACAATCCAAGCAGAATTTTCATGGATAGAGATAATCTCAGTGAATTAATAATTCGGAAGAGCTTCCGCTCAGTAAAGATGCGGTTCTACACATAGTAGAAGAACTAAAGAATAGATGCAAGTTTATCCTGCATCTCCCATGAATTGCGTCTTGACAATATTGAGATATCATGCCACAGATGTTTTTCACATATTAATTGGTGATTCTTGTGCATGTACAAGACAGTGCTAAGAACCAGGTCTCTGCTGCATCGTTCACATAAGATTACCTGTTACTCGTGGCCAGCAGAGAGAGGGGCTTTAATGAAGGTTTTTACTGTTTACATCGATTTCCAGGCATGTTAAGTGCTATATATTGCACCCACATAAGGATAAAGTCACCGGGTGGAAATTTTGCAGAAACTTTCGACAGAAAGGGATTCTTTTCCGTTAATTGCAATACAATCAGCGATCATAATTTCCTAATTCATGATATTGAGGCCTGATGGTCTTCGTTCGGTACAGAATATTACAATCTTCAGAAACTCTGTTAACTGGAAAACAGAGAAATAGCGCATGCGCACCTACTGGGAGATTTTCAAACCCCCGCAGAACACAACATGTATTCGCGCAAGGAATGTTGTCGAGAGGCAATATGCATTGTGGAAAAGGCGTTTTCGTATACTGTAATTGGTTTAAGATGCAATCTTCAGAAAACTATCACAATCATTGTAGCAACTTCGTAATATTGCTATAGGTATGAAAGGGAACGACCCACCTAAAGATGTCGAAGTAGTGAGGTTATTTCATAAACTAAGAAATCACAGAGATATTGACATAGAAGACCAACCACTGGACAGAGCTCATGTTATGTACAGAATTGACAACGATACTAACAGACCTGCCAGACAAGACACGGTAGACAATTAATGGAAATTTCAATCAAAATTTTATACTTACAAATATTTGTATTATTTTGTATGAAATTTTATTTAAAATTGTTCCAGTATAAAATTATAATTGAAAAAAAGTGAATTAGACTGAATGAAATCGTTTTAAAACAAAATAAAATGAAACTAAACCAAAGAAAAGTACAATTCATAGGTGATTTTCATTTTTTAGTTCCCAATGTTTTCATGTCTCCTTCAGCACTTGTATCTCTAACTCTTTTATTTCCATGTCTTTTGAGTGCTCCTTTCTTCTTGCTTCCAGCTCTTCATCTGTAACTTGCACTCTCTTGAAGATGATGATGGTGTAAGGGGCTTTGGAAATCTCTTACTCCGCAACGTTTGAAGCGGTTCATTGCTTTTAAATAGACCTGTAGTATGCGTACTATTCTTTTTTTTTTCGTTTGTTTCCCTGTCCTATAAGCAAAAATTCATATTAGCTGCCTGATGCTTATTTAAAATAACAATAATAATAATAATAACAACTTGTGAATCCATCCCTTCAAAGAATTTTCAGAACAGTTTCGCAGACAATAACCGTATTGTGCCGATCAGGCTAAAGCAAAAATATTATGCCCGAAGAATAAGGTTTGTTTTTTGTATATTTCATTGTCTGTACAAGTTTTATTGGTATATGTGATAATTAGCACATTATAAACAGCAACTCACGAAATTTCGATCCAGTTGGTGAATAAAGCATCAGATATAAAATATGTTCAAATGTTAAGTAAACAGAATGTTTCAAAGATTTTGTAGGTATATTGTTGTTTGCTTATCTTTTTGGTAGTGCTCAGAATGTCGCAACTTGAAAGAATAAAAAATATATTTGTTCTATAAATTACATCATTCATTAAATTATTAGTAATATTTATTTGAAACAGATGTTTTATAGGGATTGCACTCAAAAAAAATGGATTACAGGAAGTGCATATTCTATTAATATTACTCTCGATAACATATTGAAATTACTGGTTGATCCACGATGCAAGGAAGTAAGTACTAAATTGTGAAGTCTCATTTACCATTATTCGACACTGTTTCATTTTAGATATTGATAAGTGTGGCCCCTGTACTACATCTTGGCGGTTTATTAAAAAATTACTTACATTTTGATGGTTGGTCCGAATTTAAAACCTGCAGGCTATCATCAAACAGCATAACTTGTTGGTCAGCATTAATCATTATTTCATTTTGGTCGGACTCATTATTGAGTGGTGCAATAATTTTGTTATAAGTGTGGTTGCCACCACCAGCTATCCTTATTTCCATCTTATCATCGGCTAAATCTACTTTTACTTTTCTTTTTGTATTTTCAAAACCTTATTTAGTTTCTCAGACTACAAAAAATAAAATAAAAAAAAAAGTGTGGTACATCTGATAATTGAGAGGGAAGATGACATTGTATAATTATAGTTTCAATTGGCCTGTTTTCCTTCTTATGCTGACACCTTCTTTCCTTCCTTCCTTCCTTCCTTCCTTCCTTCCTTCCTTCCCCCCATGATACCATTGTATTTACGAACTCAACTAAAACACCTCCTTACTGTCCGTTGTATCTGTTCAGATTTTTGTTTTGCCACATATTATAATGGAAACTAGTGAATTGTAATAGATAACAAAATACAATCGGAACGAAATGAGCGCGTTTCTTTTTGCACCGAGCGCAAAACAAGAGAATGATGAGTTCTGATTACGGCTCCAGCAAACTGCAGTTAGATAATACCGGTTAATGTTGGTGCACCTCATTGCATATTTAATGCCAGTTTAAGACTACAGTCCTTAATTATCGGCTAATATTAACCAATGACAATGTACGTGGAACAAGACGTTATAATTTAAATGTCAACGTTTTAAAGCATTCAGTATTTCATAGGTAATATAATTATAGCGTTTTCGTACAGCAGCAGGGAGTTAGAAGGTAGAAATTAAATAATATAGGTTAGATTAGTGTCGTTTGGTTGTAACTAGTCTGCAGCTAGGTAAGCAAGTGTGTGTATATATAAACTTATATGTCGTGTAGGAAGTGTAATAGAATAGGACATAAATCGACGTAATAATGCCAAAAGAGCCTGTAAAATAGCAAGAAAGCTGTGTCTAATAAACAAGCGCTGGAAAGCATGTGAGATGCCAGGTGCAGTTCAGGTTGAACACTTTGAACTTCACCTATGCCTGCTACCAGTATCAGAGGCAAAACTCCATCTTTTCCAACCAAAAGTGTCTGTGAGAGGAATTTAAAACTTGCAGCATTTGATGCTACTGTTTACCCAGGAATGCTGACAACTGACTTTACTCTAGTGCATGGGAAGAACTATGTTCCCATTGAGGCCAACAGAAACAACTGACAGTTCTGGCTTTGCCTTTAAAATATTAGTATTACGTCAGAGCTGCAACCAAAGTGTGAAGGAAATTCATTCAGTCCTAGGTTATGCAATGATAACAGTACCAGGCCTCCATTTTTGGTGACTGCAGAATGGCAAATTTTGTGTTAAGCGTAGACTCAGGGCATGGAGATGTGAAAACAATATATCGTGATTGCCTACAGCATTCTCATTAATGGTATTGCAAAAACCGACGCTAACTTAAACAATGAGGTGAATATATTACTGCAGAGATTTTTTTTTTATTGAATTATTTATGGACGCTCTTTAACATCTCAGGTCATTCAACTCAGGGCGTGAAACGGCCGACAACTTTTGCTCAGAGGCCTCTCTTTCAGGATTACTGCAGAGAGACAGGCTGACATTGAAGTCGATGCTCATAGACATTACGTTGAAGTGGGGACATCATTCCTTTGTGGCATAGCAATTGTCACTGCATTTGTTGTTCAATTTGGAAACTATAAAAAAGATCTCATATTGTTCCTGTAATGAGCAAAAATTGTTTAAAGAACTTTTTGAAATATGGCAATAATAATTAAGATTGAGTGGCTTGTATGAAAATAATTTTGATGCAGTGGAGGCAAAAGTTGGTGAAATTCTTTGAAGAGATTCATAAAGAAAACTAAATTTACATATACCACCGTCCTTTCTAATGGAGATGCCAAAATTTTCAAACATGTTCAAGATATTGAAGATTATGGTAATGATGTGTCTCTTCAAAAGGAAAAATCCATAAGTCATGTATCCAAAAGGTTGAGCGAAGGTCTGAAAGAAGTGGTTAATGAAATGGGACATAAGAATAAAACTGGGAAAGAGGGGGACAGGAAATTAACAATGGATGTAATAACTCGCCCTCAGGTTTACTATCGCAACGCCATTATGGAAAATATTGTTAAAGTTCATAACATGAACAAGGCCATTTATGCTGCACTAAGTTCAACAGAGAGCAACCCCCAGAACACATCCTCGTGCTTTTATACTAGTGCGCAGTGGAAAGGTGAAGACATTCCAAAACAATAACAACATTATGAGGCATGGTGTATTTCAAAAACCATGCCAGTGTGTCAAAAGATTGCCATCTGGGGAGATTTAAAAAAAAAAAAAAGTGCACTACTGATAAAACCCAAAAATACTAATGAATCTCTTCACAGCGTGATATGGCGAAAGTGAGGGACTCCAGTTTGTGAGTTCTTCATAGAAGTAGAAAGCATCGACTCCCGTGCATCACTCAAAAGTTGCTGCATCTGCTAAGAAATTAGCTAAAGCTTGCAATATGAGCCCAGGTAGTTTTAATGAATATCCAGTTATCAAATTGCCGCTTCTCCCATTTGTGTTCATGAAAATGTTCCGCATAATGTACTTTACCTTCAATCATTTTGAAACTCCCCATGCTTATTGTAAAATGGCAAATAATCTAATCTATCATATACTTATTTTATACTACAAATAGTTTTACAGTTACTGATTTTAACATTTTTAAACAAATGCAAATTATGCAAATACAAAAGCTAAATTTTTTCTCTCTTGAACTAAGAATTATAGAGACAATTTATATGTTTTTCTAGTATATTATGATAAGAATGACATTTGAAACTTTTTTTTTTTTTTTTTTTTTTTTTTTTTTTTGCATATTGCATCTTGCATCTTGTGAAGCAATTTGCATATAACAAATAATTGACCGCCACGGGTGGCCGAGGACATTAAATCGCGGACTCGTGAGCGGGAGGTCTGGGGTTCGAATCCCGCCAGGACCGTCCTCTCTGACTGAGGTTTTTTCAGGTTTTCCTCAATCCTCATAAATGGCAAATGCCGGGGAGGTACCCTAAACTTAGGCCTAGAACGTTTCCTTCCTTAAAAACACCCTTTCCCAATATATCATTTCATCTCATGTATCATCAGTGTCCATCGCCTCTGTAGTAAAAACGGACGTTAAACATCATTCATTCATACATACAAATAATTGATTATTCGCATGACTTGTGGCAGCCTTGTCGAGATAGATCTTTATCAGGATCGCTATTCATTTCTTCTTCAAGAATGACCTAAAGAGAAGCACCCTCTCCTCCTCGATCAATGTCAATATTGCTGATCCACACACTCACATTCGGTTACATTAATTGTGCTATAGTAACTGTGTACACAGTTTTGTATCTAAAGAGCTTGCAAAATAATTGGGTTCTTGACTCATGTTTACCCTTTTAAGATACGAAAAGTTCCGAGGAAAGGAAGCAGAAACACCGTTGCTTATTCACCGAGGTAAGCCCAATAAGCGTTTGCAGATGCGGATTACACTTTACCAGTCAAAGACAAAAGTTATATATTGGCACTCTTTGTGTGGCTACTACAAGAAATGTGCACCTGGGATATGACACCAATATATTCCGTATTATGTCCAGACTGTTTTATGTCACACTCCGTTTATTCTTGGCCCCTAACAGGGAACTGACAGAGCTTACCCAGTTACTGTGAGCACCTCGTCCACAATGATGAAACCCGCAAGTTCATCGCAGCATATTCGGCTTGTTGGAGAGGCTGCGGTAACGAATTGTAGGCATAACTAGGAGATGCCCCCAGGAATGCATTAGGCAAACCTCCAATGAGCGAAAAGGCTGTAGAAGCTGCATTGTTGGGGATAGAAGCCACAATTAATTTCAGACCAATCATTTAAGACTATTCTAAAGTGCTGATGCCTAGTTATTTTCTCATGGCAAAGGTATGGTGACAATGCCCATCCGTTACGACTTTCGAAAATAAATTATGCTAAAGGAAAAAATTCAAGATTCTTTCCTAAAGCGGTGGATAAAAAGGAATATCTTCTAGCCCTGCAAAACTATCACAAGGTCCAGCATGCGGAAGATTGACAAAGTGTCAGATTGCAGATGTCCTCTTTCAAAAGTCTTACACCCGAAACGCACGTGGCAACGAACTCACATCATAGAAGTGAGTCAAACTGTGCAGTTGGTCGTTCTACTGGAAATGGAGCAGCGTAGGGGAGAATATGAACATATGCCACGTACTTCCTCTTTGCACTCGTCTTACTTGCAAACTCATTTGTTGTGAATAATGAAGAGTTCTTTGGACCATGCAACGAAACTAACGGAACGAATACAAGCGTTTGTGTGCCATGAACTGGTTGTTTTGGGGAAACATTAAACGTCGTCGCTCCTAACAGTAAACTTCCTCCAAGCTTCTAAGCCTTTACGACCCTCTTTTTGGGGGCCGGGTGACGAGGAACTAGATACGCAGTGATGTTGCCAGTCCAGTAGTATTTGTCGCAGGATTGATGGAGTGGGCATGGGATTCCCTGGAGGCTGGAAAGTCAACGCCTGATCAAGTAGCCCCGAGGTACACCCAAGTTCTCTTAAGAGATTTCTTGACTTTGCAAACGCAAACCCCCCGGGTTGGCTGGACTGTGGCGCTTGATGGGCAGATGGCTTCGCTCTTCTCACAACCTACATGCATGCGCCATTCCTCGCGCATTCGGCCACTTATGTTAAGCGGGTCCTGAGCCGGGGGAGGGCGGTATCCAAATTCCTGCTTCTTGCCATGATCAGCACACCGTCTTCATATTGGAAGGTATCGGTACTCCCCCTGGTGGGCAAACTCCACATGTAAACGGAGAAAAGAAATGGGGACAGTACGCTGCCTTCAGGTAGACCAGCATAAATGGTACTGTCGGATGATCTTCCACTTTCACTGTGAGTGTTATAGCTGGGCGAAAGAGCCTAGCAACGCATGAGTTTGTGTGCCAGATGCTCGGGTAAGCTTGTTCTACATCAAGCAGCACGGCGGCGGAATACATTTCTGCCACTATTCTCTGTAGTTGCTGAGTGGTGAAATGATGCTCTTTGAACCCGAATTGTTGCTCCGGAATCACCGGCCTGAGCAGCGTCTCTGGCGGCCCACAGTGTTCTTAGACACCGTGGGGGCAAAGCTGATCGACCGATAACTCGATGGGAACACCAGATCCTTCCCTTTATTCAGAATGCATGTTATCTCAGCTGAGATTGATGCACTAGTTAACAATTTTCGTCAAGTGAAGTTGTGGGAGATGGCTGAACATCAGCCCGTCATGTTCTGGCCTTTGCTGTGGGTTAAACTTCGGAACTGCTCCGTCACCTCCTTGGGGATGATCACGGGCAACCTCCCCGACTATTTTTCTAGCGGATCCGCGCCCAGGTATCCACGGATCAGTCTGATAGTCCTCCTAGGTGTTATTACTGGATTATATTGCCTTTCGAGTTCATCCGCCATCACAGTGCCTTTGTCTTCCGGCTCATATACTAATCTTCCTCTACTGCCATGCAAGGGGATGTGGCTGAGCATCGCGCTCTCCTCTTAATTTACGAATGATCCTCCATGTCAATTTATCATTCAGATCGTAGTTGGTTATGGAGTACTCCCAGACGTGTGCTGCCTGATCAGGCTTGGAACCCTGAACCGCATGTCTCGATACAGCCCATTCAAGACCGGGCAACGCAGATTGTGGGTGTGCTGCGGAAATTTATGCCATAGTTGTAATGCTAGGATTGGCTGGAAGGCAAGCGTCAAGTGCCGCTATAACACACACCCAGTCCAACACAATATAATGGAGCCAAAAATCGTATACAAAAACAAATAGCAAAATTCGAAGACTGGACCAACAAGTGGCGTATTAAAATAAACCCCCAAAAACTCAACTTATAGTAATAAAAAAGAAACTCAAGCAAGAACAGAGGGACACCACAATTCAAATCGTAAATAACTACGTCACAGCAAGACGAGTAACTAAATATCTGGGAGTTAAAATCCAAAACAAACTGTCAACTCTCTACCATCAAGAGAAACTCATACAGGCCAAAACAGCACTAATGACGCTCCGACATCTCACAGCTACCAAAAAGAAAGGTTTAAATCCAAACGTGCTAAAACACATATATCTAACACTCATACGACCAATCATAACATATGAAACCACAGCAATAGCCCCATTAACGCCGAGAAGCACAATTAAGAAACTGGAAACATTTGAACGCAAAAGCATCCGAATAACACAAAAATTCCATTATGCACTGAAAAACGATGAAATCTAAAAGCTCACAAGAATTCTCCCACTAAAGGAACACATACGGAAACTACAAATTAACTATATTGCAAACGCCATAAATAGACCACACCGTAAAGAACTTATTAACACTGCACAAAACATCCAGCTAACTAATTACCGACGAAATAGAATTAACGTCGACCCACCATTACTCACCTTAATAAGAATTTACGATCAAGAACAAATCACTCAGGAAGACATAACAAATTATCTACAACAACTGGTACCATAATGCCAACAAACAAATAAAAAATAAAAAATCTACCACGAGACCAGGCTACCCACAAAAAAAAAAAAAAAAAAAAAGCTCTTTCCTATCATTCAACAAGAACCAAATCCTTAACACGCCAAACTTGGACCATGCCCACAATGACCAACCTCACCTGACCAGGACGGTGCACTTCTCCACGGCGGGCTTCTGCAACGTGCAAACCACAAGGAAAACCTGGGCTGAAGAGGAAACATTCCTAAAACAGCCTTGGGGCCCAAAAAGCCCTTAAAACACATTATTCATTCATTCATTCTTGCGGACATTACCAGAAGGGCATGTCAGCAGGGTCATGATGTCACTAGTGGTTTGCGAATTTAGGTAGAACGCACGTATCTGATGATGACTGCGTTAATTAAGCTGGATCTGCCGGCTCGGCGTCCGTAAGTAAGACCCTGCATCACAATAGAACCGTCCACGTTGATGCAGCGGCCAGCTGTCCACCCCGGCGGGTTGCCTGTGCTTCACACTAAAGTCGCCCGAAAAACGTGCAACAGGCGCAACCGACTAACATGTCAAACACTGCAATGCATCGCCTTAACTTAACTGGACACTAATCTTTCTCGAAAAGATTAAAGACGGCGAGTTTAAGATTATTTAGGTACAAGGGTCCAGCTCACCTTATTTTTAGAGGGAGAGATTTTTGTCACTTTTCAGCATACATTCTTTTTTCACATCTTTGAATTTCAATGTTCTTAAAAAGAGCCTGAACTTTTTCCTGCAAAATGTTCTAAAACGACTTCTTTCACCGCATTAAAGACTGCAGTTAACAACCCCCCCCCGACCTGCAAATCCAGAAAATTCGGGATATGATTTTTTTTTTTTTTTTTTTTTTTTTGGCGGCGCCTTATCAGGTTTACGCCTATCCGTTGATTCCTGTTTTGAAAGTGAAATGTGATAGAAAATCACAGTTTCATTCCCTGTAACAATCGATTCTTTCTGTTTTTTGACACACGACATTGTTTTTCATTTGCCGATAAACTGACGTTGCGCCACCCGCAGATTTTATTCACAACTCCACAAACGACTGGTTTTGAAATTCCCAATCTCACAATAGTTTCTTTTAATTTTCGTCTGCTGTTACTCAACACTACCTCTATAACAAAACTCCTGTACCCAAGATCGCGGGTTTGAACCCGGTCAGGACCGATGGAGATTTTTTCGGGCGTAAAAATCCTAAGTGTGGCTTCCTTCGGAAGGGAAGTAAAGCCGTGGGTACCGTGTTGTACATTTACGGCATGATAAAGAATCTCAAGCCTGAAAGAGAGGCCTCTGAGCAAAATTGTCGGCCGTTTCACGCCCTGAGTTGAATGGGACGCTGATGACCTGAGATGTTAAAGAGCGTCCATAAATAAATCAATCAAAAAAATGTATAACAAAACGAATACTTCTACAGATTTGACCTTACGCCATTTACATTTCAAGTGTTTCGTGCTAATGAAGACTGTTCTCTTGTTGTTCCATGTGAAATGCAAGCTGCATTTAAGAGTTTATACAATTTGTATTACCGCGCAGTATTAGTTTGCAATGTTAACAAAATTCCCCCAGTTGTATTAATATAGCTTTGTCCAAGACCATTGGGGGGGGGGGAGCTAATAAATATAAGGTTATTTCCCGCACAAAATCTTTCCGATTATTGCCCTGCAACTTGTACATTGTACCTTATCCTGCTACACATTGTGGTTAAACTTAATTCCAAGAATTTTCATTTCCTTAAAAGCATTCAGTTTTCTTTATTAGCCAATTGTTATGAAATGTTGTTACTTGAATTTGGTAACTAATGCCGTTATCAGATTATTTATTTACCCTTCTTTGTAGATGTGGTAATCTCATTACTTGATATATTATAGACGCAGTTGCACCTCAGGAGTTCGTAATTTGTTGTTAGAGCTCTGTTTTTTATTTACACAAATTGAGTAAATATTTAATTTGATCTGCTGAAGTAATTAGAACTGATGATTACAATTCAGTAATTCAGTCACATTTCAGAGAAGTTTGGAACTACACTGTGGCAAAATTTCATTATATAAACGGATGTCTGATTGGTAATGAAAGCAAATCCTTACATGTCATGCATATTTTTAAGATAATGAGGACTTTTATGTAAATTGAGTTTAATACAACGCAAATAATACATTTAGGAGTGGGAAAGTAAAGTTTTATGTTCTTTTATACCTTTAAATCATGTAGCAACGCAAGAAATTAGATTTGCCGTGTTACTTAAAACTTTCTTTTGCGTTCTTTGGCAATAACTTATTTGTATATCCAACACGTGGCAGCGCCTGGGCTGACAACGAGCTAACGATGCGAAATAAACTTTTTTTTTTTGTTTTGTTTTTGTTTTACACAAGCTTATGTGGAAAAATACACTGTTGTTAACTATGAAGCGTGGGCCATTAGTCGCCTCTTAGAAATAAAACCTTTGTAGCGAGATGAACTGAAATAGGGGAGATTCCCCGTTATGGAAGAATATCAGCACGGAATGCTGAGAAATGATAGGCTGGTGTTGCAGTTAATTAATTTATTTATGGACGCTCTTTAACATCTCAGGTGGTGTTGCAGTGAAACGGAAGAACTATCCTCCCAGACCATACACCCACCTTCTGCACATAAGTACATTTGTGTTTTCCATTAGGAAAGAAAGAGCGTCGTTGTTCAAAACTAGATAAAAACTACGGAGATTGTATTGAGAACGGAGTGATAATAAAGAGAGCTGTAATTACATGTAGTGTAAAAGTTCGTTTGTTTTACTTGTTAAATTAAAAAGGATGTGTGGGAGAATTTACTAAGAATTTCTGCGATACAAGTACAAAAGTCAGATCAGGGGGCCACTGTTGCAATCTAAGAAGTTAAAAGAAAAAAAAAATGGTGGAAGAAAACGGCACCTTAAAGCTGGAGAATTAATAATATGTACCTGCTTATTAAGAAAAGTGTATGTTGCTGCACGGATTGCGAAGCAAGTCTTCATTCTCTTCACTTCATATATCTATTCCAAGCAAGAAACTACACAATTAACACACACATATCTGCTCATTTCTGTACAGTGTAATTTGGCATAAATCCTGTTTTTGTATTTAATTGATGATGGCCGAGTTCACAAATTATGCGCATGTCCACCTTCGGGAGGAAGGGATAAGATGGAGCAGGCGGCGTCCCTAAAGTGCCACGCTCCGGCGCGCCCGCTTCCATCCTGTGAATGTAAGCAAATGAGATAGCGGAAAATTCGTGGAATGTACACCCCTATCCCAACATTCCTCGAAGTGACCAGGGAAATTCACCAAAAACCCAAGGCAGGATGGCCGGCCGTAGAGGAATCGAACTCGGGACCGCCTGAGCCACCTCCTCGATGAGTTCATTGTCTCTACAACGGAGATATTTTTTTTTAAATTTTTATTTGATTTATTTAAGGCACCCATTAACATCTCAGGTTATCAGCGTCCCATTCAACTCAGGGCGTGAAACGGCCAACAAATTTTGCTCAGAGGTTTCTTCTTTCAGGCTTGAGGCTCTTTTTCGTGCCGTAAATGTACGACACGGGCCCCACGGCTTTAATTCCCTTCCGAAGGAAGCCATACTTAGGATTTTTATGCCCGAAAATATCCACCCATCCTGGCCAGGATTCAAACCGCGATCTTGGGTCTACGAGGCAAGTATGGTTGCCACTGGGCCTTCACGACCGACATAACGAAGTCAACCATTCGGAATACAGTAAATAGTGATACTGTTAGAATATTCCGTTAATGGCAACACTCAGTATTGCATTGCGGACTGTTATATTCTCCTCTGTTTTCAAGCCGTGCTGTAATTCAATGCTGAATGTTATGGTGTATGCAGAGAGCTCAGATATTGCGTGGCTGAAAGCCCTTTATTCCTTTCACTTAAAAGAGTGCTCCTGTTTTAGAAGGCAATAAACTAAAGAACATTCAACCATCAATTTAAAATGGTATTTGAGAACATACATATAGCGCAATTTACATCGAATTCTAAAGTGTAAAGTGTATTAATTTGCCAATAAACTTGCATTTCATTATTACCGAAGCTCTTCGCTAGGTAATGGCAGAGATTTACTACCCAAAAATACTTACCATATGGTGTAGAAATATGGTTTTGGATTGCACATATTCAGAAAAGTGTCGCATTTTATTAAACCACGTGTAAAGTTGTATCACTTAAATATTTGTCCTAGCGGATGTGACATTTTGTTATTAGTTTTATAAGCTGCGAGAAATACTATCCGTATGAGTTTAATATATAGATAAGATAATGTGCTGACTCACGCGTTACCCTCGCACCTTCAAACGCATTGGAGCAGCTCAACACAACACTACCACTCCATAAAAACTGTCCTGTTTCTTACCCTTACAGATAGCATCATATCTGGTGCTCCAGTCCTGAACGGCAGCGGAGAAAGTACAATTCCGCAGTCCCGGTTGTCAGCGGCAGAAGTCAAATTCCAAAGAATGCTTAAGCGAGCCATAGGACTCCTACTGTCTGTAAGGTTAAAGTGACTTAACCTTATGGATAGTGGGTTTCCCATGGATAACATTACTGGAACAAAGAGATGCCACCGCACCGCCTCCTAATGTAATAGATAAATTGATATGTAACCCTGACACCTCTGAATTGAATGGAACGCTGATGATGATCTGATTATCTGAGATGTTAAAGAGCGCCTGTAAATAAACAATAAATAAAATAAAAGAATTCGGAATCGCCGTTAGTTTGGATGTGCCCGTAAAAAATGTATGATGGTCGTCGGTGCGTCCTGATTGCTTTTGCTATACAAGTGGTAATTATACTGCACAAAACAGAGAAGAAATGTAAAAGATTTTAAAGAAATTCATGTAATGCTTACTTGATGGTTTGGATAAGAAAAAAAAAATGGGCTCCCAAATACTCGTGCTTTTCCTATACCGCAAATATAAGGCAGTAGCTTTATGGGAAATGAAAATCGTTGGCGTTTGGTGTGACGTGAACACTACAAATGTGCATTGTGCAATTCGTCCCGTTGCCTGTTCCTTCCCGGCCGATGTGAACCATCTGCTCAACTTAAAGTCTCAAAAGTTTGTATTTTTTGAATGGTGTTCAGCGCCCTTTTTACTACTGAGGCACCACAGAAGGTGGACTCTGGTGCATGAGATGAAACGATTAATTGGGAAAGAATGTTTTTTTAAGGAAGGAAACGTTCCAGGCCTAAGTACCTCTCCGGCATTTGCCATTTATGAGGACTTAGGAAAACCTGGAAAAACCCCCATAAGGGAGGACGATCCTGGTGGGAATCGAACCCCAGACCTCCCGCTCACGAGTTCGCATCTTAACGGCTACGGCACAGGCTGAGTTAAATGATCTAGTTCGAGATTTGTACCTTCCAAAGAGTTCTTCCGAACTTTTTACTTCAAGATTAAAGGAGAAAAGCACGTTAGCACCTGGAACTTGTGACAAAGGGAAAACACATGCTAACAAACTTGTGCTCAGTAACAACATACCTGGCGTTTTTAACGTTATGAATGCTTCATATGAACTTTTTGATTGATAGTTCAAAGTCAAGTTTAAAGGCGGTTCTGTTGCACAATGGCAATTTACTCCTATTCCTGTAAATAATTCAGTTCATTTAAAAGACTCCTATGATATTTTGAACGTTCTGTTGCAGAAGGTGGGGTAATTACAACATAAATGGAGTGTTTCTTGCCAACAATTGAGATTTACAATATACCTCTTTTCTTTTGTGAATGGGACAATAGGGCTGAATCAAAGCATTGGATCAGAAAAAATTGCCCACAAAAAAGCATTTTAGTTCCTGAAGAGAAAAAACAAATGTGAAGTGTAAACCATTGGTTTCTCCTTCTACTGTTGTTCTTGCACCACCATATTAAATTAGGCGTGATGAAGCAATTCCTTACTGATGTCCGATGAAGGTCACACTGTTTAGATTTTCTTGTTACAAAGTTCCCACAGAAGACTGAAGGGTATTTTTGTAAGCTTATGCAGAATGAGACCTTTCCTCAGTCGATGTCCGAGTTTGAGAAGTCACCATCGTTGGCATACAAAAAACTTTCTTGGCAACAAGGAATCTGAAAAATATAATTTAGAAATGTAGTGTGTAGAATGATGATAAGTGCATTTCCTCAACAGTCATGTTGACTATTTCCCTGCGAATCTTAGTGCAATGTGTGAACAACAAGGTGAGCGTACCGCCACGGGTGGCCGAGGTCGTTAAGGCGCGAACTCGTGAGCGGGAGACGGGAATCGAATCCCGTCCGGACCGTTCTCCCTGACTGGAGTTTTCTGCAGATTTTTCTCAGTCCTCATAAATGGCAAATGCCGGGGAGGTACCCTAAACATAGGCCTGGAACGTTTCCTTCCTTAAAAAAAATACTCCTTTCCCAATATATAATTTCCTTTCATGTATTCAGCGTCCATCGTCTGTGTACCTCTGTAGTAAAAACGGGCTCTAAGTACTATTCATCATTTTCATTCACAGTGAGCGCTTTCATTAAGACATTATAACAATGCAAACCACTATCAAGGCCGTTGGGATAAATGAATGACGGCTGATTGCTGCTGGTGTTTGAAAACAGACCCTAGTGAAGGACACATCAAGGCACCGGGAAAAAAATTAATAATAATTTTAAAAAATTGAAAATTTTCTCTCCCTGACAGTGAAAAAGTTTGGCAATTCATAGTTATTGACCACATCTTTCTTTTTTCAATATATTCATTAATATTTAAGCTAAAATGAACGCTACAAACATAGATTTGTCTTAGCTATATGCCTTAAGGTTTGTAATAGTTCATCAAAATATAAGTATTTGATGTGATAGACTAAAACTGAAAAGTGATTTCAATTCAGGGCATGCATATTACACATATCCAGGTTGAAAATGAAAAATGAGGAAAAAATTTTAGACCAGTATAATTGGTTCCGATTACATGTCAGTTTTCTAAAGATTATCACTACACTACTTCTGTAACTTTGACAGTTTGCGAATTAAACACTAGGCACAGATTAACGGCAAATTTCTTGGTGACCGTGCGAAAATAATTAAGCTGAGAACTATGAGGTGAAGCAGCCTTCGTTATGTAATATGAGTAATAGTGTTAAAATTACAAATTTCCGGGCTGTTGTGCAGTGGTCAACAGAGCTTTCGCCGGTTGACTACGTCCGGCATCATCATGTGGAGTCGTGGCTAGTCAGACTCGAACCGATCAATATCCACACAGACATAGCGGCAAGGAGCACGGAGGGGGGCAAGGGGAAGAATTTTGTTATGAAGGACAGGTTTCCAAGTATTGCTAAGGCGAAAACCACTGTCTCTATTTATATTGTGAAGATTTCCACACTTTCTCTTCTGGCCAGATTGAAATAACCTTTTGTTTTAGCAACCACAAAATAAATCCTGTGGCATTCATTGACAGCATGTTCTGCCTGGTTATGACGTAAACATCGTTTGCGTTCTTCAACTCGTTTTTTGATTGATCTCCCAGTCACACCAATATACACTTTCCCACATTCACAGGCAATTTTGTAAATGCCAGTGACGTAAAGGGGGTTTCTGGGATCTTTTGCGGGACGTAGCATATCTCCTAGTTTTCTGGTCGGGGTGAATGTGGTTTTTATAATGCCCTTCTTCTTTAATATTCTTGCGATACATTTCTTACGTACGGTAGAAAGGTTGTCTGCTGTTTGTTAGAAGCAGAGGCACTGGAAGTGGTGCGTCAAGGACGAATGGCACGATTACTGTCTCTATTGTTGTGTCCATTGACAATTAACACTTTTCGAAGACATTGAAGCTTGGTTTCAAGAAGTTCCGGTACAGTAATGGGCACTAGTGTCTTGATGATAGTTCTTATATGAGCTGGGTGGCTAGATATCTGTCTGTATGTGTGTGTAGGCTTTCTATAAACTTCATGGCCAAGACCGCCTGGTGATTTTCTCCGAACTAGAACGTCTAGGAATGGAATTTGATTCCTAAGTTCTTTCTCCATTGTGAATGAATATTACAACAGATATCATTAAGGTGTGCTAAAAATAAATGTAGCGCACTTTCTCCATGCGGCATATTACAAATTCATCGTCCACATACCCGTAACCAAAGTGATGGTTTATATTGCGCAGTTTCCAAGGTCTTGTCCTCGAAATTTTGCATAAAGAGGTTAGCCACAGCATTTCCCCTTCTTTCTGTTCGTAGAAATTTCCTCTCCATTGGAAATAACTGGTGCTTACAACATGCTTGAACAAACCAACCACTTCTGCATGGAAATGTGGTTGTAGCTGCTCTGGGTACGTTAGTGAAGAGCGACTCAACATCAAAACTCACTAGTGTGTCAGTAGCCTCGATATTTATCTTGCATATGCTTTCTACAAAATGTTTTGCGTTGCTGATGCGAAGCTCCGACTGCCCCACTAATGAGTTCAATAGAGATGCAAGAAGTTGTACTAATTTGTACGTAAGCGAATCTGTTGTGCTAACAATTGGTCTCAAGGGTACCTTTCTTTATGTATTTTAGGCAGTCCACTTAACTTTGGAGAAACACTGTTGGAAGGTTTCATTTTGCTAATTATTACAGGACTCCACTTGGTTTTCTTTAGTAAAGTGATTGTTTTCCTTTCTATGCTGGTAGTACGAACTTTGGGTAACAGCCGATACGTTTCTGGAGTGAGCAGACATTCTCTTCATATTCCGTTTTATCTATCACTACTGTGCCATTTCCTTTATCTGCTGGTAATGTAATGATGTCATTGTTGGAGCGTCGTTCTTTCCTTCCTAGAAAGGTTATTTCTTGGAGGTTTAGCTTTCTTTGAAATGTCGATGTGTGAACATCGATCGTTTCGTGTCTGTCTAGCCACGACACCACATGATGTGCCATAGTCAACCGGCGAAAGCTCTGTTTCAGTTTTAAAACAAAGACCACGGCACAACAACCCGGAAATGTGTAATTTTAACACGGCCGAGATAATATATAATTTTAATATAAAATATACTAAATATTTTATAATACATTAATTTAGAATGTTTATGTTACCTATTCATTCTAATGTGTAATGCTAGCAGGAAAGGATTTTAAAACGATGAAGTAGCAAAATGTAACAAAAGGTAAACACGTAAGTGAAGCGTCAGGACGCTGGGTTCTCCCTCCTCACGACGTTAGTTTTCAGCGAGTAACGTGAACCATGCGTGTCTGTAAACCGCGTGCAGCTGATTTTTCACTCATTCTCTTTTCGACTTCTCTTGATCACTTCTTCAGGGCACTTCCATAAGATTTCCAACCCTCAGACGCATACCATTTTCGATATAATCAGTCAACTGTTAGAGTGCATTTGGCCTGCGGCTACAAGAAGAGTTAAATTGCTGCTGACATGTTCGATTAGAAAAACCAGTCAGTATCTCTAGTGTCGTGTGAGTAGCGTAAAGTTTACCTATCGTAATAAGAAGGCCGCTGACCCAAACGCGAGGACAAGTGCAGTTTTAAGATCAAAGTCAAATTCTAATTACCATCTCACAAAGTAATGTTAATATGTGGGTCAAGCACTATGCCTATTGTAAGGAAAAGTATTCTCTCCTGGCGATTGAAGCAATAGGCTTGCAAAGTGTGCGACCTCATGAAGAAAACGCTTCACATGTCATAATGCTCTGTTAGCGGTTATTCACATTAAGATTTGTTAACAGGTGCACTACAGATTTGAAATGTTCCCCTTACCTGTTCGTGTTCTTTCCATATTTATTAGCCATAAACTAAAAATGGGCGGAAGTGGCTGTCGTTACTTGAACAAGGACTTCCATGTAAATTCTAACATAATATGCAGTGCCAGTGGGTATAATTTTTGGAACTGCGTATAAGCTTTTATGTATTAAATGGTATCTTTTCTTAACATTGCGCCACCTACATTTGCTTGAAAAGGTATTTTCAAATCCTCTGAGTTTAAGACATTGTGCTTTGTTAGATACCTTTCAAACGTATATGATTGTGTAATTATAAGCTCTCCTGCTGTAAGTGCATACTTCCATTGTGTTAGAAAGTAAGTTTTATGTAATGTGAATTATTTGTAAATTGCAGCACTATTTGGAACAAGTTAATGAATTCAGAGCAACAGAACTCTTTGTTTACGGGCTGCAAATGCTTAGACAGCAGAGTAAAATCCAACTATGATATGCTTTCCTCGTGTTTAGAAATATATGCGAGAAATCCTAGATCTCAAATTTGCTCCTATTTTCCCTCTTGTGGATGGTTGAATCCGAAAGTAAAGTATATTTAGTAAAATATAACCTTGTTATTCAGAATCTATTATCTAATAAAATCTACAGTTGTACGCATAAAAAAATCGGCTAAGCTTTTGTCCTAAACTAAACTTGCTTACTTCAGTGATAGTACAGATCTTCCCATCTTCTCACAAATTTGCGATGTTTCAAGAATTTGAGTTTATATTATTTACTGTTCTTATGATCAGCTAAATTGCACTGTTCATATTCATTATTTGACGCAGTATGAATTATATAATTAATTTTCTGCACTTCTAAATATTCTAGCCTTCCGATGATTTCATAGACACTGCTCCAATACTTGAACATCCTTAAATTTCTTTATCACTTGAGTTTACTTAAATGCAATTTTCTGAATTGTTCAAACAACTATCAACTCCGCTAATTCAGATGATTCGTTAGTCATCTTTCACTTTATTCTCAAGATCCTGATCTGTGTGTTCAATAACTGAATGCATTTATGAAGGTCGGTTTCTCTTCTGGGTCTGTAATATTCACCATTTTTTTTATTCTTCATTTACAAAAGGTTTTAGGGATTTCGCTACTTTCCATGCAACTTAGTAACTTGCTATTGATAACAAATCAGGACTGAACAATTGAAAACAGAAATTAACAATTATTTTTATAACTATGCGCAAAATAACATTACAAAAATTATTATATAAACTAATTCAAATTATTAGACCTTTCAAAACCAATGTAGTGAAGTTATTTTTTCCCCATGAAAATAGAATTAATATTCATTTTGGACTTATACTCGTACTAGTTTTCACGTTAGCATGATATTGTTTTGGCTATTTACCGTAAATACATCCGTTATAATATTCGTATTTACATCCTCGTGGAATGGACATAATTTCTTCAAATGGAATTTTCTTCATTAAGAGTTCGTCAGCCACACCATCAAGATTCAAATTATTAGTAAATAATTTTAAATTACTACAGAATTGAAACATGTTTGCTCCATTGCAGATCGCAGACATGACTTCAGTTACCTTAAAGAGGAAAAGTATCTATCCGCCCTACGTGTTGTGCTGCACAGTTGAACTTAAAGAGTTCTGCAGACATTGTTAGGAGGTAATATTTTTCTTTAAAAAAGCAAGACAAAGGCAACATTTGTGAAAGTTTATGAGCTTACTCCTGCTCTGTGTCTACCTGATCCTTAATAGTAGCACTGGCATCGCTTGGGTCACTACCTTCATCTATTTCGATTGAGATTGGGGAAGGGCGCAAGAAAGAACAGGTCCTGCAATTCCAAGTTGATTTGTCTTTCTTCCGGGCTCCTCTAAATTTCATCGTAGCTCCCTGAAAGAATACTTTTCTTTTGCAGTGCTGAATGAATGAAGTTTAACGCCCGTTTTTACTACAGAGGTACCACAGGCGGTGGACACTGGTGATGAATGAAATGAAATGATATATTGGGAAAGGATTTTATGGAAGGAATCGTTCCAGGCCTAAGTTTAGGGTACCTCCCCGGCATTTGCCATTTATGAGGACTGAGGAAAACCTGGAAAAAACCTCAGTCAGGAAGGACGGTCCTGGCGGTATTCGAACCCAGACCTCCCGCTCACGAGTCCGAGACTTAACGACCACGGCCACCCGTGGCGGTTTTGCAGTGCTGCATTCACCTGGTAAGAAATACAAGGTTGAAAAATAAGTAAATAAAAATCGTTACTTAGTAAGAAGCCATGTCAGTTGTCTTTCAGCTTGAGATTGTTTCAACAGAAATTCAAGGAACTCGGTGTAGTCGGAGCAACGCGGGTGGAGAAAAATGAACGACCTGTCCACATTGACCCTAAATAAATGATGTATTATTGTCACATTGCAATTTCTGAAAGAAGGCCGGTCTTTTAGGGAAATTCTTTACATAAACAGTGATATCTTTGAATAGGTTGAGGACATAAGGGTATATCACTATTAATTCTATTATTCAACTGTTTATTCCAAGGAAGTTTGCGACAACGTGTGATATTTTCAAGGTATCTTTGAACATCTAAGCTAAGAGAATGAACAACATTATGGACATACATGCTGCTACCTCTAATATTATTTTCTTGCAGGCTCCAAATATACCAGCTACGTTATGGGTGCAGTTATAGCCTGACCTGTGCAATTAACCAATCTAGAAGAACAAACATTTTTATTTGTGTATCTCCTGTTAAGTAGCGTATAGAAACACCCTTTAAATTTCAGCTGGTGGCAATTTTAAAACAGTATAATAGTATCTTTGAAGAGAAATGTCAGCCATTTCACCATACCTTAGAGAAAACATAGCCTTCTGATTGGATAGTTGAACTAATTCCCTTTAAATCGAAAGCACATATAAGATGTACCTTTTCTTTTTGCAACCCAGATTTTAGGATATGACAGTACACTTCTCAAATGAAGGGGTGTGTTGAAATTCATTTAACGTCCAATGACTCTTGAAAGAACCTGAACAGCCAAGTACCTTAAGGAAGATAAAATCTTGAGTGGGGTAATTCTCCTTTCCTCCATTTGCATGTTCTTAGCATCTGAGAGTTGACAAGCAGCATTAATTCCAGCATGGTGACAATTTATACTTTCAGCTTTTCTAAGCTCCTTTCCAATCAGGATAACCAGTTTCACTTGTTTTATATAATATTATACAGGCTGTAGCAGTTGATGAAACTGAGCACAAAATAATAGAGACTATTCATAAAGCGCATGGCATCACAGTGATGACGTCAGATCCACGTGCCTGACAATGCAGCGTTGTCGCACTTCTTCTAACCTAGCATTCGCAGTGTACGGCAAGGGATTTCTTACACCAGCGAAACAAATAATATTAGCAATATTAGCAAGTTCCCATACAAAATGTTACGGAAACATCGGTTTGCCATTTGTATACATTTCCTTACTTGCGTTGGCGAAGATATCGCGATCTGTTTTCTGACTCTAAGAGTCAAAGGGAGCAGCACAATAATAAGTGGAATGTGTATTGACGCTGGACTCCACAGGAAATTAAGTTCGTGATGATAAAGCACACCAAATAGGTTCTACGTGCTTTCCCGAGACAAAACTATACTGTTACTAAAAGTTCTTTGGTGAGTACGGCTATACTTAATGTGTTAAACATAGCAGGCAGTGGGGATACTGTGATCTTCACTGTAGCCATATAATTACTATAAGACGGTAAAACTTACCAGAATAGTAAAAAACGTCTCCAACTTTGCATTTACAATAGAAATATCCGGCACTTTTCCCGCCTCTAAAATGGAGTAAATAATTAAATCTTCATAAACAGGATTTCTTTCTGATTGCTTTATTTACGGACGCTCTTTAACAGCTCAGGTCATCAGCGTCCCATTCAACTCAGGGCGTGAAACGGCCGACAAATTTTGCTCAGAGGCCTCTTCTTTTAGGCTTGAGGTTCTTTATCGTGCCGTAAATGTACGACACGGGACCCACGGCTTTACTTCCCTTCCGAAGGAAGCCACACTTAGGATTTTTACGCTCGAAAAAAATACATCGGTCCTCGCCGGGTTCGAACCCGCGATCTTGGGTTTAGGGAGGCTAGTATGGTCATAAATGGGATAGGTCTGTTCCCATCATACTGGTTCTTAGTTCTGAATTTTTGTATTCTTTTTATTTTTTCTTTTCTTCTTTTGAAAAAAAAAAATAATAAAAGCAATTCCGCAAGTAAAATCAATTCCCTTCATAAAGTTTGTTGAACTTTTATATACATTACATAAACTGTTCCCCTGAGGAATAAGAGAAAAATTAGGTGCATTAAATATACATAAATTATATCACAGCATGTGTTTAACTGAACACCACATGGCTGTAACACATCTCACACGCTCCTGTCGCCACTTTGTTTTTCTGCGTGACTGAGTGTCATCATTAGGACCGAGTTTGTCTCATTTATTTCTAATAACCCTCGAGAAGAAAAATGATTCCTGCTAAAAAGTAAAAATACTTATTATTTCCATGCATAGAGAGAACATAATTATTATTATTTTTCTGTTAATAAAGCGGATTGCAAGTATGCGTGTGTTTACTGTGAAGGAAAGAAAGGTATCACGGAAAACTTTTTAGCGCAACTTATTTGAAAATAAATGCTAAGATTTCTCTAAAGAAATTAGCCTGGAATAAAGAACCCTGCGCATTCATACTGAGTTGCTATGCATTTGCAAAAGGAGAATTCTCTGCTGCTTCTATCAGCTGTGCTCTCTTTTCTTAAACAACGCTGTGCCAATTTTAGAACATTCTCTGTGACTAAGGAACCCAGTATTCTGACGTCATTAAAACTTAATGAGCTAAATTGCAACTTAAAAATATTCTGAAATTGATTTCAGAGATAGTCATTCGCAACTGTGGGAAAAGTATTTGGGGTAAGGTGTTGTTTCAAACAATAGTTGAAAAAGAAGAAATGTCAAACTTTATAGAGTAGATGGCAAAAACATAGAAACGCTAACACTACTTAGATTGAACAATGAATTAGCTATGTTGCTGTACTGTCAATGAGGATATAACAAACATAAATGTATAAATTGACTAACAACTATGAGCCAGATGTCAAGAAACTTTAAATGGAGTGGCAGGCATTGTGTTATTCTTACTCTGGAAGTGAAATTAGTATTTTAAGTATAATATTTGTTAAAATTTTAACAAAATTCACTTTTATGTGCTAATAAAGGTATGTAAATGACAGGTTCAATTTCAACGCCTTAAATTTCGCAGTAAGTGTTCAGTAGCTAGTCATTTTGTTAAGCACTTCAAAGGTTGGCGACCGCTGTTCTAAGTTGTAATAACATGATCATGGCTCCCCACAAATAACGATGGAATGAAATGCAAGAAAATGTTGTATACCCTTTAAAAATAATTTCCACCTTGCCTATTTAGCCACACAAGGGCTACCCATTCGTGACTTTAAACTAAGATGTGAGGGGAAGTGAGGAATCTCATAAGTAGATTTCACATGTTATCTGTCACGAATCACACCCTCCTTATAAAATTTGTTGCACAAATTAGAGCTACAAAACATTTGTCTGTAATAGGAGACGAAGCAACATACACTGCAACTCAGGAACAGTTTCATTTGTTTAAAGTTTGTGCTGAACTCCGTTGTACAATTTATAGTTCGGTTCATAATACAGTTAATATTTTAAGATCCTTTCAAAACCTGCAGCAGTTTAAAAGAATGCTTGCCACATTCTCTAAATATTGTAGCATAGGATATTCTGAATGTCGAACTGAAACTGGGCGTTTTGAAACATTTGATAAATATTATGAAGAATTCTCCTATATTTAAGTGCAATATTTCCACTTCTGTTTTCAAGTTTTCAGTTCCGGACGAACGGCTCTACAAGTAAAACATCCTCAGTTTTTTGACGAAATAAAATTATATCAACAAATTTATTAGGGCCGGCCAACCTAATGTTCATTTTTCGTGGTTTCACCAATAGATTCCGTTGTTTCTGTTATAGAGTGGAAATGGAAAAGTGTTCCGCCTCTGCGGCAGGGTGTTCCATTTGAAAACACTCTTAGGGACTCCGTCTACGCCCGTGCCTCACCGTCTGCACCTCATTCCTTCCTCCCGTAGGTCGTAGGCCCAAACAGCCAGTCGTTGAACAACGCTAAATTACCGAAATTTCATACTCTGACCTTAATTCAATTCAAACTTCCATAGCTTCTGGACTCAAATTATTGTGAAGTTATTGTGAAAGTTGCCTCAGATGGTTCTGTTCAATTTATAACGTTTTAAGTTGTATAATGTTGCCTTCTTCTTTAATATTTTTCCGCATCGAACTTTGGAAGCTTTGTGCGTGCAGATATGTGAATGAACATTTTAAAAATATATACATGATTCATGGTGCATTTTAAATCCACATGCTAGTACAGTACGAGTATCAATTATAACAGTTTATAATTTAATTTAGTTCCTATTTTGCATCAGGATGACTTTCATAGGTGTGCACATAAATAAATAATGGAAAAGCAAATTTACTCACCTCATTATGTACAACATCTGCATTTTCCCTTCAGTTGTATATCACCAATCTCTTACACATCTTGCTGAAGAACATAACACAGATATAACTACAATGTTATCCCGGTCTGTGGTGTCTGGAGATGAGAATTCCAGACGTTTCGTGCGCAACTACGGCGGACATCTTCGGTGGCGTGGACGAAGTCTCCTCAGAGAAGGTATCACTGCATCTGAAGTGTTGGCTGTCAGAGTCGCTATATTTATACTGCTCGCTTGTTGGTCCGGGGCGGGCGGTGAGAGGAGCCTAGTCTCTCCTATGCTGCTGCTCTCTTGTGATAGGCGCGCTATGTTTTCACGTGTTGTGTGTTTTACCTTGTTTTCAATTGCTGGATACCAGTTGCTGTTTAGTTTGAGAGCTTCTTCTTTCTTGTTGGGATATTTGTAAATTACAATGACTTCTCATTGCAATCTTGCATGGTAGTGTGTAATAGAAGAAGGGACCTGATACTTGATGATTTGTTCCACCTCCGCTTCGATGGCATGTTCTGCTACCTCGGACTTATCTATTTGGCCTAGGCGACAGTTCCTTTTGTGTTCTTTGAGTCTGGTGCTAATGCTGTGTTGTGTAGTACCGATGTAAACCGAACCGCAAGAGCAGGGAATACGGCAAACACCGGCCGACTATAAAGGCTCCCGAGGATCTTTGACACAGTGTAGTAGATTGCTTAGCTGCTTAGTAGACTTAAAGACCGTCTTGATACTGTGATGTTGCAGTATATGTTCAATACGGTCTGTGACGTTTTTGAAATAAGGTACAAAAACTTTGCCCTTTACATGAAATTGGTCTGATTTTTGGCTGGCTGGTTTGGTTTTGCCGGGCGGCAAGCTCTTTCTACTTCCTGAATTGAATATCCATTGGACTGTAATGCCATGGAAGCGGAGGGGGAACATATCAAGTTTCAGGGCACTAGCGTCCTTTATTCTAATCCACTCTCCCATTCAAAACTGCAACGAGAAGCCATTGAAATATACAAATATTCCAACAATTTGAAGAAGAAAGAAGCTCTCAAACTAAACAGCAACTGGTATCCAGCAATTGAAAACAAAGTACAACACACAACACGTGAAAACAAAGCGCGCCTATCACAAGAGAGCAGCAGCATAGGAGAGACTAGGCTCCTCCCACCGCCCGCCCCGGACCAACAAGCGAGCAGTATAAATATAGCGACTCTGACAGCCAACACTTCAGACGCAGTGATACCTTCTCTGAAGAGACTACGTCCACGCCACCGAAGATGTCCGCCGTAGTTGCGGACGAAACGTCTGGAATTCTCATCTCCACGGCATAACAGCCCTGAAGAAAATTGTAGTTACCTCAATGACTCCGGCCGTGGAAGCCTACGTTTTCTCAAAATAGCACGAATGTATGGCTCTAGGATTACTGGTGTGCTACAAAATTATCGTATGACTGGTCCTAACAGAAAATATGCCATTTTATTTGTTAAAATAGTTTCCCAAGCTGACATGAACATTTCCCCATGACTTTAAGAAATGACATTCAGATGCATGTGATTTTTTTTTTTTAAATAATGCTGAAGAGTTTCAGAAAACCCATCTCAAAATAAAATTGCAATTGTTTTGATCCTGTACGTGAAAATTAAAAATCATCGAACTGAGACAACATGGAAGAAGCAAAGGGGAACTGAGTGCTAACATGCAGTGGGTGAACGGGAAAAACTTATAACATTGAACTCTTCATAAATACTGCTCAGTTTATTTTAGAATGGAAAATAAAATCTCGAGGAAAAAATTTAAAACCCTATAAGAACACATAAAGTAAATTTTAAAAAATAGCAATGGCAGTGTAAAATTTGAACATAGAGTAAGATTTGAAAAAAATAAAAACATGAAAGAAAAATTATGAAGTAGTATGAAATATGAAACAAGAAAACATAAAAAATATGCTTCAAAGAGAGCTGCAATTATGGTCTAAAAATGAAATTTACTGTTTAGTGCAGTTATGAGACATTCATTAAGAGAGGGCCATTAAGTTGGACCTACATTTATGATGCATACGGTAAACAATAAGGTGAGGTACAAAATTGTGCTTATTAATTAAATAGTCTAATTAATTCATTAATAAATATTTAAGACGTAATGTCAATTTAAATAATAACGTTATTTCTATCATTAGGCCCCTTCGGTGAAATCATTAGTCCGAAAGTACGGAAGCACTTCTACTTTAGGCTTCAGACAGGTTAGCCACATTAACAATCCAAGGTGTCCACATTTCCAACTCGAACGTTTTGTTTTACTTTAGTACATCAGGTTAGGACGAGTTACGCATATAATTGGCAGGCTACCGATATGAAACCGGGCAACTGACCCCACACTAATATAATTGTGGCTAGTAGACACGGCATTGCTTTCAAAGTACATGTAAATAATGACGTGATTGTTTATATTGTCAACATAGAGTGTAATATGAAAACGAGCGTTAAATGCATATATCGTTTTAATCGATGTAGGGTGTTATAATTTCTGTCAGTCTTAGAGCTTGATATTCCAAAGGTTAACAGAAATAAAACTTTGAATATTGGTTAAAATTTGAAGTTATAATAATAATAATAATAATAATAATAATAATAATAATAATAATAATAATAATAACGTTGACATTGAAGACATTCGTTAATAACGCAGTTTGTTTCACATTTTTCGTGTAAGTTCGCAATTTCGTTACGTTTTAAGTTTTACATCTGATGCTGAAAGTGAAACACTCAGTTATGAGGAACTGCACTTCCTGGGCAAAACAGTTCTAGCTGCTCAGTGTGGCAACCACCTCCATCAAACCAGCAATAGCACTTATGAACACCCAACCAGCGCTCAAAAATTGCACTAGACAGAAGGAACTAATTAAACAACAAATTGAAATTAGGTTTGTTCGTGCAATATTCATTAAGTGCTTTGCCCTAGCGAAGACCCATAACCGCAACATGCGAAATTGTTACACTATAACACTTCACAACACACACTACGATTTTGGAATATGACTGCAGGTGCACACTTCATACAGATATCATATATAAAAGAATGCATGTAAAATCACAACATGCATCTTTCTGAACCTATCTTAAGCGCTTTTTTTTTGTTTGTTTATACAGCGTGAGTGAGCCCCTCCTCATTTTGTAGTTTTGTGCTACCGCAATACATAGTCCAAAATGAAAACGCCAGTCCCTATGAGATGTATGCCTTCGGTTGTACACTTAGCCAGAGATGTCATGGTCCATTAATGCACTCTTAAAACGAACGAAATGTAAAAGTAATATGTGCGCAACTTGCCAAGTAACTCAGTTGCAACAGCATCTGCATAATCTAATGAAAGGACAGTTCCCACAAAATGTGCAAACTTATTTTTTAATGGTTTTAACATTTATAAATTGTCATCATTTTAAATATTACTACGTTAAACAATGCGAATATCTTTTTAAAATTACATTCTTTGTATGTCTATTTTAATTGATTTTTATTTTCCATTCAATTCTATATTATTTTAAGTTTGTTTCTATTTTTGGTAAATCACAAGTAAGTAAAGGTTTTAATGCGATAAGTGCAAGTAGGAAATAATGGTTTTAAAGTGATCTTAGACAAAAAGGAAATTTACAAAGTACATTTTAGCACGGTAGTTTTAACAGCAAAGTTACAAATTTTTATACCTAAGTATACTGATGCAGTGTAAAGAAAAGTATTATTATTATTATTATTATTATTATTATTATTATTATTATTATTATTATCGCATACATATTTTCAGTGTCTGGACTTTATTCTGCCCCTAAAATGGTTTATCTGAGTTCATTGATTTGTTTTATTTACGCACGCTGTTTAACATCTCAAGTCATCAGCGTCACATTCAATTCAGGGCATGAAACGGCCGACAAATTTTGCTCAGAGGTCTCTTCTTTCAGGCTTGAGGTTCTTTATCGAGCCGGAAATGTACGACACGGGACCCACGGCTTTACTTCCTTTCCGAAGGAAGCCATACTTAGGATTTTTACGTCTGAAAAAATCCATCGACCCTGGCCGGGTTTGAACTATTAGGAGGCATGTATTGTTACACATCTCGGAATGCTATGGTTCCTGTACATAAATGTGCCCAGAAGATTAGCTGATCTAGCACACTAGTCCTTCTCTTCGTATGCAATGACATTTACGTGGTTGTAGACCATGTTGAAACACATCGTTACGCTGCTCTGTAGTGGTACACAGCACTGCAACTCATTGCGGTGTTAGATGCCCCTCAAAGAAAAAGTTTAATTAGATGGTCGCCCAAGATCCCATACCCGATATTCACTTGGAACGCTTTCTCCCTTACCCAGTGCGGATGTCAACACTCCAATAATGCATAGTATGGCGATTTGCGATCCCATTGCTGTGGAAACTGGATTATGAATATCATTTGCCTCTTGGCCTAGCATCCATTCACAGAAGTTCAACGGGCTTCGGAATATCTCATGTGGTTTACGTGAAAATGATACGCATGGAACTCATTCGCACCACAGAAGACCGCTAGTGTAGGAACATGGGGATTATTCGAGATAGCGTTTAAAACAGCTTTCGCATTAACACCGGATGTCACTGCTGGGTCTGTTAACAGAAGGCATCCTTGCAAGTGATGCTTTTGCAGGCAGACCCTTTCAACACCCCGGGAAGTATTTGCCGTTGGTTGTCGCATATGTGGATATTTCTCCTGATTTAGGCAATTAGTTTGCCGTGAATTCCCTCTCGATTCTCCATAAAGTGCATATCAACGCACTGGTCTGCAAAGAACAATTAAAACCATATGACTGAGAACTGAAGGCAGTCCACATTGAAAACACAACATTGCAGTGTAATACAAATAAAGCGCAATATAATAAGAACATTTTATTTTTAATTATAATTAGTCCGCTTCTTATTTTAAGGGAAGTGCACATTTAATTTTATTATTTTCCATACCGAAATGTATGCCACCTAAAAACATTAAAACAACAATTGAATTAAAACACTGGAGCCCAAAAAATAAAATATAACAGAAAAAAAAAAAATAAGGCACTGTGGAGTAATGGAACGATTAAACCTGCTGGCAATCCTTGCGCTGAGCTGATTAGAGTAGCAATTGAAGTTAGTTCTTAGTACGCAAACCAGCATCATTTCGCAATATCATAATTTGTTATTATTAACCTTCATTGTATAATTCTTGATTACATAACATTACCTTTAAATATAAGAGTATGTTGTAAGAGCGAAAAGCGTGCAGTCAGAAGTTAAGCAAGCACAGGACATGTTTTCACTTTCAGAAAAATAACGGTATTTAGTGGCAGTAGTACAGAAAGTTAAGGGGATTTAACAACTAAATCTGTGCAATGCTACGACAATAAAGTGAATACAATTATGAACAATAATACACTTTAGCAAGTATATCGCAAATTTCTGGGAACAAGTGTGAACATCACATTTTTGTAATTATAAAATACTTAACATATATTCTAAATCAATCTTCAAGCTATTTAAGACTGATGCTGTACATTGTGAATATGACTTTGTGGTTTGGAAAGGCGATCTGTACATAGCAAAACTAAATAGGGCACTCTTGTATGTATCTGATGAAAGATAGCAAATATTCTTAAAATAATATAATTGTAACTATAATAGCTATTTATGCCTACACGCTCATTACATTATTAGGCAACAATAAATCTAAACATCTATTTCGGTACTTCAGACTTGCGCTCTACGTATGTCCTAAGTGGGGTCTTATATAGGATGAGGGGATGAGGTGGCGGGGCGGTAAGGTAAATATAACCCCCCCCCCTTCCTCCGTAAAACCGCACCACGCCATCTCGCCTTGTACGGAACCAACGAGCGAAATGATATGAAAATTGAAGAGTGAAGAATGCTTGTAAAGGAAGCATGCACCCCGCACAGTAAAGGTTCGTACGAAGTGTTGTTGTCAACTCTTAAACACCTGTCAGCAATAAAAAACATGTTTGTAACATGCCCTTAGATATTGCACCATTTATGCAAAACCACATACACCATTTAATTACTGATAATTGTTACTGACAATTGCAACATTCACTTAATATTGTTTTTACCACGGCATTCTGCTTAACGATATTTTTTTTTAATTTGTAATGTGCTTTTGCCCTTTGTATTTCAAATGGCCATTACTAATGCATGTATAATTGAAGTCTATGAGCAATAATAGTTTGAACTTGTGTGCAAGAGTAAGAGAGAGAGAGAGAGCTAGTGAGAAAACACTGGCTTTATTAGGCGCGAGGTTTACCGCTTTATAAGCAAGGGCAGTCACCAAAAGTGACATTTTAAAGTGCTCTTAAGAAAGTTGGTTTTCTTTTGGTCGTTTGGGAAACAGCAGCTTTGGTTTGTTAGTACATAAAGAAGCGGGTTTGTTTACGGAGTTAAAAGGTTGCGTCATTGGTACGCTTGTCAGAGAACAGTACAGCATCCATCCATGAAGAATAACTCGAACCCACAGTCCCCTACTCCACAATGACCACGGAAGTAATATTGCAACCCAAGTCACGACAATATTGCGCCACCTGCTCAAAATATGTTTCATTTCTAGCGTCGTTTGCACATCCAAAAATTGTAACGGTTCCTCCCTTTCACCCCCACTGAAATATAATTATAATGCAAGTTTATCTCAGCCTAATCATCATATTATGTCTATATGTATTTCGTTAGCTTTAACTTCAATGTAAGAACTGTACAGAAGAGAAAGCTCCTTGGTGTTTTGTTACGGAAGCTTGAAAAGCCAACAAAAGGGCCATAAAACGTCTATTCAGAAGAAGTAATCCGAGGATTGTGTGCGTGAAGTCCCTTTCTTTTTTAAAAGCCTGCCGTGATAGGGTTAATAAACCTGAAAGACTTTTCAACTTGTTAAAGTCTCTGAACTCGACAGACATTGTATTGTTAGTCCTTTAAAACAGCCAATGCCAACAAAATGTTTTAAACTTTCGAATGGCACTTGGGGCAGGTGAACTTGAACCAACCAATTGAAAATGTATGTTTGAACTGTTAAAGATAGACGAGAAGATTGCGCGATATATATTGTGTCGCATCCCGTGCTTATTTACATAATTGAAACCCTCTCCTGTTAAGTCCCAATCAACAAAATAGCAGAATTCACCCTCAGAAGTTCTCAATGAAGCGTGGGCGACAATAATAAATCTACAATACCACTTCAAAATTTGGCATCACAACGTGAGGCCACTCGACGTCGACAACAAATCTCTTCTAAATTGGTGCTATCCTGGGACACTCAACCGAAGCGTACTAAACCACTTCATAATTTGGCGCCAATATGGGGTCACAAGCAAACAGTCTCATAATTAGGTCCTAATCGTTTGAACCTACTAATCCGCGTCAAAATTCTATGCCCAACGTGGGGCCAACAACAACACAAACCGCTAAACAGCTTAAAAATTTGCGCTCAGCGCGCAGCTACCCATCAAACTGCTTCAAAAGGTATTATCTTTCAGGCTTACTATTGAGAAAATTATGAAAATGAACTCACGAAGCCCTCGTTGTTTCTCGTCAGGTGATTTACTTACTGAAGTAATCTGAATGTTTAATGAAGCAATGCTAATAATGTTACAAAATATTCGTTCTAGAGGCGTATGCGAATTGGCATTCTCATCATTCCATGTCTCGACTTCGAGGTTATGAATTAATAGGCCGATATCAACAATTGGTGCTCTTTTAATGTTAATTGTTATTGTTGAGGTATCACATGTGGTGGACACTTTTTAATGTTTTTTTATTAGTTTTTACTACTGAGGCACCACAGGTGGTGGACACTGGTGATATGTGAGATGAAATGATATATTTGTAAATGAATATTTATTTTGCTCCCAAAAGCTCCTCAAGGATAATTCGGTTGTTGTAACATATAAATAGAGCAACTTGTTACCAACCTGTATCAATTAAAGAATTTAATCATTATGTGCCCTAGCACATTTGCTGTGTTAGGGCATCAGTGATACCGATTTGTGTATACTTGTTAAAATAGAATAAGGATATAGAAATATTAATAGAAATTAGTGATCAATTATCATCAAAATTTGAAAACAAATGTCGCATATTATGACAAACTGAACAAATTAAGTTTGTGTATATTACACATGTAGCAATCATTAATTGCACGAAATGAATTACAGTATTAAAGAAAGAATAAAAATATTAACAATAAACGTTAGAACCTGTTAAAAATTTCCAAAATATGCCAAAAGATAAGCTTCAAAACATTTTCGCAATAAAAGACGAGATAACTACAGGAAATACTTGACATAATCAAATAAGTAGCGAACAAGTCCAACACTGTTAACTCTCTTTAGTAGAATCCATGTCCTAACACAGCTCCGTGACTACTTTGACAACATTCCCTAAAATTAGGAAAAATCCTGTATACAATTTACCTTTCAAACACAACAAAACAAATCAAACCACAAAACTAAAATTCAGTGAAAGACAACAACAATTCTGAGTCACTGTGGTCGGGAAGGAGCTCCCCCATGGGAACTGATCTACGACCTGCCGCTGCGCCAGCTCAGAAGAGAGAGACCAAGTGCTCGCGCCTAGCACAGTAATCCCCTCTGAAGCGTTTTGAGAAGTCTGAGGTAACGTCATCACGCTAGGTAATGATCACCGGAAGGTTCTCTAGTGCAACGGCACAGTTTTTAAGGAATGAAGCCTGAGAGGAGTTTCAGGCTGAGTTTAGGTTATCTCCCAGCATCATTTATGAACTGAGGAACTTGAGGTGACTAGAAACAAAGGCAGCATTCTTCATTATCTTATGGCAGCATTGGATTCTCCTTGATGCTTTTTAGCAGTTTCTAAATATTCTGTGAAGCTAAAGCGCTTATAAATGAGTTCAGTTTCAAATTTAAAACTGGGGTTAGAAGCAAAGGTAGCAACATCAATGGTCATTTGTGAAGCAAAGTCTGCAATTAATGGTATAAATAAAAGCAAGCATTTGCTCGGTTTCGTATGTCGTAACCTCCTCGCCAGCATTTGCTCGATGAACTGCTGCTCACGATTTGGTATAAATAAAAACAATTATAAGTTATTGGTTGCTATTTATTGAGGTATCTCACTTCCTCAACTGCAGTTTAGTACTATGGCGGAGTTCCTGAACGGAAAATAAACATTTATACAAGGCTGAGGGACTCTGATATAAACAATTATACCGCTTTAAAAGAGAAAATGCACACTGACTTGCACAACACTCTTCCAGAAGCAAATGAAACACAAGGTGGAGCTCTTAACAAAGGTGAAATAATGCGGATTTTTAAAGTATGTAGGAGATTCTGGGTTTCAAACTAGTGTTGCGTAGGATCTTGGCATTACACAAGCTACAGTCTCAAATACATTCTGGGAAGTTGTTAACACAATCAAGGATATAAAAGGGATTGGGTACAGTTTCCTGCAACTGCTGCTGCTCTTCAGGAAAGCAGTGCGGAGTGGTCGCTACAACATAACTTCCCTGATGCAATTGTGCGGTGTTTATGAGGAAAACGAATCTACATCAACGGAAGTGTGTGATGTTGCCAGATGACTCGGCTCTGTGTACGATTCTCGGATATGGAAAAATTGAGATGTTTACTCAGACAGTGCACTGGTGCTAGGTGATTACATCATGGTTGGTGAATCCTACTACTGCAGAACAGAGGGCATACAACAGGTGCGGGCTATCATTGAACGGTGCTTCGTTAAGTAATACGAAATAAGATAAGATTACCCATCCAGAAAATAGCTTGGGAAATCGCATGCTGTATGATTCTGCATAATGGGGCCAAACATTTTGGACTTGGACATACCTGAACCAGAGGCAACCTGCGTTAGGGAGAGAGAACAGCAGAGAAGGGGATGATAACATCTCAAGAATAATTCGTTTGACATTACTCTTTACATCACTGTATAATTCTCATCACTTAGTTCTCTGTGTGAACGTATGTTCCTTTGTCACTGCTCTTGAGGAACACAAATATCTACAGAGGGATAAGTGGAGGATGTATAGACAAGAAACAATAAATAACAAAGTGTGACCTTGCAAAAACTAGTTATCTAATTAGGTATCTAAAAATGGAAGTTTACAAAAACCCCAAATAACCAATTTCCTAAAAGCTAACACAATTTATTTTTAGTCCTTAAGATTCATAAAAACGGAAAGCAAATCTCCACTTTCTCAAATTACAATGCTTTTTTTGCAAGCTTTAACACTTCATTTTTCAATTTGTCTTTTTGTTCCTTTTTTTGATTGATTTATTTAAGGACGCTCTTTAACATCCTCAGGTCATCAGCGTCCCATTCAATTCAGGGCGTGAAACGGTCGACAAATTTTGCTCAGAGGCCTCTTCTTTCAGGCTTGAGGTTCTTTTTCGTGCCGCAAATGTACGACACGGGACCCATGGCTTTACTTCCCTTCCGAAGGAAGCCACACTTAGGATTTTTACACCCGAAAAAAATCCATCGATCCTTTCCGGGCTCTAACCCACGATCTTGGGTTTAGTGGGCAAGTATGGTGATCACTAAACCACCAGGACCGACTCTTTTTGTTCCTTCCTTCTTTCTGCTTGAGTACCAATAGTTATTTGAATAGAACTAATGCAGTTTATCTCATTTAATTTCCACGTTCCTGAAGATCTGCGCGGTCCGTAACATCCCACCTTCAACGCTTGCAGTGGATTTCTGAACTTTAGTTGTTCTCAGGTTGAACCCAACTGGTAGCCCTCCTGGAAAGATTAAAAGTATATAAATCTGAAAGTAACAGGTTTAGTTTGTCTCTGTCGTTGTTGCTATTGACTCCAGCTGCAGGATATCCAGCCTCTCTTGTTCTATAAACAAAAACGGGCTTATTGCCAGTCCGTTCTGGTTTGATGTTGTTAATTTTTTTCGATATTTGAACTTCGATAATAGGAGTTTTAAACTTGCTTTAGTGCAGCTACTGCTTTTTTTCCCCGTTAACTTGCCGGTAACTGTGTTTTAGTTCAAATATCTTTATTGGCATTTAACAGGTGAACAATCCGTGTCGTGAACCCAATGTTTTCTTCAAGAACGCTACAATACATAAACTTTCTCTTAGAGAGGTGCTAGTTGCTAGCTAATTTTATCTATTCTCAAGATGCAAGAACATTCCTTTCTTGGGCACGATAACGCTAAACAGAATGTGAGTGAGATTCGCTATCATTACCGGAACAAAGTGAAATACAAATAATAACCAGATAATTTCCTATATAACCGACCCTAAATTTAACTTTCAACGAAACGAACCTCTTAGCTCCAAATTCATAGTAACATCATACAACATTTTGGAATTACTTATTTTTATAAGACTTTAATCATCTAATTGCAGAGGATGTCAATAAAATGATGCAAAAACACAAGTTCAAATAATCCCCTTTCAATATGTCATTTGATAAGAGACAAGATTCTTAATACTGCCATATTAAGGAAACAAGGGCTTGAATTTAGGAGGGCGAAGAACGTCATCTGTTGAAAGTTGGGCGAATCTGCATTTCTATTTAATAATTTGCCAACTTTTTAATTCGATTTCTGTATTTAAAAGCTGCACCAGCATGTGAGTATGCTTAACGTGAATAGGTGTCTATTAAGCTATGTGAATATTTAAATGCAGCAAAGATTTAAATCGCCTCCTGCCGGAAGCGTTTACTTACTCAGCTGATGTACCGTAGTGAAGGTCAATCGGCTGATGCCAAACAGCTCGGCAAAGAGGACACATTTTTATTTACACCAAACACGACCCTGATACTCCTTGCTTGCGACTGATTTTTTTCTTAAATCACCCAAAATTCACATTGATCAATCTGAAACTCCCATTTGGTATGCGACTGACAGCCACATGTTTTCTTTTGTTTGTGTTTATTGAAAGTTTCTCTGAGACAAAACAGTAAACCAGTTTTGATGAAACAAAAGTTGTATTATAGAGAAAATAACATGGGTACCACCCTCCAAAGCAAGGAAGAGAAACCTTCACACTCAAAAATGGAAGAGGTCAAAGGCTAATTATCTCAGGTTAGCTGAATTTTTTTCGTGCCTTATTGCTGCTTTTCTTTGCTTTGTTTAATTGGGAAACACTTTATTCTTTATTTGAATAGTGTTTGACGCCCGTTTTTACTACTGAGGTATCACAGGCGGTGACACTGATCATACATGAGATGAAATGATTAACTGGGAAAGGATTTTTTTTAAAAGGAAGGAAGCGTTCCGGGCCTAAGTTTAGGGTACCTTCCCGGCATTTGCCATTTATGAGGACTGAGGAAAACCTGGAAAAAGCTCAATCAGGGAGGACGGTCCTGGCGGGAATCGATCACCAGACCTCCCTTAACGACCTCGGCCACTCGTGGCGGTTAAATAAGCGCAAATACTTTACTTTCTTGTCATTTTTTTATACTTGGGGTTTGATTTTGGCCACTTTTGATTATATGTAAAATGTATAATGTAAAGAGCTAGTGATCCCTATCCACAATATAGTACCCTACCAGGTATGCTAGAAACAGCTTTCGATGTTCAACCTTATTTATGAAGTAGTGCCAATCTTTAAGCTGTTCCACTCGGTTAAAATGCCTTTTTATTATCATTCTCCATGAGCAACAGGTACTCGCAGAGAAAAATGTTTGCAAACAGTGAGGGAAAACAAGAGGAATTAGCTAGTTCCTCTATGTCAGAATATTACCCAGGTAAAATGATCAAGAGTGAAATTTGTTCCATCTGAGAAGAGAGCAGATCCTTACTCTCGGAAATTTAAGGCCAAAAATAAAACTCGTCTCATGTATCATTTGTTGCCAACTTAACTACTGTCATTTGCCAAGATACCCAACATACGTGAACAGCCCGATTTGATGTTGCAGGTGAAAAAAGATTTTACTTTCGGTTTACATTTCAAATTCATTTTAATATTGAGTTAGGAAGTTGTACAGTTCATATAGAAAAGATTAAGCTTGAGTGAGACTCAGATATGAAAATTCAGATTGAAGCACAAAGATACATAAAAGGCAAGCCAAGGCATCTTTTCTCTCTTAAAAGAGAATTCCGAAGAAACTGCAATTTTCTCATTTGAACCCACTTCTTTCTTAAATACCTGACTACCGTCAGCAGATCTCTCTGTACAACTGATTGCCAACTCAGCCCTTGCAACTGAACATTTGAAGGATGCTCTTTAGTATTACTGGCCATCAGCATCCCATTCACCTCTGGGTGTGAAATGGCCGATAAATTTTTTTCAGACTTGAGGTTCTTTTATGTGCCGTAAACCTACGACACGGGACCCACGGCTTTACTTCCCTTTCGAAGGAATTTTACCCCCTAAAATACATCGACGTTGAGTCTACGAGACAAATATGATTGCCACTATTTCACCATGATGGATTATATCTACATGTATTCATTATGTGTTGTCAAAAGCGGCTTTGTGCTACATGTTCCAAGATTTACGTTCCATACGGTTCTTATACACTACCGAGGTTGCCAAAAAATGTATACACACTTTAACAGTAGATATATTTCAAAGTTGCACCGAAAAAATCAATAATGTGTACTATGATGTTCTGTAAATAGATGTGACTCACATTACATTATGCTAGCGTTGCTACAACAAAATGGAGCCAAGATTATCGTTTGAACAGCGGAAAGCAATTTTGAAGTGATATTGAAAAACCAAGAATGTTGAAGTTCAAAGGCAATGGAGACGTGTATACCGCGTTCTCCGGATCTAACTCCGTTGGACTTCTACCTATGGGGAACTCTTAAGGATGTTGTATACCGTAGAAAAACCAGCTACACTGACAGCACTTCGGGAAGAAATTGAAACGGCATGTGCTGCAATCGCTGAGAACATTTTCGCAAACGTTACTCAATCAGTAGTTCAACGTACTCAGAAGTGTATCGACGCCGATGGTGGGCATTTTGAGCAACTGTTGTAACTGTAAAAGTCTAAGATGATTAATGTTCACTATTTTCTGTTTGTGTGAATTCGTTTTGTTATGTTAACAGAGTTTTTTCTTTGCTTGAAGAGTGTATACATTTTGGCACCTCTATATATGTACAGCATGCATGTAGTACATGTTTTGATTTGCATCAATTAGATGACCAGCAATAAGCAGAACATGGAAAAAATACATTGTTGCACAATATATCAAAAGGAATGGTCTACTATCAACTGCTACCTGTGTGACGGCTGTGAAAATTTTTACAGAAGCTTCAAGCACATAAGCAAGAATGCTTGTCATGAAGTTGCACTTCTTTGTGTATTATGCAGTCTTGAATAGTGTGCTAACATACGCGTGGAAAATGTGAATATGCCATATATTACAGTGAGGTGCAAAGTTCAGAAATCATCCTTCGGTATTGTGCATGTTGTAAACCGCGATGAATATAAAGTTAAAAATGCTCTGTTTGTTCTGAGTATACATTACAACATGTACGGGTTAGAGGCGAATCATGAGCACAAGTTCTGAGAGAGGAGAAACAGTTTAATACGTTATCTGAAAAACCTTATTCTTATACAGGTAAGCACTCCCATTCTCTTTTCATCAAAGTGCAAAACACTGCCGTACTATTATTACCTCGTAACAACAACAACAACAACAACAATAATAGTAATAATAATAGGTTGATACTCATTTATAATTAAGGAATGATTGTCTACGTGTAAAAAAAATAAAATTTCTCTGTAAGCCTTCCCGAATCATTTGATGACGATCATCATCGTTGCACATGTCACGGCTCTCGAGCAAATGCAATGATTAGTGACGTTATGCCGCGTCTTTGATTTCATGGTGCGCACAAAGAGGTTTGAGAAAGCGCACAACCCGCATAACGTCCACAAGAGCCTGAAATAAGATGTATTTGAAGTACTTTTCATTTGAAACGCAAGCGATTTTATCGTTACAGTATACTGTTACTCAAATAAGTGTCTACGTTTAAAGCAAGAAAAACTGCTTTCAACTGAGGCACCGGTTTCAGGGATTGTAGCAATGAGGCACAATAGCTTGGAGGTTTCGTTTATTGCATTCTCAAAATTTTTAACTAAGTTTCCCAAACTGACGTAGTGAAATGTTTCTCTGTGCTATGCGTTTTCTTGTTTTGTATGCAATTGAGCACGGTAGAAAAAAGCATCATACTTTATTCCCCCGTTTTTATTTACGGACGCTCTTTAACATCTCAGGTCATTAGTGCCACATTCAATTTAGGGCGTGAAACGGTTGATAAATTCTTCTCACAGGCCTCTTCTTTCAGGCTTGAAGTTCTTTTACGTGCCCTAAATGTACGATTTGGGACCCACAGCTTTACTTCCCTTCCGAAGAAAGCCATATTTAGGATTTTTACGCCAGAAAAAATCCATTGACGCTGGCCGGGATCGAACCGGGTCTACGAGGCAAATACTAAACCACCAGGGTCGACGAAGGGAAGATAGGGCGCGCATGCGCGTTAATGAACAGAGAAGTAGACTCAGAACAAAACAAGTTATCTCCTTTTCGTGCAGGTATTTGCAGAGAAAGAAATGGCGTGTTTAGTTGTGCTTCTAGGGTTCATTTTTGTGGAACTTCAATTTAGATCTCTTTCAAATCTCCCACATGTTTTACAACGTGTTCTGAAACCCAACTTACAGCACCCAAACACAAGAATGCTCGACATTGCTTCTTCGTTTCTCTACAAAATGCCATTTTTATCAAATCCTGATGAAACTTTGACCGCTTTTGGAGGAGGGGGAGGGAAATAATTGCGTTATATTTGTGAAATTGAGACTCCACTTTGGCTCATAATTAGACATCAGTTTTCAAAAACCGATGGAATTCGTCCTAACTTACTGTGTAATAATTTTAAACAGGGGTGCGCGCAAACATATATATATATTGGTTGTGCAATGTTTCCGTGTGGGGGGTGCATATGTGAAATGAAATTGCCTGGTACTGTGTTTAACTTTGAGAACATAAATGAATAAATAAAAACAATGAATCATTGTGTTATGCAATGAACCTTAATTTCATTCTCGGACCAGCGTACAGAAACACGCTGAAAGCAATCATCTTGCCAGAGATGCTGCATGCAAGTTCATAACTGCTAGCGAGTATATGCAGACGCCAATAGTGTTGCTAAAGAGATGAACTCGTATAACCCAGCCAGACGAACTTAACTGATGTGGAAAATTTGCTGTTCCCGTGTCTTCTTCTCTTAGTTAATTTATACCCATGGAGTCTCTCAGTTTTATTAATCCTTTTTGCCCCATATTGTCCGTATCAGTGAGTAGGTCTGTAATTAACTCGATTCACCACTGTGTCCATTTGACAACTGTGTAACGTGGAATGAGGCAATGTGATAGTTCTCACAGACATAACATGATGCCAGGGTACTCTAGGCTTCCGACGTCTCAAAAAGGCTGTACTCTTATTGCACTTGTTTCATTTGTTCCTAATGACCCCCCCCCCTCTTCCGAAGCAATCATTGCTTGTCCATGTCTGTAAAGTTCGATCAATGACTGGAACAAACACAGAAAGTTCTAGAAACTTGTGACGTAACTTTTCTGGATTGCTCGTTCCTGTCTCCGTTTCTAACGGAAAAATCGCTTCGTAATTTTGGGGTGAATAAGCAGTCTCGGCTAAATTGGTAGATGCAAAGCCTTCTCCGATCGCTAAATCAGTGACCAGATATTACGCAAGTTTTGTGTTATTAATGCTCGTTCAAAAGTGACTAAATTTTTCTTTTTGTATTTTGATAGCAATGTAAAGCTATGTTCTTGAAACTATTGTCATTCAAGGGCGGCACTAAAATGTTTTATTCATTTTTAAGTGTGCGATTTTATAAAGGATTTTATACCCGTTAATTGTTTCTCAAAGTTTTAAAGAATTAATGAATATTGAATATGCCATTATTCAATGGCTTATGCTTTTATATGATATATTGCTTCTTTCTGTCTTTATACAAGCGCCGCTTTTAAGGCGAATGTAATTTTGCACGTGAGTTCACATATCTCTTGCTTATTTTTAAATAAAATATATGATTATATTTCTTATTTATTTTTTCCGTATTGGAAAAAATACGTTTTTAACAGAAAACTATACGAGACAGGAAGGGTTACTGGGGGGGGGGGGTGTCTTCCCCTAGTAAATAAATGAAGGATGGAAGAAAAAGAGTATTCTTACCTCGACACTCATTAGGTAGGTCACCAGACAGAAAAGTAGATAGGGCAAAACGAGATGGTAACAGGGAAGTAGAAACAGAGGAAAGGAAGAGTACGGTATTGGAGAGCGATTTAAGAAAGAAAGAGGAAGCGAAAGGAAACGCTGATATTGGCGTGGAGCCTATAGATACCTTTGTAGAAGTGATAACTGAAATTAATACGCTCATTGCATAAGAGAAGATTAATATGGATAAGAAGAAAGAAGTCTATATCCTATTAGCTAAATTACAAAATATATATGACAACGCAAGGATAGAGGGAGAGAAGGCGAAATCAGAAGCAAAACTGGCAAAGGAGCTACACGAGATGAGGTGTGTAGAACCAGTAAGAATCTTTGCACAAGTAGCAACAATACCAGCACCCACGGGTAAAATGCAACAATTTCAGAGAACAGTTGAATCTAAAAAGCATACCGTCTTCATTTCCTCAAACAAAAGCACGGATGTAAGAGAGTTACAAAGAATAGTGACGCAGAATCTGAAACGTGCAGCAGAGAAAATTAAAATAAGAAGTTTGAGAACTGCCGGAAAAAATTTAATAATGGAAACGGAGGAAGACTTAAACTAAGTTATAAATAGTAACAACCTAAAAGGAAAAGACTTAAGGATTGAACCACCCAGAAAGAGGAACCCGTTGATGATTTTGTATGATGTATTGGCTGGTGCCAAGGAAGAAGAACTCTCTGAAGATATCTACACACAGAATTTTGATCAATATATTTCAAGAGAGGATTTCAAAAAAGAATTTAAATTTAGGTTCAAAACTGGACCAAGGAATAGGGCAACCGTACACCACGTAGTGGAGATGTCCCCAAATTTAAGGAAACACATAATCCCAAATGGTAGAATATATATAGGATTTCAGTCGGTCAGTATTAAAGATTTAATTTCAGTGTCTAAGTGCCTCAAATGCTACGACTATGGTCATGTGGCAAAATATTGCAATCGGGACAAACTAATTTGCGGACACTGTGGGGAAGAAGATCACGAAAGAAAAGAATGTGCTAAGAAAGAACAACAGCCCATATGTATTCCCTGTTGCAGAAGAAATAAAAAATGTGGGGGAAGGCAAAACTGTCCTACCTATAAATTAATGTGGGAAAGAGCTATCGCTCGAACTGATTATGGATAGAAGTAAAACGGACATAAAAAGAGGAAAACCCAAAAGAAGAAATACTCCCAGTCGAATTAAAAGGAACCTAAAAAGAGTCATAGCCCACAAACTTAAACTAAGGGATAATCCCAAAACCACAGACAGTCACATATAGACAGATGATAATGAAATCCTGGAGCTGTTATCTAAAACAAAATTAAATGAAGAACTGGAAGTATCGTCACACAATAAACCTGCTTTACCCCCAAAATTAAGAATCCACACCATAGATAAAGAAATGGGAATCAAGAAAAAGGTCGAAGTGAATTATCAAGCCTTAATGGATGAAGACACAAGTACAGAAGAAGAAGAAGAAGGAGAAGAAGAGGAAGGGAACAAATAACACATAGAAGTAGAGATTGAACAACTTGTCTCACAAAAACAACTACGCAGTAGATTCTTAAAATCGCTATGGGCAAGAAGAAGAGAAAATTCGAGATTAAACACAACAGCAAAATTTCTCAATTCAATGAACGACAAGGGCAGTGATGCGACTTCACGTCAAAAAGTGATAGAAATCGAGGCGCTAGAAGAGGAAAAAGATGTAGAGGAAATCAATAGTAAGCACCAGTTAATATTAAACTCAACTCTAGTTACAAATGCTCAAGAACAAGCAACTTCGACAAATGCTGACGACAAAAGAACTCCAGACATTAACCAGATCTATGCAGATTTTGACGTCACGCTACAGCTGAGTCGACTAGAGGAAAGATGCACCTTGAATGCCGCCTTACGACACGTTACGCGTAAGTTGCATGAAAATGGTGAATCAATAATTTTCCCTGTGCCAGATGCCATCGACCGTATGGAATTAAAAACTCAAAATATTACAACGGATACTAATGAATTATTAAAACTACTAAACACAGCCTATAGAAGAAGGAACGATTACCTGGATCTCAATGAAGTATATAAACACTTTGTACTTTGTTATGGCAGGATAGTTTTCGACATTAAGCAAAGCTGGCCTAATTGTTATGCTCATATCCGGCACGATGGAGTAAACTACTCCAAAAATTACTCCGGAAGCACTCCAAAGGCTGAAACCAAAATACCTAGTTCTCCAACAACGCCCAGACATTCTACTAATACTCCTTTCAAAAACAAACACCCTATTAAGAAACAAAACACACACAAAACTAAAATAAACAAAATTAAAGGAAGTAATTTTGGCGCTGTTATAAAACAACTAGGAAGGAATAATAAACCTAGCTCTAAATCCAAGAAAGTAGCCGATCAAGAACTTAGGACCGGTACCAAGCATCACTCTGTTGCAAACTCTGGATAAGTGTTATCTAAAAGACAACATGGCAGATTACGACAAGCGTAGAATAATCAAAATTGACCAAATAAACGCCCAGAGAAGTAAACAAGTGATGTTGGGATTAAATAAAATCGCAGAAGAACTGAGATTAGACTTATTATGCATTCAGGAACCTTATTCCTTTAAAGGCAAACTAGCACATACCCCAGCAAGAGCACGAATAATTAATCGCGGAGAAAATCCCATGGCATCAATTATAATACATAATCCAAATTTACAAATAGTCAATATAACACAATTAGGAGACACACATACAAACTGTATTGAAGTAACACATGACAGCGGGAAATTTATTCTAACAAATCAATATTTTCAATACAGCCATCCAATCGATCCTTATATAACAAAAATAAAAGAGGTCAGTAACACTTTCAAAAAAAGTGAGCAAATTTTCACAAGCGATGCCAATGCCAAATCTGACTGGTGGTATAGTAACACCAAAGACGAAAGAGGAGAAAAACTGGAAGAAGCTATTTCTTAAATAAATCTATTTGTCAATAATCAACCCAACAACCCTCCTACTTTCGAAAATAGAGCCGGTGCTACTGCCAACATTGACATAACTTTATGTAAGTTAAGCTCAAATAATAAAATAATAAATTGGAAAGTAGGTGAAGATATGACCACTAGTGATCACAGATTAATCAACTTCGATTACTGCACACGAAAACCAAAATTTAAAGAAGGAAGAGGAGAGAAAATTTACAATTACAAACAAGCAGACTGGAATCTTCTGAGACAGGAATTTGAAAACTTAAAGTTACAATACGAAGGAGAGTCTATTGATAAGGACGCCAATAACCTTGTCCAAACAATACGAAAGGCTATGGGGAAATCTGTTCCTACAACCATACCCAAAAAAATATTATGATACTGTTTGGACGGATGCACTGCAAAAAGCAAGAAGCAAAGTTAGGAAACTAAGAAGAATTTATCAAAGATCGTTAATTGCAGAAGAAAGGGAGAGAAACCTAAATAAATATAGAGAAGCTAAAAAGAAATATAAAACCACTTTAGAAGAAACAAGGACGAACTCATGGAAAATAATCGTAGAACAGAAATTAGACACCAATATATGGGGAATTCCCTATAAAATTATTATGGAAAAAATTCAAGAAACCGGATATTCTAAATACAATAAAAAAAGACAATGGTGAAATGGCTACAGACTGGAAAAGCTCTGTAAATGCCCTTTTGGACAAGTTACTTCCACAGGATGATAAAAGTATGAATAATATTCAACACATTCAAAAAAGAGTGGATATGAATACCATATATAGAAATAATAGACTAATCTACCCCTTTGATGTGTTGGAAATTAAGTTAGCTGTAAATAAGCTAAAAAGGGATAAAGCAGCAGGTCCAGATGGAGTAATGAATGAAGTTCTGATGAAATTGTAAGATAAAATTACACCGTTCTTATGTCGACTTTTTAATGACTGTATGTGGCAAGGGCGCTTTCCCTGTTGCTAGAAAGCAGGAAAAGTTATTATCCTGAAGAAAAGTGCTGACAAGGATCCTAAGGAGCCGAAATCATATAGACCTATATGCCTCTTAAATACTCTTGGAAAAATCTTGGAAGCACTCGTCTGTAAAAGATTAAAAGAATTTAGGATCATGACGGGTATGAACAACAATCAATTCGGCCTTAGAAAAGGAAAATCGACTCAAGACGCAATAAACCACCTATTAGATATGGTCAATAACTCAAACTCAAAATATTTAATTGGAATTCTAATTGACATTTCTGGCGCTTTCGATAATTTATGGTGGCCGGTACTATTTGAGAGGTTACGTGAAATAGATCTCCCTAAATGTCTATACGCAGTATTAATGGACTACTGCAAAGACAGAAGGGTTCATGTAAAAGGTACTGAAGAAACAATTTACAGAGATATAACAAGGCTCGATCTTAGGACCAATTTTTTGGGACATAGTTTTGGAAACTCTTTTAGACGAACTAAACAACGATGAAAATGGCAAAAATCATCGCGTATGCCGACAATGTTTTATTTCTAATAGAAGGAAACAATAGAGAAGATATAGAAAGAAGAGCGAACAAATTAACTAATAAATTAAGTAATTGGTGTAGTAAAACTAAACTCCAAGTCGCTCCAATTAAATCAGGCTACATGCTTTTGAAATGTAAGCTCAAAAGAGATCCATGCATTAAATATAACAACCAAAATATAAGACGCCAAAAAGAAGCAAAATATTTGGGAATTTACTTAGATGAGAAACTAAACTTTAGGAAACACACTGAATACGAACGAAAAAAATCCGAAAACGTTATGATGAAATTAGCAAGATCAGTTCAGTGGAATTTTAAAATTCCATTAAATGTCATTACAGCATACAACACGAGCATTTTTGCTTCAATAATGACTTATGGAGCAGGAGTCTGGGCTCTGAGGATGAAGGATATCCAAATAAAAACTCTATTAAGAAGATCACAAAGGAAGGTGTTATTAAGATTTACAGGGGCATTAAGCACCTCACCCACTATGGCCCTTTTTGTAGTAACAGGAATATGGCCAATTGACCTATTGATTAAATTAAGAGGCGCTGTTTATTGGTTGAAGAAAGGCAACTTGGAGAAAGTAAGTTTAATAATCGGCAGTCACTGCAACAATTTAAATGAAATAAAACATAAATTAAAAGAACAATGACAACACGAATGGGAAAATGCTGAGACAGGTAGGAGAACTTTCGACTTATTTAACAACATTTTTGAGAGATTAAAACTAAAATTTATACAACCTACCAAAGGCATGATACATTACCTTATAGGTCACGGGCCTTACAAAACTTATTGGAAGAAAATCCACAGAACAGAGGACGATATCTGTACACTTTGCAAAACACAGGATAACCCAGAACATGTGTTATTTGAATGCACACGCTATTAAGAACATGTGAGAGAAGAAAGAGAAATTTTAAGTGGCCATCAAGTGGCACATATACTTAGAAATAAGGGCCTATATAAATACCTCGAGCAGGCCGCACTCAAAATAAGTAACCTAGCAAGGGAAGAGGTAATACCACAAGAGCAGATAATTGGATGTAATGTAAAAGCTGAGGACGAGGTAAGAAGATCAGAACGCATACGTATGCAAAGACAACCCTCAAACACAAATAACTAACAAGAATAGAAAATATAGAAAATAACTTTAATTAAATCAACAGGAAGAGAATATTAGAAGGAATAAAGATAAGGAAGAAGGGAATATGGAGATGAAAATGCCTAAAAAATATAATAAACGGGGATAATGTTGATTTACAACCTGAAGTAGAGAATATACCTATAAGAGTTTTGACATCGGGAAGAAGATGGAAGAAGGAAGATTACAGAAGGTGAAGGAAGGATGTTGGAGATACACGGGAATGAGCCGCGGCAGGAGATGGAGGATGGAGTAGTGGTGTCCGGAGAGGAGGAGCTGAGCGCAAGAAATGGTGCAACCAGGAGACCAGGAGGATCAAGCGATATGGAAGAAGGAATGGTTGGGAAGAAAAGATGGAGAGTAATATGGTGAAAGCGAGGTGATAGTGTTTAATGAGTTCAAGTGTTGGGACAAATAAATGAAATGAGTAGGAAATATTAAAAATGATAAATGAACTTTAAGTGAAGTAAATTGTCAAATAGAAGGATATTATTATAATTGTAATAAATTAAGGAGAATTGAAACAATTAAGGATAATGTCCAATTTAAGAGAATTTCTGCCGAGTACTGGATACCAGTACATACCGCTGGTAACCAGTGGTTAGTAATAGTATAGTTGTATAGTTATGGGATAAATTTAAAGGATAGAATAGCTGGCTACCAGCTATAATTTCTACTGGCTCCCAGTAATATTGTTAAATTGTTAATATGGTAGTTTTGTAGATTTTGGAAGATTAATTTGGGAAGTAATTAAGTAAATTTATATTTTGGTTCAATTAATTATTTTTTGTTTTGTTTATCGTTTTATTATATTATTTTAATCTAGTTATTAGGAAAATCTGTAAAATAATGTATTAAAATATTATTGAATTGTATAGTTATAATAACAATAAATGGAAAATTTGACATACACGCCCTGGTTTAGGAAACCAGGTACCAGGGTAGCGTATACAGATTTTATATATTGGAAAGCTACCTATCTCCGGCCTTATCTTGCGAGTTTTCCCGGAAGGGTGTCAAATTACATTATCTTTGGTACCGGAAATGAATCAATAATCTCACTTGTAGTAATGTCTATAAAGTATACAAAATTCAGTAGTTAATCATTAACTTGTAAAATCAACTCCACGAATGAAAAAAAAAAAAAAAATGGCGAAATAATCGATATCGTAAAAGCGTGAGAGCTATATCACTTCAAAGTGATGCACTTTTGTCACCTTTATCGAACATTCTTAATGAAGTTGCGATTTATAAATGACCTAGCAGATAGTGCACGCTTGCCTTGTTCACAATCTTATAATTAAGGGGTATAATTATTGATAAAACATTGAATTCGTGGGTGTGTGTTTTTTTCCTCCCAAATTCTGTTTACACATATATTGCAGTTTAAAAATCCGGCGTCAGTTAAAATTCGACTGCGTCCTGACTTAAATGCCCTTGCGTGGCTTCATGTGTTTCTGCTGCAAAACCTTGTATTTAAACTTTTAGTGGGAAGTTACATCGACATATTAGTGTATGCCACTTCTCCGGTGACGTACCGGCCTCTGCGGCTAGCACCAGTAGTGATCTCACAAACAGCAGTCAGCAATAGTTGGTTTAGGAGGGATTATTTTCTTTATTGGTGGGTCATATTTCACAAGCTCATATGTTGACTGTTCCGATAGTTTCTTAGTACTGACGTTGGTAATGTGCAATGGGCAGTGTTTTGCAAGAGGGGGAGAAGAAAACCTGTTGGAACCAGTACGTGACCTCTTCAGGTGTTCTATCGGAAGCCTGTTCGGACATGTTTAAAGCAAACTCATGACGTCCCCTCACACATGCATGAAAAAAGAAGAAGAAGAAGAAGAAGAAGAAGAAGAAGAAGAAGAAGAATAGTTTGTGCAAATCAGAAGTCTTCCTGCAAAGTTATTTTCTTGAAACTGAGAATCTTGCCATTCCCCTGCTTGTACATATATGAAGCAACATTATTTACAAGAAACAAACTTGTAGCAAAAGAATCACATATAACAAATGAAGTAATACATAAACACAATACAAGGAGAAAAGCACATCTTCAAAAAAAGAGCACCAACACTGAAACATATCAGAATAGTGCAAATCAAATTATGCAACAAATTATTGATCCAAATTAATGCAATTGAAAAGTTAACTTTATTTAAAAGGGCAGTGATTGTGTACTTATTTGATCACTGTTTCTATTCATTAAATGGGTTTTTAAATAATAATTATACTATTTTTATTGCATGAAATAAATGTAGTTTAATTGAAGTTTATTTATTTATTTTTTGGGCAAATTAATTTGTTCTAGAGTGCATTAACAGAATTCAAAGATTTATTTTACACTATGGTGTCGCATATGATAACTTCATATATTGTTACTAGCTTTATATAATTTTTCATTTAATGTAAATTACAATGATTTCTGACCTGTCCTATATCATCCAGAATTTTGTGCATTGTACAGAACAAACAAACAATTTCACACTTATGAATATTTTATATTGCTAAATACACCAGGGCATGGGATTCCTTCACTACACCATACGGCTTTCTTCCGTTGTTTACAAAGATGTCTGGTGTATGCCCCTTCTCAGATGACTCACCAGCTTCTGCGGATAGCAACACTAGTAGCATCGCACAAAGCACTCAGAAACAGCCAACCGCAAAAAGGACATACTTTTTATACAAAATGGCGGATACATCATGGTGGGTATACCTACTTGCAAAAAAAGATCGTGTTTAATTAATGCTGGAAATTTGTTGACCGTCAAACATTTGGTGGGGAGGGATTTTTATTTTATTGAATGGTGGGGCATCTCGCACCAAGCAGTCAGCAACATTTAATATTTAATTTCAGTGCGTAGTGGTATGAATTATTAGGTAGATCAAGTTTTTTTTCAGTTATACGTAGTGTATATCATGTAAATTTCAATGATTCACACCGCCACGGGTGGGAGAGGTCGTTAAGGCACGGACTCGTGAGCGGGAGGTCTGGGTTCGAATACCTCCAGAACCGTTCTTCTTGACTACAGTTTTTTTCAGGTTTTCCTCAGTTCTCATAAATGGCAAATGGCGGGGAGATACCCTAAACTTAAGCCTGGAACGATTCCTTCCTTAAAAATACACCCTTTCCCAATATATCATTTCATCTCATGTATCATCAGTGTCCATTGCCTGTGGTGCCTCTGTAGCAAAAACGGGCGTTAAACACTTTTCATTCGTTCATTCATTCATTCATTCATTCATTCATTCATTCATTCATTCATTCATTCATTCATTCAATGATTGACGCCCTTTCCTTTACTTTATGCAACGTGAACAGGTTAATATTTTCTCATGTCCAAGAATTTTTGACATAGTTTATACTCCATTTATATTTTTCTGCAGACAGCTGTGTTACAAGTTGGAACGTACGATGTTTGTTTACTTCAAAATCGGAATTGAAAATTAGTCAGGGAGTGTGATGTAATTTTTTTCAATGAAATTATGTTTAATTACAGTAAATATAGTTTAATTTACATTCGGTACGACTCTTGGTCTATTTCGAGATATATAAGCTATTTCTAATGACGTATACATTTTATCCTTCACGTTGGTGGTATTAATGCCATTACTGCATGGGTTTGATGTTCAGTATAATGCCGACATAAAGTTTTACTTGTGTTGGTTTAAAGATAAAATTATGCCGCCATGTGTTAAGTTTTCGGAGCATTCATTACCAATTTGGGAAACTTCTGATTCCACTTACTTGAAGGTATAAAATATTTATTTAATGTTTTTCATAGTAGTAAATAATTGTGTGAACATGTCTTTTACTTGCAAAATAACATTTTCTCAATGTTTTAAAGCGAAAATTTCCCAAACCGGATTCCCTAAATTTCATTGCTTTTAACTATATGGCGTGGGTGTAAGTGTATGCGTTTTTTTTTTCACTGTAAAAATCCCCAACTTTCACCTCACATTAAGATAAGTGATCATTGTTGTATCAAGAACTTTTGTGGAAAGTGAAAACTCATTTATTAAAAAAATTAATGCTTTAGTTGTAGAAGTGAAGTGCTGCAATGTATTTCTTCTCAGTCTGTCACTTGAAGGTTGCCATAGGTTTGCTCATTGCACATTACCAAACTATGAGAACAGCCTACATGACCAATTGTGAGCTTGTGAAAGATTTCTCTCCATTCAATAAAATAAAAATCCCTCCCCACCAAATGTTTGACGGTCGACAAATTTCCAGCATTAATTAAACCCGATCTTTAAGATCGCCAAATTTCCGTCCCAAAAAATAATTTTTTCTATCTTTCTTTTTTCTTTCTTTCTTTCTTTCTTTTTTTTGCAGGTCGGTGTACCCACCATGATGTATCCGCCATTTTGTATAAAAGTATGTCCTTTTTGCGGTTGGCTGTTTCTGAGTGCTTTGTGCGATACCCCTAGTGTTGCTAGCCCAAAAATCTGGGATGCTATCTATACCTGCAGAAATTTTTTCTATAGCTTGTTAGGGTTAGATGGAACACTGGCCGCGCTGATAAGTCTATTGTACCTACACCCTCCAAGTCTGGCGCTTCTGGAAACAAGGGATGTCTACGGCAATAAATGGCCGTAGACGAGATTCGTAACGTTCACCAGATATCATTGGACGGCGGCCCAAGAAGGCCCCAAGAATAACCCGCGAGACGCCAGGACAGGAACTCTGCAAAGCGGAACGTACCGCCCCACAGCACCAGCGCACCTCGCTCGGCAATTTCTACCCTGCAACCAGAACTGTGGGATGAAATATGAAATGGGAAAGCGGAAAATACTGGAAAGGGAATATCCATTGATGAGGAGAAACCACAAAAAGTTAAGGTGAGAAGGGATTTGAACCCGAAACCTCCCAAGCGATTACTAATTATTCATTGGTATAAAGTTATGACATAATGGGTAGGCCTAAATGCAATGTTGGGATGGCGTGAAGCAGAAATAACTATAGGTAGGCTGAGCTTGAACCAGGCCCAAGCGCAGGTTATTGGTGAAAGAATGAAACCGTAAAAGTTTTGTTGACGCTAATTACATCAGTGCATAACTTACTTGCGAAGTTAACAGGAAAATGCACTTCTTACACAGTTAAGGGTAAATAACTGCCTTATGAATCGAAATCTATCCGAGCAAGAAATTAGTGCCATTTTTGGCAGTTGGCACAAAAAATTGTTATGTGTTCTCGCAGGATCAGTGTTTCATTATGAAATGCAATTCGTTACATGTTCATTTAAAGGTATAGAATATAAAGAAAAGTGGCATGTGTAAAGGAGTGTTGTGGATTCGCGGAAGCAGCTACTCTCAAGGGTGCAATGTGCGTCGCACTTGTGATGGTGATGCTATGCTTCTTTAGGCATGCCGATTCTGGCGAAAAGAAAGCCGAAATTGTTGTCAGTGCCATCAGGAATAATATTGTAAAACAAGCCACAACCCGAGGGCGAGTCAACAATGTGTTACTATATTATTAGCCGTGACAAGTTTTACCAACCTCCAGCAACGATTATGAAGGCAATAGAAGTTAGAAAACATATAAACAACTTTTTAATAGGGACTTCTGTGCATATTTTGAGCGGCATCGATTGCATCATGCACTGCTTAGAAGGTTTTCAACTTTTGATATAAGATAAGTGCTAAATCATTAATGTCGCAGCACTCATCTATCATTAAGGGTTATCAATATAAAGTGGCATGCATTTCACTCTACTTCTGGATAATATAAACTTTGTATTCCGGGCACATCCCTCCAGCAACCTAAGCCTTAAATTTTCTTACGTATTCCCCAACATTAAATGGTTTTAATTTGCTAATTAATCGTTAAATTTTCTGACCATGCTACTAGAGGGACTTTTTATATCTAACGCTTTATCTTGTCTCTTGCAGCTGTGTAGCACGTTGTAGGCAAAATATTACGGCAACGGATTTAATACAATATTTTCATTCAGCTGATAGAATGTAAAGTATAAAATATTAATTTAAAACAAATAACTTGAAATTACTATACAACCAGAAAGCTTACTTTGTCATTTACTCTGCTAATTTCTTCATGAACGTCTTAAATTCGTGTGCTGTACTCCTGAGAATATTTTTGAACACAGCACACACATGAAATGTTCTCCTTTAGGAACAAAACATTATTATTCTTCCCAATTATGCTCAAAAGTTTTCATTACAACGTGATCAAAGATTTAATCACGACATACTGATATACAGGAGGGATGGGACCTGCTCACATCCGAGAACCTCGTATGACAACATTGTTGGAAAATGATGTAAACTAAACAGTGAATATTATCTTAAAAATAGCTAATTACATGGTATACATACAGCAGTTATACTTGTCACGCGCTTGCGTTTCTCACACAATGTCGCAAGCACAGTAGCAGATAGATATCCCTGTCATCGTATGAAGGCAAAAACTGGCAAATGTTATTCATTGTTAAGTTAAACAAGCAGCAAGAACGCGTTAGATAACAGAACTTCAAATCAAATCTGGGGGAAGCTTGTTTCTAAATGTATCACATTGAAGAAAATTGTGAGAAAGTTGAATGGAAGTAAGCTGTTTGTTGTTTGCAAATGAATCTGCGTGACTTTGGTCTCCGGAAGAAAAACATTTACTCTCACAGCTGGAATTCAATGTTCAGTCTGATCAAATCTTGTTAACTGGTGAAAGGTTATGGTGCTTCCCAATTAGCGCTTCAAGGACATGAATAGGACTCACTAAATTCGGAATTTTTCAGGGAACTTGTTTATTTCAATGAACGGAATACTGCTCTCAAAGACCATATTAGAAATTCAACTGTATTTAAGGAACTTTTTAGAAAATTGAAATCTGTTTACTAAGTTGCATGTTAGAAATATATCACGAGAAAATAAGAAAAGAAATAGATATTTAATTGTGAATATGTACGATGCAAGTGAATTTGTGTGCAGCAGTTCTACCTTATAGGTGAAAGGGCAAGTCTGCAACTCACACAAGTTTACAGTGATAAAGTCATTCACAAATTTATGATGGTGCCAGTGTAATGAGCGACCGTCTTTCAGCAGTCAATTCTTCTTAGGCGGGAAAATGCCCATTATGTACATTGCCACGCACATGTTTTTAATTTTATTCTTCCACAAGCAACCCACCAAAATATGTCTGTTTTCAGGTCTGAATGAAATTCCTGTTTTCTTTTCCAATCTTTCCAAAGAATAGAAAGATTCCTAACTTCTTTAGGTGCAATTAAAATGTAGAACTGTGCAAGTTGTATATGAAAATGTAGACAATATAATTGAATGCCTTGAAAGGATAGAGAACACATCCCGAGTAAGTAATTCAAGCGAGGGGCTTGAGTCTCAAATTAGAACAGGCAAAGTAGGTACAAAATGGGTACGATATCAAAAGTAGTTATAGCTAAGTCAGTAACAACTTCAGAAGTAGAAATTAGCTTTTCTACTGGTGAGAAGATCTCTGCGGCACCATGCCCTGCTTCACCTATGCTGTACATAGAGAGGAATTTTATTCAACATGGCTGTCACCAGCAGGTCGCAGCTTTGAAATGGAAGGGTGGAATTAACATACAAACATGTAAATTATGTGAGTCTACAAGTTGTGTTTTGTCTAACTTTTGTGCGTGTTTAAACCTCCGTCTGAAATTCTTACCAATAGCACAACACGGGAAAAATAAAGCAGCTAATTTCCAGTTGACCAGAAATCTTATTAAGGAATTCTGAAAAAACTTTAAAAAACAACTTTTTAAAATTTTAATTGTATTTATTTACTTTTACTGCTTACAAACTTGCATAATTAGTGAAATCACACGAGTTATATAATTTGATGACATGATCGAACTTCTAAAACTTTAGCGCATGGTGGATAATGCAGCGAAAGAAAATGTACAGAGAGCAAAGATGACATTATTTCTATTAGTGATGGAAGGCGGCTCATCTGTTTTTCTAATATTCAACATCTAATTAGAGAGAGACACATTCAAGTCCTGATTGCGAGTTAGCTCAGACTATTGTAGTCTTTCGATGGAATACATAAGTGCGGATTTATATACGGTGGTATTGATCATCGCTTCTTTAACCACTTTCCCATTAATGAACAGAGTTTGTAAGCAGATATTGTCACAGGGCTTGTAAACAACAATTTTTATATCTTTAATGTATTTTTTCGGCCTCTTACTTTCTGCTTTCTTGGTTCAGAATTCATAGGAAAGTCGTAATTGAATGTGTGTGATTAGCCAAAAATGCATTTCAGTGAAATTCCTGTTTAATAATAGATTATGAAAAATAGTACTGTTTAATAAGTGAATAATTTAAAAACAATAATAACAAATCACTGATAACTTTACAACTCACAAGTTACACTGAAAGCTTGACTGCAGTCATAAATGTTTAACAATATTGTTGTAATATTTGGGCTTCACATCTGGATCATATTTTATATCACACATTCCACTGAGCGATGCACATTTCCTTTCACTTTATTGCGAACGTTGATAACTTTTAGTGGTTTCTTATTTATTTTTTATTAATTGATCTTGTACCTTTCAGAACTGAATCCAGTGTCAATGCTTTAAACAGATGCAATAAATGGAGTAGTCGGAATCTTTCACGGCCGGAGTCAGTCAGACTTATTACTAGAAGTTACTTCCGGGCTTGGAAGCCGTGGTCTGTGGCAGCTAAGGAGTCCAAACGTTTCATCCCCTTGGGGAGGACATCTTCAGTGGCGCTGTCTGAGTCTTCTGGGCGAAGGTCCTGGCACGACTGAAATTCCAGTTTTTTTTTTTTTTTGGGTGGGCCCCTCCTCCGCCCACCCAGGTGACGATCATCCGAAGCGGATCTACATCGCCCCCCTACCATGCACAACTTCTACTCTACGGGGCTGGTTAGGAAGCAGGTGAGGTGTGTCAGGTACCGCCGAAGCAACCTGAGATTAGTGGGTGCACACTAAAAAGACGCCCGCACACAAGAGAGTGGACTAGGTCCTGAGCTTGGCGAGGCCCAGAACAGAACCTAGGTGTTAGTGGTGGAAATACATGCTCATGCAAGAAGGACAGTGGTGTGAGGTATCATGCTCTAATAGTACTACTGTGAAATTGACATGCTTACTTACTTGCTAGTGGCCTCCGTGGGTTGTGGGGGGCTTTGTCCGGCCGGCTGGTCCGGCTACTGTGGCTGCCAGTAGGAGAGGGTACTGTTCTATTTCTCGTTAGGTCAGTGGTCTTCTATTGGTGGTTGTCTGTGGGCAATAGTGTTATATCAATGGGTTGGTTTCCTTAAAAATTACGTTGTGTAGTTGTTGGTGTTTTTAAGCTACGTGGGTTAGTGATAGTAGTGTGTTACTTAGCCTATAATGTGTGGTGCATACTACCTAGGTTAAGCCTATTGTACAGTGCAGTCAGAAACTGCTTAAGCTAATTAGTAGAGTTTGTTACTTGGTCTATTATGTGAGGTGTATACTATACTACCTAATTTTTTTTTTTTTAAGATGTAACTTATCCACTAAGGTATGTGCTTATCCACTAAGATGTAAGAGTATGCCGTTAACGTGAGCCAAGTCGTCAGCAGTGGGGCCGCCCCAGGTGGGGAATTAACATCCGCCCGGGGACTTATGGGCTTGACGGTTTAAGGTGGATTCATGGGGACAAGAGAGTTTAAGTAGTCATGTATGCTTAGTTCATGCGTGTGTTTGGTGAGTGGTATCGTTCGGTCAATTAGTGACAGTGGTCTTTTATGTTTATTGTGTTCACTAGGAACCCCTATGTACTGCCCTAGTTGCCTTACTAGGGGGTTGTGGTGTGAGTCGCAGCTTCTATACATATTGTGCGCTAATTTTTTGATAAATTCCTCTATTGTGTGCATTTTTAATTCATCGTGTAGGACAGAGAGGGGGGCCGTTCGTGGAATTTTAGTGATTATTCGGAGGCATTTATTTTGCAGGAGCTGTAGTGATTTTATGTGGGTTTGTGCGCAGTGGCCCCATGCTGGTGCTGCGTACGTCATGATTGGTCTAATTAGGGCTTTATACAGTGTAAGCCCAATGCTTGTGCTTAGTGTTGAGTTACGATTTAGGAGCGGGTAAATTCTTCCAAGTTGGCAGTAAGCCTGTTTCTTTACGTGTTTGACATGTGCAGAGAAGGTCAGTCTTGAGTCGAGGGTTACTCCGAGATATTTAGCTTGATTGCTCCAGGATATGCTTTCCGTGAATAATGTCAGGGGAGGGAGGGGTTTGCGGTGAGTTTGGCGCTTTGTGAAAAGTACTAGTTGTGACTTGGGTGCATTTACCTTTATCCGCCACTTGCGGAGCCATGGCTGGAGAGTGTCTAGTGCTTTTTGTAATCTAGTGTGGACCATGTCAGGCTTCCAGGATTGTGTTGCTATCGCCGTGTCGTCCGCATATACAGATAGCATGCAGTTGGGCGTTGTGGGAATGTCGTTAATGTATAAGTTGAATAGGATGGGTCCTATGAGGCTGCCTTGGGGGACGCCTGCTAGTGTATGCCGTTTAGTGGAATAGGCGTCTTCGGACGTCACAATAAAGTTTCGATTTGTTAGGTAGTGTGCGATTAGTTTGAGCATGGTGTCTGGGAATTTTTGTTCCTTCATTTTGTATAGCAGTCCAGCATGGTAAACTGAGTCAAAGGCTCTTTGTATGTCTATAAACGTGATTCCTATTGATCTATTTTGGTTAAAGCCCTTCGTTATGTATTCCACTGTTCTGGTTAGTTGTAGTGTGGTGGAATGCCTTGCGCGAAAACCGAACTGTTCGTCGATGAGGATGTTGTATTTCTTTATGTGTGCTACTCTGCGCTTTAGGATTACTTTCTGTAGTACTTTGCTCATTGTGTTGAGGAGGTTGATGGGCCTGTAATTGTTCGGGAGTGAGCGGTCCTTGCCCGGTTTGGGGAACATCAGTACTTCTGCATGCTTCCATTTGTTGGGGAAATACCCGTTGTGCAGGCAAAGTTTGCTATATTTGCAAGGATTTGTAGAGCGGAATCAGGGAGATGCTTTAGTACCAAATTTGGTATTTTGTCGGGCCCCGGAGCCTTGTTGTCTGCCAAGTGCTGAATGATGTATTTTAGTTCGGACGGGTGTGTTCTGCGGAGTTTATTGTGAGTGGGCGCCGTTGGTATGGTTTTCACACTGTTTTCTACTTGTTCTATGAAGGTAGGGTCCATTGGTTCCATGTTTGGTTTACATGCATTTTCGAATGCGTCCGCCAGCAGGTTGGCTTTGTCCTCCGGGGACTCAACGTGTTGAGGTTGGTTGGGGACCCTAAGGGGGGGATTTTTAGTGGCTCTTTTACTAGGCGCTTAGTTAATTGCCACACTTGTTTGGTCCCAGGTTCGATGTCCGAGAGTGTTTGATTCCATTGATTTTGCAGTTGCAATTTGACCCGGGTTTTAATTTCGCTGCTTAGGGTTGCTATGTTGATTTTATGCCGTATGTTTCGCTTTTTCTGCCATTTTCTTCTCTCGCAACCGCGCTCACGTATAAGGGCTAGTACATCAGGGGTGTAGTAGTAGTCGCGTCTGTGTGGTTGTAGGAGTGGGACTGTGGTCGCTATGGCTGCTTGTATGATTGCCTCTAGCTTTGAAACTGCTTCATCTACGTCCTCGGGGGACTGCAGAGGGGCTGTGTTCGCGTCCAGTAGTGTGGTCGTGATGTTGTCGCGAAATTGTTCCCAGTTGGCCTTGAAGAAATATCTCCTGAGGGGGGGGCGGTTTGTATGTCGGTGTGTCCTCGATTTCAATTAATATAGCGAAGTGATCTGAAGCAAGGGTGTGTATTACTTTGCTTGTGCACCGAATGAGAGTGTTTTTGAGAAGTGCAATGTCCAGAGTGTGTGGGGTGTGATTCGGATTGACTGGTATGTAGGTTGGTTCATCAGTGTGGGCTATGATGTAATTGTTGTTCCCCATGTGCTGAAATAGTTGGTTGCCTGCTGTGGTGTTAACTGAGCACCCCCATGAATCGTGTTTAGCGTTGAAACCACCAGCTGCTAGTACTCTGTTGCCTAAATTCAGTATGGTTTCTATATCCGGTATGTGTAGTGGGCCAGGTGGGCTGTACGCGCTAGTTATTGTCAGCGGTTGGTCTGAGGTGCGAACTGTGATTGCTGTTGCTTCCATACGTGTTAATGTCGGTATTTGCTTTTCCTCGTGTTGTATGCTGTTGTGGACGAATATCGCCGTGCCCCCGTGGGCTGTTCCATTAGGATGGTCTGGTCGGTATATACGGTAGCCTGGTATGGAGACGCGTGCTTGTGGTGTTAGGAATGTTTCATTAAGTAGTACTATGCCTATTGGGTTATCGGTTAGGTAAAATTTGAGTTCATTGAGATGATGTTGCAGCCCTCTGCAGTTCCACTGGAGGATCTGGTTTCGAAGTCTGTGTCTGTGTCTAGTTGTATTCAGCTGGAGGTGTTATATTTATATACGGGTTGCTCGAAGGGAATTGGTTTGGATGGAGCATGGGGTATGTGCTCGGAGGGCAGCGCATCTCCGCTCTGATCAGTGATTGGTTCGCGTGAATTTATCGAGCGTGGGCTTGTTTTATATGCGCTAATATCGGATTCGTGGTCGATGCCGCGACGCCCCAGATCTCACAGCCGTACAGAATCATCGCCGGAATCGTGGCACGGTAGACGCGCAGCTTTTGGTTCAAGGTCATTGAGCCAGAGCTCAGGATTGGATACAACTTCCCGAGGGCAGCGTGGCCCTGCCGAACTTTAGCGAGTATGTGCTCCCTAAAGATCAACGAGTGGTCCAGCGTGACCCCGAGGTACCTCGCACTGCGGACCCAAGGAATCCGCCGGCGATGCAACACCAGGTCCCGCCGGCGCCTCGGACGTCGGCCCTTAGTCAGGAGAATCGCAGAGCTCTTCTCCGGATTAATGGCCATCCGCCATTGCTCGCTCCAGGTCTCCACCGCTCGGAGTTGGTTCTGAATTGGACACAATGCATAATTTTGATTATTATTCTGTGCCAGAATCAGCAGGTCGTCAGCATATTGACATGTGATCGTTCTGTCAATGGTAGGGAAGTCGGCCATGTAAGCGTTGAAGAGTGTCGGGGACAGCACGCTGCCCTCCGGCACTCCCGCGCCAATGGGCCGGACTGTAGAGAGTTTGCCATCTACTTTTACCCGGAAGCTGCGTTCTCTGAGGAAGCTAGCGTAGATTTTCTATTGCTTCGCGTTGTAATCTAGCGTGGTAGTATGGTATTGAAGAGAGGACAGATGTTCCATTATACTGGATAATGTGTACTCCGTCTGCCCACATTGCTTGTTCTGCCACCGCGGACTTGTCCGGATGGCCCAGACGGCAGCATCTCTTGTGTGCGGAGATCCGTGTGTTGACGCTACGTTGAATGGTGCCTATGTATACTGCACCGCAGGAACAAGGAATCCGGTAGACGCCGGCCGAAACGAGAGGGTCCCTGGGGTCTTTGGCAAAGTGTTGATTTGTCTGGTAGGTTTGAAAATGGTTTTGACGTTGTGGCGTTTGAGTAAGCGTCCAATTCTGTAAGTGACCTTGTTGAAGTACGGCAGGAAGGCAATACCATTGCTCTTGGGCGAATCATGTATGGCCGGGTGGTGTGTGGGTGGGCGTATCGCTCTGCGTACTTCTTGTGCTGTGTAACCATTTGAAGATAAATCCCGTTTCAGATGCCGGAGTTCCTGTTGCAAAGAGTGAGGCTCGCAGATGCTAGCAGCGCGGTCAGTGAGGGTCTTTATCATGGCGCGTTTCTGCTTCGGGTGATGGTTGGAATTTTTGTTCAGATATCGGTTGATGTGGGTGGGTTTGCGGTAAACTGTGTGTCCCAGCTTCCCGTCTGGTTTTTTGGTGACCAGAACATCCAAGAAAGCTCTTGGGCCATCTCTCTCTTTCTCAATGGTGAACTGGATCCGTGGATTGATACTGTTGAGATGCTGGAGGAAACCATCAAGGGCTAAGTCTCCGTGGCTACATACGATGAAAGTGGACGGTTTGAGAGGTGCAGAACTCAGAGCCTGAGACTCGAAGGCCTCCATAAAGAAATTCGCAATAACTGGGCTGAGTGGGCTGCCAAATATTTAGCTAATTTATTACAACCGCATATCAGCTCCACTGACACTTTCATCAAGGACTCACATCACTTCATACAGAAACTACAGACCATCACATTGCAACCTCAAGGTGTCCCGGTGAGCTTCAATGTCGTCTCCCTCTTTATCATGGTTCCTGTAAGTGATGCCATCACACAGTTGAAAGATCTCTTTCCAGATGACATACTTGCATTGTTTCATCACGTGCTCACTACTTCTTACTTTTAATGGGACCAGAGTTTCTTCGAACAAATAGACGGGGTCGATATGGGCAGCCCACTCAGCCCAGTTATTGCGAATTTCTTTATGGAGTTCTTCGAGTCTCATGCTCTGAGTTCTGCACCTCTCAAACCGTCCATACCGTACCGCTATGTGGATGACACTTTCATCGTATGGAGCCACGGAGACTCAGCCCTTGATGGTTTCCTCAAACATCTCAACAGTATCAATCCACGGATCCAGTTCACTATTGAGAAAGAGAAAAATGGCCAGCTAGCTTTCTTGGATGTTCTGGTTACCAAAAAACCAGACGGGAAGCTGGGACATACAGTTTACCGCAAACCCACCCACATCAACCGATATCTGAACAAAAATTCCAACCATCACCCGAAGCAGAAACGCGCCATGATAAAGACCCTCACTGACCGCGCCTCTCGTATCTGTGAGCCTGACTCTTTGCAACAGGAACTCCGGCATCTGGAACGGGATTTATCTTCAAATGGTTACACAGCACAAGAAGTACGCAGAGCGATACGCCCACCCACACACCACCCGGCCATACATGATTCGCCCAAGAGCAATGGTATTGCCTTCCTGCCGTACTTCAACAAGGTCACTTACAGAATTGGACGCTTACTCAAACGCCACAACGTCAAAACCATTTTCAAACCTACCAGACAAATCAACACTTTGCCAAAGACCCCAGGGACCCTCTCGTTTCGGCCGGCGTCTACCGGATTCCTTGTTCCTGCGGTGCAGTATACATAGGCACCACTCAACGTAGCGTCAACACACGGATCTCCGCACACAAGAGATGCTGCCGTCTGGGCCATCCGGACAAGTCCGCGGTGGCAGAACAAGCAATGTGGGCAGATGGAGTACACATTATCCAGTATAATGAAACATCTGCCCTCTCTTCAATACCATACTACCACGCTAGATTACAACGCGAAGCAATAGAAAATCCACAAGCACCCTAATAATTTCAACAGATCCGATATTAGAGCATATAAAACAAGCCCACGCTCGATAAATTCACGCGAACCAATCACCGATCAGAGCGGAGATGCGCTGCCCTCCGAGCACATACCCCATGCTCCATCCAAACCAATCCCCTTCGAGCAACCCGTATATAAATATAACACCTCCAGCTGGAATTTCAGTCGTGCCAGGACCTTCGTCCAGAAGACTCAGATTGCGCCACTGAAGATGTCCTCCGCAGGTGGGGATGAAACGTTTGGTCTCCTTAGCTCCAAGAGACCACGGTTTCCAAGCCCGGAAGAAACGTCTAGTTATAAGATGCAATAAAATATGTAGGATATGGCGATGACTTTGTGCGCAGATTTGTGACACAAGTTCTTTCATTGTCTTGTCATAACATAGCTGTTCTATCTAAGTGCAGTTGTTAATTTGATTCATCACTTTACAGTACGTCGCTTTCCTTCAGCGGATACTTACTCTTAAAACTGGTACAAATGCCTTAAATTACAAAACTTAAATATGTAAAAATGTTTGAGAGGGCTGATGTGAAAATTGGGCCTCCCATTCCAAAATATGATGAAATATGTTATCTCAATATAAAATAGTAAAACTGTTAATGGCGATTGCTCTGTTTATCAATGAAATTGTGCATTTTCGAATAGTGACATCACCTTAAATCCAAAACAATGGTCAGAATCTTTCTAGCACATGCTGATTGTTTGTAATTGTATCATTTTGTTATTATGACATACATTTAAATAAATTTGATAAGGAAATTTGATAACAAACACAAATAAATATAAATTTGCATATATTTTTTTACGCACAGTCACTTGTTGTTCGGTATTTTACTTTTTTCCCAGCCACATACGCAACCTTAAGAGCCAGTGGGAAACATCGCAGAAATGAGCCGCTACAAGTACATAAATACATGTTGGTCTTTGTCCTGTATAGTTCCAGAGCAATTGAAAAACAATCTGCACCTTTTTTGGTGTATTAGCGGTAAATATATTACAGTGAAGTGGAGACGGAAGTAGCATCCTTATTTTACTGCGGTTGTTAAGGCGCGAACTCGTAAGCGGAAGATCTGGGTTCAATTCCCACCAGGACCGTCCTCCCTAACTGAGATTTTTTTCCACGTTTTCCTCAGTCCTCATAAATGGCAAATGCAGTAGAGGTATGCTAAACTTAGGCCTGGAACATTTCCTTCCTTAAAAATCCTTTCCCAGTATATCATTTCATCTCATGTATCACCAGTGTTCACCGCCTGTGATGCCTCAGTAGTAAAAACTGGCGTTAAACACCATTTAAAAAATCCTTCTCTGAAAAAGAACATATCACGCCAACTGGCAATAAAGATAAGAACTTCGCGCCGCATAAAGCCTGCAGGATATTCACAGAATAATTCAGTGGGTAGGGTGACGTTGCATAAATCGCACCACGCCTAAATCGCATTGTTTACGTCAGAAACGGTGCTTCTGTATGCATGTGTCACTTAGTGGCATTTTTTGCAAGTACTAAACCTGCATCAACTTGTGCAGCAGTTTGGTGAGGTTTGTAGTGTTCGTTTCGTTTCTATATGAATCTGAAGGTTTTTGGTCAAATTTCTGCAGTTTTTTTCAACAATCGTCTAAGCACCCTATCTGATGGTACGTTATTTATTATATTCTTACTATATTTTAGCGGTAAACGCTTGCTTTAGCTACTGATAAGTTCTTCGCTAAAGTTACACGTGGTTAGGAGTAGCGGAGACGGCACCATAAAATGGCTGCTTTGCCGAAATCGCACCTTTACTGTGTGCTCAAATCGCACCGCCGTTGCGCCATGTTACGATAATTGATACTATCTATTATTATTCAATTGATTGTAGATTATAATGGCGGGGAATAGAGAGAATATGGTAAATGAACGGCAGAAAATATGGAACTGGCTATAAAGGATTTCAGTGAGCGAAAAATCAGACTAAATCAAATAGTTACAAAATATGAAATCCCTAAGAAAACATTCCTTAGGCTTTATCGTGGCGAAGTGGCGAGAGGTTTTAAACTCCAGCCTCATTCTTCAGTGAATGGGAGAGAAACGGCTTTGCACGCAGAAGCCGAAAAAGAATCAGAAGAAGTTATTCTTAGTTTTGAGTCTGCGCTAATGGGCCTAACTAGAACAGAGTTGCGAAAACTAGCTTACAACAGTTTAGATCCAAATCCGCATCTAAAAAATCCGTTCAATCATGAAAGCAAGATGCCTGGTACTAAATGGTGCTATTCTTTTATGAAGCGGCATCCTCATCTGAGTTTAAGACAACCAGAAAATGTTTCTGTTGCTAGAGCTAAAGGGATCTGCAAGCCCAACATTATGCATTTCTTTGATGTTCTACAAAATTTTATTGATGAAAATCAGTTAAATGCTTTGACGAAACGGGAATTTCAACAGTCCAAAAGAAATCTCCCAAAATAATTGGGGAAAAGGAAAGGCCAGAATTGTTCAATTAACTACAGGAGAAAGAGGAGTAAATACTACAGCAGTTTGCTGTTGTAGTGCAGCCGGTAATTTTGTACCCCAATGTTAATTTTCAAAAGAATGAGGAACTGCATAGATCTCAAAAACGGAGCACCCAAGGGCAGTCTAGTTGAAGTATCTGGGACAGGCTACATGAACTCTGATCTGTTTATAATGTGGCTACGCCATTTTATAAAGTTTGTTAAGCCTTCTGTAAATGAAGAGAAAGTGTTGCTTGTGCTCGAAGATTATTCGACACATTCAAAAAACTTGGAAGCTATCAAACTGGCTAAAGAGAATGGCGTCATTCTTCTGCAACTACCAGGACACATTACAGCCCCTTGACGTGTCTTTCTTCAAACCTCTGCAGCTTTATTATGATGAAGCTGTAACGAAACATCTGCGGAAAGAGGAGCGGGTCACTCAGTTCAGTGTGGCGGGTCTTTTTGCTGAGGCCTTTGCTAAAGCAAAATGCATGTCTAACGCTATATCTGAGGTCAAAAACACCGGTATTTCGCCTCTTGACAGAAATGTGTTCAAAGACAGAGACTTTGTTGCACTTAACGTTCTAGCACCAGCTTCCGACTCAGTGGAAGGAACATCAGATGAGCTGCTAGAACAAACCGCCAATGCTGTAGAGGCCTGGAACGTGAGAAGAATAGCAGTTGTCTTAAGGTTTCAGTGACGGAGATCAGTCCTTTGCCCCAGATCACCAGTAAACAAGGAAAACGTTTGTCAAAAGGCGCACAAAAAGCAGAGTTGTTAACAGCAACGCCCTATAAACGGCCACTAGAAGAGAAAAATCAGGCTGCAAACAAAAAACTTGAGAAATTCAAGAGAAAACTCACCGACAACTTCGAAAATCCTGCGGCAGGAACAAGTGGAAATCAAAAGGACGCCCAAGAAAGATAGATTGCCAAAAAAGGGTTGCATTAACGGAAAATGAAGAATCGTGGTTTTGCTTCATTTATGAGGAGGATAAGATGGTAAACATGGTTCAGTGCCAAAAGTGTACAAAGTTGGTACATGAAGAATGTGCTGACCACTACAAAAAGGACATTGTTTTCTTTTGTGACTCTTGCTAACTTTGATATTTGATATTTTGACTTTGATCATTTTTATATATTATTTGTGTTTCTAATTGTATTTCATGCGTATTATGTTGAATATTAGATTTAAGAGTCCAATTAAATGTTTAAGTACTTGAATTCAATGCCAATTAGCGAGGAGCGATTTTGACAATTACAAGTGCGATTTCGGCAACGGTTTCCTAAATGGCACCAATTCCAACAATAATTGTTTCAATTTTTTTAATACTATTTCTTACCGATTTAAAAATTTGACAAAAATAGACAGAATAATTAAGTACTGAAAAATTGAATGAGCAAAATTTCCGGTTACTATTTTGTATGTTTACAAAGTTAAATTGATATTTCTATAAACTGGTGCGATATAGGCCACCTTACCCTTAATGAGAAAACAAATTCAAATAATATGCAGAGGACAAGGAGGCGATGAAAGTGACTGCTATTCTTGCTGTTGCAAAATGCAGAGTTACAGTAATAAAAACAAAATGGACATTACATGTGTACCTGTGAAATTATTTTAAAATGAAAGTGCATGGATTTTTATACAGACGCAGAGAACAGGGATTTCTCCTTACTTTTCTAAAGAGGGAGCTCTTGTATATTCCTGAAGTTATGATAAAGTTTGCAATTAAAAAATACTACCCAACAAAATGCAGACTGTTTATTGATCATCAAAGCAAAGTTTTAAGCGTCTCCTTAATAATAGATTTTTTGGGGGGGGGGCTTCAGTACCAGTTGCACACATTGCAGTTATTGTGCATTGACAGGATTAAATGGTGTACATGCTGGTATAAAGTTGTCGAAGTAAAAGAAAAATTATAGATAGTATTTGTGAACTCTATATATGTATATTATACAACTAATTTTAACACATTTTCTGTTTTTTTTAATAGTTGTCGCATTTGGAGGCAGATGTTCAGAAATAATGTGCTGATTTTTTTAATAACAGGCATGAAATTGGATTATATCGTTACTGCGAATTTGCTAAAATTCCTTAAGTGTTAACAACAAACTATTGATTTTCGGATTTAGCATACCAATTTCATATTAATTCACTTTGTTTGGTCCAGGCAATAAACACAAAGTTGAAATTCGCGGGCTAGTGTTATTTCTTGGAATAACTCGCTGTTTTCCATTGATATAATAATGAACATTACAGCCACTGAAGGAAACACTGGTGTTAGAAAGCAAAGACAGGTTTGACCCCCCAGCCTCGATCTCCTCACTCTTTCTCTGTTCGCAGCATCGATCGTGGGGTTGATGCGTTGTTGCCATACCGCAAGCTTCCTTTGCATGAGTTTCGTAACATCATAACGTTAGCCCGGCTAGCACTTTACCACTTGCAATTAAATATTTTTGTCTTAAGATGAAGGTATAGATTATCCCCTACAGTTAAGAGGCTCTTAAAGATGAAACGGATAATAAATGTTTGCCTAACGAGAAGAAAAATTTTAATTATGCTAGGATTAAGCTCAAAAGTGGTAACTGAATCTGTAAGGCGAGCCGGGATGTGGCGTACCGGACAAGGTTAATTCAGCCTGTTTTTCACAGTACGGAAGAGTTCGCACGCCCAAGCGTTTTTATTTTCTATTAATCTGTATCTTCTTCTTCTTTTCAAGGATAGGTCATTGCTATCCCGTTCCGAGGGTAATAGTATCCTTCCGTCTTCTTGGATGAACCGGTCACGTTTCCCAACAGGGTGATAAAAGTATACTTGCCGCGGTTGTCTGTCTGCGGCCATTGTCTCTACATGATGTTGCCAGTTTTTCTGTCATTTCGTCAGTAATATTATTTATTTTTAGTTTTTCTCATATTTCACTACTTTTCTCCTTGTCTCTTATTGTTTCCTTTTCCACTGATCTGAGTAATCTCATTTGTGCCGCTTCCGATCCTAGACTCTTAGCATCCATGTTTCGCTACCATATAGCAATGCAGGCTTTGATAGGACATCATGGAATCTAATTTGCACTTAGTATTTCTTCCAAAATATTTTCTTATTATTCCGTTTGTTCTATTGTATTTCTGTACATTTTCTTCCAAATCTAAATTCATTTTATAATTAGTTATATTATGTCTAGATATTTAAAGATTTGCACTTATTCCATATTTTGTTCATCGATCACTATTTTTGTTCACATTGATTTGACCTCCATTGCCAATAATTTTGTTTTATCACAAGATATCTGCGTTACGAGATATCCTTTCAGTATATTGTTTAATTTTGTTATATTATATTGGAGATCGGCTTCTTTACTATTCAACAGGACCTCATCACCCGCAAGTAATACAGTTTTAATATCATTATTTATTCCTAAGTATATATATATATATATATATATATATATGTGTGTGTGTGTGTGTGTGTGTATGTACGTGTACTAAATACCTTTTGACTCCGTTAATGTTCACTGTTCCAAAATTTTATTTATAGAAATATCAAATAAAATAGAAAAGAGCCCGCAACCTTGTCGTAATCCTGTATTTACCTTTTTCTTTTTATTTCATTTTGCATTTTAATTTTAATTTCTGTTTGGTCGTATAAGGGCATTAATGCACTAATTAAGATCGGTGATGCTTTATACTTGCCTGGTATATTTTATAGTTTGCATCTACTTGCTTTACCACATGCTTTCCATTATTGCTTGTATCTTAATCTTTATATTTTATACCCGGAATTTAAAAGCGAAATTTCTCTGTAATTGCAGCATTTATGTTTGTCACCGTTATATACAAGGGAGTCAGAGTAACACCGAACAACTTTAAGGCGTGATTCAGGGGATCTGTTTGAGTATTATGGGAATGTATGCCGGTAAATGCCTTGTTATCCACCTAAAGGGTATTAACATTTTTCAAAAGACTCCTCGGGTTAGATGAAATTCCGCCGAACAGGTCGCTACGCATCTTTCGTTACAAGGCATAGGGGTGAGTACTGCAGGTAAACGTTCCTCGTCAAACGTGGAGATAATAAAAAGGGCCCGGTGAGTGACATTCACAATGCCAGCCCAGATGTTCATTGCAAATCGGTGTTGGTTATTTCCAACTATAATAGCACTAGGGTTTTCTTGTGCCCACATATGACGACTGTATGTGTGTTAAACATGCCCTCTCGTGTAAATGTCCACAATATGACTGTAGGAAATGTTGGTTAATGAATGCGTTTATGAAGAAACCATGGGCAAACTGTAGTCGGGGTGGAAAATCATCTGGCCCTAGTGCTTGAACTTGGATGAGATGATAGGGATATAATTGCTGTTCACGTAGAATTCCAGCAACCGAAGACTGGCTTGTTTGCATGACACGTGCTATTACTCTTGTGCTTATGGACAGAGAATTGTGGAGCCTGTCAAGGACTGTTCTTGATTTATCCTTACACGCTGTAGGAAAATCAAGTGCAACAAGTGGAACTCGCGGAACGCGGCAGAGAGAGAGAGAGAGAGAGAGAGAGAGAGAGAGAGAGAGAGAGAGAGAGAGAGAGAGCAGAAGGTAGTGACTTACACAGATATAGCTAGATATTAAGGCACTCAAGCGCAAAGGCATGATAGCTCAAATGGTTAGAGCGTCATGCTATAGTTGTGAAGATCACTATTTTCCCAATCCTCATGTCCACATACTTTATTGTTTTTTTTTTCTGCCAGAATTAAAGGAGGTTTGCCCAATTACAATGATTTGTTTGCTAAACCACTGGGTCCACCGGTTTCAAGGATTTACTCAAGGTTAACGTTACGTTAGGTTAGTGTGTGTGTAAATGAATTAATTGCTAATTCCCATAAGAGGAGATTTACCACCGTCACAATATTTTATCCACCTATCAATGCCTTCATTATAGTGATTTACCCACCCCTAACAATTCACAAAAACGAAAATGAGGCTAGTGCTGTTATGAGTTCGATACCATAGCTATTTGCGTTCCGTCAATACATAAAGTTGCACTCACTGTCGCTTGGGACTGCTGGGTTGCGCGCTTGTTGCACTAGCACCAAAAGGGAAGCACTAGTGATTTCCGTTCAGCGTGTAACGTCAAGTTCTCTTTCTTACATTGCTTTGGTCACCCGAACGATGCGCTTGTTTTCGAAAAGTTCCTTTTTTCTCGCCGTCGTTGATGTATAGCAGTAAAGGTGCTATGATGAGGTAGCGTTTCTTCATGGGTAAAGCTCAGAATAAAGATTTCGCGCTCTTTTCGCGTTTCCCCAAGCAGCGCCATAAACGTAATACACGTTTGCTAGTTCTGTGTATGTAAAGTCGAACATTTTTTCAATATGCTGTAAAACTGAAATCCTCCTAGTAAACGGAGCACTTTAGCATGCCCTAATGTGTGCTGAGATTAGCTATGTGTACCTCTTGTAGGAACCACAAAGTCGCTGTATAATATGCCACAGAAATCTCTTTACCACCTAAATGTACGCAGATTTTCGATTAATGATGATATAAACAATAATAAAAAACAGAATACAAGCGATATTCCAAAACGCAAACGAGAAATAAATGCCTTGGAAGGGAACTGTTGGCGGAATTCACCTAATCCGGCTCGTCTTTTAAAATTTTTTAATGCTCCTAGCTCGGCAATTACGACGTTTACGGGCCTACATTCCCTATAATATAAGATACGCTGAATCACTGCTTAGAGTTGTTCGGTGTTACTCTGACTCTCTCTCTCTCTCTCTCTCTCTCTCTCTCTCTCTCTCACACACACACACACACAAACACACGCATATGTATTAACTATTTCGACTGTCTTCCATTCCGTTGGTATGCATCCTGTATTCCGGATATAATTTAATAGTTAAATAATCACTTTTTACATTTTGGGTTTCAACAATCTTAATTATCGTAATTTTGAGCTTTTAAAATGTTATTTTAGTTATGAAGTTGCGAAATTAATAACTCAAAAGCTATTTTCAACAAATTGCCGTCCACACTCTTATCGAACCCAACTATAATATAAAAATGCATACTTGAAGAAAGGCGCACAAGCTTTCAGACGCACTTTTCCCATTCTCCAGAAACTAAGGAATACTATAGATCAACATTAGAACAGGAATAATTTATTTGCTCCTGCCTCTGAGTATTTCTCCAGATTCCCTACAACATATTTCTGCCTGTTTTTGAAGGAATACAAATACAAAGTACTGTGTATGTCATAAAATTCCATGTCGATTTGCTTTATCCATTGTATTATATCGATTTTTTTTTCTGATAGCAAAAAGAAGTTAAAATTATCTCTTAAGTAGATATATGGGTATAAGTTAACTTTTTTTTTTTTTTTTTTTTTTTTTTTTTTTAAATCAAGAACCAAAGATTGAAGAGGTTGATGAGAATTTTCAGTCCTAAATCATAATTGTATACTCTAAGTTGGTATCACTGTAGCAAGTTCCAATTCTTTCATTTGTCGTTTTATTGTATTGAATGGAAGAAAGCAATATACTGCTGCAGGTGCAATAACATTTGTTCTCTAAAATATATATTTTCTAAAATTAATCCATGTTTCAATACTTCTCCCTTGTCAAAATATTATAAAAAGTTTGTTTCCAGAATAAACCTACCATGTTAGTTTAGTTTAGTTTTCGGAGCATTTCGTAAGTTCGTGCAAGTCATTAAGAATTACGAATATAGAATTGTTCAGTTACAACAGCTATTTTTATTTTCTACAAGGTGGATGTGAACTCTACCAAAAAAACTTTCACAGATTGTTCAGGGATGTTTACTAATTGCTTTGATATAAAATGCTCGTGGTCTCTACTTGCCTCCTAAACCCAAGATCGCGGATTCAATTCTGGCCAGGATCGATAGATCTTTTCGGGTGTAAAAATCCTATGTATGGCTTCCTTCGGAAGGGAAATAAAGCCGTGGGTCCCGTGTCACACATTTACAGTATGTAAAAGAATCTCGAGCATGAAAGAAAAGGCCTCTGAACAAAATTTGTTTCACACCCTGAATTAAATGGAATGCTGATGACCTGAGATGTTAAGAGCGTCTATAAATAAAACAAATCAAACAGCTCATTGTCTCCGGCAGCTCTTTACCGAATAATTTGTTGTTAATATTGTCAGAAGTGTAATTTCTCGTGGACCGTGACAGATGCATATCATTCAACTATTCATTACCTTCTGACGACTGTAATACCATACCACGTGGACAGAAACAGATAACCAAAACTAAGAAAACAAATTACAGGGCTGTACATGGGTAATGCAACAACCCTCAGACAAAACACGTACACTTTTTGTTATATGACTGATCAATGTTACTGTGCTGTACAGACCTGTATTTTAACAACAGCTGTTTGAAATGTTGCCTGCCATGATCATGACATGTACAGCAACACACCATGGACTATCGCTCATGCTCTAGCATTCCAGGAGATAGGCTATGCCCAGATTGACTTCTTCTGTGGTCATGTGAAGATACTAGTTTACGAAACTCCAGTTGATACTCCCATGGACCTGGTTGCTATAGCATTGTTGCAGCACCCATCTTCTGGAATGCTAGAGCATGTGCTACAGTTCATGGTGCATTGCTGTACATGTCATGATCATGGCAGGCAACATTTTGAACAGCTATTGTAAAGATACGGGTCTATACAGTACAGTAACTTAACAATTGATCAGTCATGTTTCAAAAGTGTACGTGTTTTGCCTGAGGGTTGTTGCATTACCCACGTAAAGTTCTGTAATTTGTTTTGGCTATCTGTTTCTGTCCACATGATATGGTACTACAGTCATCAGAAGGTAACAAATAGTTGATTATTTATATCTGTCACGGTCCACAAAAAATAACACTTCTAATATATCAACTTCAAATTATTTGGTAAAGAGTTACTGGAGCCAATAGGTTCCTAATATCAAAACATCCCTGAACAACCTTTGAAAGTTGTCGGTGGAGTTCATATCCACTTTGTATAAGAACAGTATATGCCTATATACATGATTACATACAGATTAATATAAATTATATACAGACATTATACATCAATATGTGCATTGTGATCTATATAATAGTAAGGCATTTTACAAGGGCATTTTAAGGGCAGTTTTGAAGGATTTTCCATTGTTAGTTAAGGCCTTTAGGTTAGGGGTTAAATGCATGTGGTTAAATGTAAGTTTATGTACCAGTTAACACTTCAACACAAAAATTATTCAAACACATACTTAGAGGTATTTTAGAGATTTCTCATAGTTAATATTTGTCTCAACCATGACAAAAATCCAATTCATATTCTCTCTTATCATGAAAAGTTTGCTTTCCATTTGTTTTGGACATTATGCATATTAGTATTGTATTTTCTACACTATTATTGTTTTATTAGCTTATTATGTAATAAAATTGACATATGTTGAAATAATTTACATAACTAATGGCACACAAAGGCACAAACTTTTCTGAGTCTTTAGATAATACATTGATCACTTTTAACCTTCATAGTTCAAGAACTTCAATTTAATGATAAAAATGTATTGAGGCATGTTTTACTTTGCAAATGTCTGAACTCTGAAACTTTTTCATACATGGGTAAAATGATATCAGATTAATAGATTCAGATGTGAGAGACTTGGGGAGGAAAAGAAGGTACAAGAATCATAGAGAAAAGGAAAGAGAGCAGGGTCAGAAAATGGTATCATAGGGAGAGAATAAAAAAATGCAATGAAAGAATGCAGACTGAAAAAAGGAAAAGAAAGCACCTAAATTGACTGGTAATGAACAATCAATCAAGGATGCTGTAAGAATAATTACAATTATAGTTACAAGAAGCATTCCTGTGTGAAAAGGGTGCAATTGCGACATCTGAACATATGGAAGATTAGATGAAGTATTTTTACAGGTGGACAGCAATCACATAGATGTGAGCCTTCAAATCTTGTTTATGACTGAAAAATACTGCTAGGTAACTTATTGGTGTAATGAATGGTTTGCATCCTTAAAGGCTACATTGCACAAATTGAATGAAAAATTGAAAGATTTGAAAATTATAAAAATTGTTGTTGGATGTTTTTTTTTTAATGGTGTTTAACACCCGTTTTTACTACTGAGACGCCACAGGTGGTGAACACTGGTGATACATGAAATGAAATGGTGTTTTGGGAAAGGATTTTTTTTAAGGTAGGAAACGTTCTAGGCCTAAGTTTAGGGTACATACCCTACATTTGCCATTTATGAGGACTGAGGAAAACCTGGAAAAAACCTCAGTCAGGGAGGATGGTCCTGGTGGGATTCGAACCCCAGACCTGGTGCTCACAAGTCCGTGCCTTAACGACCTCGGCCACCCGTGATGGATGTGCAGCTCAAGTCAAAATTAAATATACTTTGCCCAATTCATACTTTATGCCCCATGATTTTGGTCTAGATGGAGAGTGGTTGATTGAACTTTGCAACTTCACATAGCAAGGCATTTGTGGTATTTTCAAACACTCTGTTTGGAACAAATCACAATTAAGTATGCTTTAGAATGTTTAAATGTGCAAAAGATATCCACTCAATTCCAAGTCTGTAAACAAAGTATTATTCTGATAATTTTATCAGAAAAAGTGAATTATTATTCTGACCAGTGATAATTGACTTTAATTTGATTAGAGCATTCTTTTAGTTTAGTGCGAAGCCTGTGATTACCAGAGGCATTGCTGGTTGAACATATAACCACATTTAAACAGTTTTCTAATAAAATAGATTATTTTCTTTGAAATACCCACTGCCCATTCGTTTATGTCCTTATAAAAGTCGGCAGGTTCATCATACTTTCTTAAATGGAAATTATTTTTATTTTACTTTTTGAAAATGGAGCATTGGCTTTGTAGTTTTCCTTAAGGCGAAAGTATGCATTTCAATAATGGTTCATATTTTTCTTGGCCACAACCTATATTTACTACTATGAAGAAATTCTTAAAACACAAGGATGTAAGTTATCATTGGTTGTGAAACATTTTCTACCTTAGAAGTGAAGTAGCCTTAGCATCAACCATACAGTGTTGCTGACCAAGAACTCTGCCTAGCATTCAGATATAAGTTTTTGGCACGCATCACAAATTCTAACCAACTCTCTCTGATATCATGTACTCTAACTCGCATAAGGCTTATGCGGATATGTTGTTTTTGAAGGAATTGTTTCATCTCTAGTTATCATTATTATTTTAAAAAAGTATTAAGAATGGATGTTTAATATTGTGGTAGGCTATAGTTAATTCCATTGCAAAAATTTATGTTGCTATGCAAGGGCTACCTTGGTTAGAATATAAATATTTATTAACTTCTTTGGAATATTAACTTTTCTTTGTCACTAATGGTTCATTGCTTATTAACAGCCTTAACACTTAACATATTTAACAGATATAAAATATCAGACACTTTTGGTAACCATTCTTCATAGTATTTGTTTAAAAGCATATTCAAGTATTCCTATTTCACTCATGAAGCATAGCTTTGTTATTCATCATACAATGAGTATCATATTGTACCATTATTGGGGATCATAATCATATGGTACCATTATTGGGGATCATAATCAACATGCATGCAAGTTCTCAAGTTCTAAAAAGGAATATTTAAAATTATTTAGCAAACCTCTGTTGAACAAAAGTAAAGAAATTTTCTTTGAGTTTGGAGTTTACTAATGTCATGTGTTTACATTGGAAACAATAAAAATATGGGGTCTTTCTAAACAAATTCTTACGTAAATTAGAACTTGCCATAATATACATTTGAGTCTTTGAGGAATACCATGAGCCTTAATAGTACATAAAAAAAAGACTGCAATCTGTATAATAAAATGCAACAGATAAACAAATTTAACTACAAAGAATTAAAAAAGAAAGTAAAACCCATTTTAATGACACTCATGCCTTTTTGTATAATTGACTTTTAAGTTTAAAATTTGGTAACTAAATCCTTGTTTCCTTTTATTTTTCATGAACCTGTGACACCTTCTCTGGAAGATAAGAGAGAATTGAGTTAAGCAAAAATTACTGAACACACTTAATATAGGAATAACATTCCTATTTGATTCTATATTATATTCATCACTTACTGTTCATAATGTGGATGCCATGAATATACATAATTCTTAATCTTGTGCAAATCTAATCAAATCTTAAAATCTTATTGTCTGACATTTCCATAGAATTATCTGTATCACTAATGCAATAGTATGGCCTAATATTGATCTTAACATGAAATAAGATAGTATTTTTGCATTTACTGGTTGTAGCATTGTTTTATATGGATTTATGGTACCATATTTTTCTCCTATAAGTTGTGCTATGTCAGAAAAGGACTCTTAGGAAAAGCTTAAAAGAAAATAAGCATGAACCAGGGGATGCTGCTGTTGCTATGTGTGCATATAAAGCTGGTTCTATCATGGCCTTCCTTCTTTGCATTGTGTTGTAGTGGCACTATGATAGGTGACTGCTGAAGTGAGATGATTCTCTATTTAAACTGAGTTTTCAATCATTAACAAATTCATAGATTGAACTGGTTTGTACTTCAGTGGACCCCCATGTATAATGAGCCATGTAAAGTATTTTTATTTCACAATGCTGAATAATGTACATAAAAACTGAAGTAAATTGTAAATTTACAATTTAATTCATTTTTCCATTGTAAAAACTGAAGTAAATATAATCTGAGACCAGACATGCTTTATGAAAACTCTGAAATAGCATTAAATGACATCTTTCAACCTGCAAATGGCTGCCACAAAGAAGACATATTTTTATAATGGAATTAAACTGGACAATGAACTTACTACATGCACAAAAACTATCCCATCATATATATTTAAAAGAGAAATCTGTAATGTACTTGTTTGTAATGTTATTGATTTTTAATATCTTATTTATTAGTCGATTTCGTAGTCCTATTCATAATGTATTTAGTTATGGGCTAATAAAGATGAAAAATGAATGACATGAATCATGGATTGATGATAAGAAAGCTGTCAAAGTCCTTTCCTTAACATCATTGTTAAACAATATAAAGTACAAAGCAAATGAATGGTGTGGACTAGTATTTTGCTCTGTAATGCATGAATAATTGTGATCAGTTCATTTACTAACTGGAGTCTCAAACATTGAAATTAGGTTGGGGGAAACACACACACACACAAAAGGAAGAAGAACAAAAGAAAATAAAAAAAAATCCATAAATGAGTATGTCAAACTGACAATTTTATAAAATTAGCCAGTGATTTGCAGATTTACAGGTTACAGATATGTATGTACAATACATTTTATGCCATGATAGAGAAGCACATGCCTCTAACTGATTACTATGTAGTTCAATGCTTGAGATTCTGCAGGTGCTGATGTCTTAAAAGTCACCATTACAGAATGGATATGTTTTTACAAAGAAATAATATTCTGTATTGAAATATACTTTAAAACTACCACAGTAAATACTTAATATGGAACTTAAAAACCATGATTGGTAATTTATTGTGTCATAATATGCACACAATAATTTTAAAGATATCTGGAACAGTATTTTGCATTGAGTATTTTACCAAATTGTGCATTAAAATTCTTGTATATTATGTTATAAGACGTAACTACACTACTTTTGTTAGTTAAATGTATTGCACAGTTATATCAAATATATCTTAAGTTCTACACTGCTGTTTACTAAATGGATTATGGTTTCTATGAGCATTATTCATTGTATATTTCATCATTAGGTCATTGTTTAATTACTACAATCAAAAACAATAATCATTTTGAAAATATGCCCTATTTCATATATACCATCATAGCTGTTGAGAAATTGATTTCTTCAGTAATATCTGGCTTTGAGGAATATAAAAATACCTTAGCTGCTTTCTGTGACTTGTGAAAGGCCATTGTTTGTGTGCCTCATGAAACTTGTCTCAAAATTGCAACATTATGATATAATACATATGGAAATAAAATGAATTGATTCTTATGTTTCTGGGGCATTTTCAGCCAGTTTGTATTGATGGTAAATATTCTAATATAATTAAAGTCGAATCTGGTGTTCATCAGAGTCCATTTTGGGTCCACTTTTGTTTTTGGTTATGACAAATACCCTGTCACTCAATGATTCTTGTGAATCTGTTTCATTGGTAGTTGACACTACTTTGTATGGAACTAAATATAATGTTAATGATCTAAAAATAATATATTTACTCATTAAGAGGACCATAAAAGGTTTCAGTCAATTAGCTTTTGTTTAAATATAAAATTTAATTTCGTGTTGAAACCAATACAGTGAAGCGACTAATATATTTAATTATCTAGTGAGTTAATTTGATAATCTTGGGCTCCACTTACTGTTAAATTAAGCAAAACTAGTTTCGCAGGCTTTTGCCTGCATCCTCAGTTGCGAGTTGACTGTCCGATTCGTTGTTGGTTAACTGGACTTGGTGTAGCTTTCATGGACATTTTATGAACTTCTGGATTAATTTGTCTTCTGTTGGGATCTCAAAGTTCATAACCTTATCCTCATATTTTTTTATATAAAGTTTTTCCCATATTCCCAGCTCCACGGGCCGATCTACAGATTTCAATAATTTCACTCCCATTTCTATATCATGTTTATCTCTCAGAAAGTGATGTGCAACCACTGATTTCTCTATCTGATTGTACCTGATGTTCCTCCAGTGTTCCGTCAGCCTGATTCCAATGCTACTTTTTGTTTTTCCAATATATACTTTGTTACATTCTGAACAGTTGATTTTATATATTCCTGACTTCTTCTCCTCAGGTATTCTATCATTATCACCAGAATTGAGCAAATTTTTTAGGCTAAACTTGTTCACTGGGGACAAAGTAATTTCAAACACTCTTAAGAATTTTTTGGAATTTTTTGGCAGCTTAAAGATGATAAGTGAATTTCATGTGGATGGTAGATTCTTTTATTGCTGTCAATGTTGCAACCCGCTTTAACCTCTTCTTTTGTTTGAATTTCTTGATTTTCTTGTCTACAATTTCTTGGTCATACCCATTTAATTTTGCTGTTTGTATAATATGATATTACTCTTTGCTGTATTCAAACTCATTCATAGGTATGTTAATAAGTCTGTGAGCTAAGCTATTGAGAACTGCATGTTTGTGTGCTGTGGGATTGAATGCACTTGCCTTTATGTAATTCTCAGCCTGCGTGTCCTTTCTGTATATTCCATATTCCAAATTATTGCCTGTTCTTATAATCTTTAAGTTGAGAAAAGGAACCATGTTCCCTTGTTCTGTTTCAGAAGTGAATTTAATTTCTTTATCTTGTAGGTTTAGCAATTTAAAAGCATCATCAAAGAGTTTCTTGTTGACCATTGCAAAGATATCATCCACATATCTGTGCCATACTTTGAAAATGTATGGAAATGATTTGGTGATGAGCATTTCTAAACTACTGGTATACAAATCAGCCAGAAAAGGCAATAATGGATTCCCCATAGCTTAACCTGCATCTTGTTTGTAAAATTCACCATTGAACCTGAAGAAATTCTGACTGATACATACTTCCGTTAGTTGGATGTATTCCTCAATCTCCTCATTGCTTCACAGACTGTAACCATTTCCGAAGGGATGTTGGAAGTTTGCATTTAAGTATGCTGGGAACAAGTGACTTTACATCGAAAGACACTAAAAGATCGTCATTTTGGAGAAACAAACCTTTAATTTTCTCCATCAGTCTTCAGAATAGAATAACTGAGGAGAAGAATCCAGGAATATATAAAATCAACTGTTCAGAATGTAACAAAGTATATATTGGAAAAACAAAACGAAGCATTAGAATCAGGCTGAAGTAACACTGGAGGAACATCAGGTACAATCAGATAGAGAAATCAATGGTTGCACATCACTTTTGGAGAGATATACATGATATAGAAATGGGAGTGAAATTATTGAAATTCATAGATCAGCCTGTGGAGCTGGGAATATGGGAAAAAATTTATATAAAAAATATGAGGATAAGGTTATGAACTTTGAGATCCCAACAGAAGACAAATTAATTCAGAAGTTCATAAAATGTTCATGAGAGCTATACCAAGTCCAGCCAACCAACAACAAATCTGACAGTCAACTCGCAACTGAGGATGCAGGCAAAAGCTGCGAATCTAGTTTGGCATAATTCAACAGTAAATGGAGCATAAGATTATCAAATCGACTCACTAGATAATTAAGAATATAGCTTTTGTTTAATTGCTGATAAAACTCAATATATATTATTTATGCTATGCCAGGATATTGATTGTGTCTTATCCAATGTTAAATTATTATGAAGTACACTTGATTCTAAATTATGTTGGGATTAGCATATTGATTCTCTTTGTGCATGTTTGGTTAGAGTGATACATTTGATTGATGGATATTTTGAGAGTTCTTATATAGCAAAAACAAACAAACAAGAATATTAGCAGGTTCTTTTTATGTTCCTCACTGTAAGCATTTATTTATATTGTAAAATATTGTGACTATTATTAATTTGTACATTTTAGTTAAAATTAAGATGAATGAAAGTGATTACCAAACAAGATCTGCTTACTATGATTATTATACTAGATATAATTATCTTAATTTATTTAATGGAATATTGTTAATACAAAAGACGTGTTTAAGGTGTATATAAGGGTTAAAACCGAGAGTCTCCTGTAGGGATATTTTTATAATTAACAATCTTTGTACAGTTGTTGGATTGTATATCATCATCATCATCATCATCATCATCTATCACTAGATAGACAAAAACTCAGAAAATTTATGAAGCAACAGTTATTATTTTATTTAACAAATTGCCTGTTGATATAATTGATGTGAGTTTGATTAAATTTAAAATGTTGTATATCAATGGTTGATTTTTCACCCATTTTATAATATAACTTGAGTTTTTAAATTAAAGCTATAGATATCTTTGAAGGTTATGTTGGAATCCACACAGTGAAGCTATCATGAATCTTGGTTTGATCCAAAATAAAACACTAAAAATCACGTCAACATTTTAAAACACTCTTGAAGTTTCACAATTAAACTTATTAAAAGTAATTTTGGGGACATGTTTTGTGAGACTAATTGCTCACCTTATCAACCAATCGACGACTGACGAGTCAGATTTTTAGTGTTTTACTTTAGATCAAATCAAGATTAAAGCTATAGATATTTGCTTTTAATTTTATTTGTGTGTTCATTTTCTCCTTAGTATGGTACTTGACACATGACAATTTGATTGAATAAATGAACTCTTCTATGCTGTAAAAACTGTGTTCAATCAAAAATGCTTTTACTTTTCTTATAAAAAAAGTAGAGATTCGAATGACTACTACAGAGTTAGATATGCTAAAGATTATAAAGTAGGATACCTTTGTGATAAGTAGCATTGTATTTCTTTTGTTATTCTGACATTATTTACATGTATTTGTTTCCCGTTTCTAGTTAGATAATGTTTAATTTCTTTGTTTATAGTGAAGTAGTCAATATTTTCATGCATGCAGCCTACTGACTCAAGAATGTATGGTACTATTAAGATATAATCCTCCCTGAAGTGGTAGTAATTGCAGTAGTAATTTTATTGCTCTCCATAGATTAATTCAGGAGTTTCCAGTAAATAAAATATTTTAAAATATTGGAGTGTTTGACAATGCTGAATCTACAAATTACGAATTATTACTGACGAGTTACAGTCCTTGACATAGAGATCATTGGTCTAATGTTAACAATTCATCTAACTATAAATATAACTGCACAGACTCATTGCTTGCATTACCAACTATCAATGTTTTTCAGTGTATGGGGCATTTATTTATCAAGCATCATTATTAAGGCCAGGATTTTAATGATCTAAAGTACATTAAAAAATTATAAAAAAATTGACCTTGACCTCTAAAATGACCTAAAAATAAAAACTAAAAGCACTCAAAATTACCTGTATTTTTATCTTTGTACACCATAATTTCTCACTCATTACAACATTTCAATAAAGTGTAAACAACTTTCATAGATTTTCAGATGTGAAAGACTGGCAATTATCAGTCAAAAGATTCTAGAAAATTATGTACTTACAGAACACATATTACTGCACTGCCACAGAAGTTTCTGTTGCATTTTTCTTTGTTCCTGTGCTTCATGACCACGCTCGTGTTTTTCTCTATTTACATGCTGGTAGATGGTGAATCTCTTACTGCTGAAATTTTATGGTAGAGAATACTACCATGCATGAAAAGAGAGTGTCATTGTAATTCATACAACAAACTGTTTTAATTTTGCAAAAGCACTAATTTTTATTTTTGGCACATTAAATATTTGACTGACACGTGCAGTGTGAAAAACTGAATTGCTTGCAGAATAGAATGTGAAGGAACTATAGAGCCTGTAAGTAATGCCCATAAACAGTAAGTACTTAAAATCTTTATACTCTGTAATGAGAAAGACTTGTCTTTCACATATTAACAATAGAAATGAACACCTGTAATCAAATAGTCAAAAGCTCTCAAAACAATGATATAAGGGACAAACATTTTCACATATTTCCAGCATTCATGAAGAGCTTAGATCTGAAGATTCTGGAAATTAATTTTTACTGATACTTTAGAAATATTTCAATAAAAGTGGCTAAGGGACAAAAAATGTTGATTCCCACATTAAAAATTACCTTAAAGTTGGGTAAAAATTGCAAAAAATTGTCCTATTCCAGAGAAAAGGTAAAAATGGAAGGGGGGAAAAACTATAAAAATAATTTAATTCCATTCAAAATGGTAAGAGTAGAGTTTATTTTCAGCACAGCAGCTCCTTTGGGGGGGGGGGGAGATGAAAAGTCATAAAAATCTGGGCCATAACAAATATTTATACATAAGAGAATGAGCAAATATATTTCATGAGCATTAGCTAATGAGCTATATATTAGTAGTGCCATACAATACAAAACAGAGTTAATTACAAATTATGATACAGATAATAGTATGGGACATATTTCTTAGTTTTGGGCTTAGTCCAGTTCTTATAAAGATAATATTACATGTTAATCACACATACATTGTATTTATAATTCATCCAGTTTTACAAACATCATTGAATCAGATATTTTTCTGCTGCAATTTTAATTTCTCTCCAGTTGGTTATTTTAAATATTTACGGAGCTTGTTATAAAATATTTTCCCTCCATTGAATGATTTCCCATCCATCCTCTATTTGTTCTATTAGATAATACTTTTCTATTACTCTTTATTGTTAGCGGATTGATATTCCATTTGATTTGTTACTAATAATATAACCTTATTGATGTACAAAGATATTACAGTCAGAAGTTACTCTCTTGAAATCCTTACCATATGTCTGATTTACTCATTTGTACACACATCTAATGCATTTCGTTTGTAACAACAGTATTCAGGTTGACTATTTCCAGTATTTCCACATATCTCAATTGAGGACATGGCCTGAATGTACCTCTATATACCTCTTTACCAATTATTGCTGAATTAGTAAGTTTGCAGTACATGGCAGCAAAATTTTGATCTCTTGGCTTACTACATGTGACCTGAGATGTATTCTGCTGTAGTGCTGTACATGTATTAGTGTATAACTGTGTAACATGTTTGCTTTAACTAGTCAGTCTAAGCTGGTTGTCTCTTGTGCTACACATAAACCATGTCTGAAAACAAAGGAGAAGAAACCATTGAACCAAAACAACTGCAAAACAGAAAGAAAGAAAGAAAGGAAGGAAGGAAGGAGGGAAGGAGGGAGGAGGGAGGGAGGAAGGGAGGAAGGAAGGAAGGGAGGGAGGAAGAAAGAAAGAAAGAAAGAAAGAAAGAAAGAAAGAAAGAAAGAAAGAAAGAAAGAAAGAAAGAAAGAAATAATAGAAACAATGATACAGCATACATGACTTCTAAAGGAATCAAAAAATTTTTGATAATAAAATGATGCATTAAAACTTATCATCATAGCATGTCTGAGGATGATCAAGTAATCCATTTTTCGTTAATTTTGGGGTATGGGTGCTATAATTCAACTAGATTTCTTATGTACTTCTTGTCCGGAAAGTGTTACCCTGAAAACAACATTCAATCATCTAGAAATAGTGGTTGTGAAACTACGTCTTCTCTTATATGGGAAGTAAAAATCTTTTATGACTGCCATTCTTTCTTTTAAATCTGCCACAAATTTCTGAAAAAAGATTGAAAAGTATTCAAAACAGGGGGTTCTTAAGTCTTCCCATTTGATGATAAAAGGAACACACCTAAATCATTCCCATAAAATAAATAATACTGTGTGGGAGTTTGGCCTTACAGCATCTTAATTGTTAACTGCTAAAAGCTTCACATGTCAAGCTAAAACTAGGCTGAAATAGTTTGAGAATTCCAATTTGACAGTTAAGTTACTGCACACAATGTTTAAAATATTTTATGAAGGGAATACAAGAAATGCTCTGAAGATAACTTACATTAGGTATCATAAGTTCTTCCAAGAAACTGTGACTACTCCATTCGTTCTCAATGCACAAAGTATGTGACTGCTGTACTAAATGTAAACTGATGTTGAAAGCCAATAAAAATAACATTGGTAAAGTTGAGTTCTTACAGCATATAAAAAACCTTGTGGCTTATCAAACTTTAAAAAATTAGAAAATAAATTAGAACAAAATATAAAATTATGAAACACATGCATAGAATTTGTTTTTCTAAAAATCGGCCCCAGTCTTAATTTAACTGTACAATTCAGTTCTATGTAGAAGTGTTTTCTATGGTTTTATATTTTCAGTGTGCATGCACATAATACTACTGATTGCTCTAGTTATATGTATACTTTTGAGATGGTTGGTTGGTTGCTAGTGTTTATTGGAGATACTAATATTTATCATATTAACTCTAGCTTCCCAATAAAGAGCTTCCAAATTATTTTCCATTTGTTTGCTGCATTTCAATAGGAGTTCTTTGTTTAGTATAGTATTCATATCCTTACACAATGTGCATTAGCTGTCCTAGATTAATTTCATCCTGAAGAGGCGCCCATGACTGACAATCAAGCATAATTGGGCAACTTAATTTTTTTCTGGGTTTTAATAAAAAATATTTGAAAGTCTTTAGATATTCATATGGTTTTTGATGAATATTTTGTTGTTCTTGTTCAATTATTAATCCTTTTATGAGTTTCAATCTAGAAGAAATGTACAGAAGGGAGGAAAGATAATAGTAATATTTTCTGATGCTGCTGGAGGTCAGTAAAAAATAAACATTTCCAAACATTTGGTTTTTTGTTTTCAAAAGTTTACAAAATAGAGATGCTGCACATTTTCTTTGTAAGGGGTAAGAGCTACAGCCAGTGTGACAGGAATGATGGTAAAATGCCAATCATTCAAACTGCAATGGACTATTTGCAAGTAATTTCATTTTGTTGACAAAATCCAGAACCACTTAAAGTATTGTGGGATGCCTCTTATATTAAAAGAGTGGTCTGCTCTCATCCTGCCTGCGCTCTTGAAAAAAAAACTGTAAGCAAAGAAGTGCCCTTCATGATGCACACATACCATCAGATTCTGTATAGTCCATCTGGTATAATTTCAGCTTGTACTCGTCATCTTTCATTCACAGTAACATTTGAAGACTCCAGTGAAATTATTGTTAGAGAAGGAGAGTTTAAATCCACTGCAAATGACTCCAGTATCTATGGGGCCCATTCATAATGAAAATATAATGTAAACACAACACGTTATATGTAAACTTAGTAGTATATAGGCATTCACAATGAAAGATGAAAATATAAGTATTAGCCACAAAAAAGGAGGGAACAGAACAAGCAAAGTTCAACTAATAGCTGATTGAAAATGACTGCTTCTGAGTAGCGTTTATGCACATGAAAAGTACAGTAACTAATTTTTCTTGGAGTAATATAAGGAAGGATAGCTTTCGTATAATGCAATTTATCTTTTGTCCATTGATGTCATTCTGTCTACAGAGCCACTGATTTTCAGTTCTCTCTACCACAGAGCTCTACATGCAGAGCAGCTGCATTCTGATTGGCTGATTTCTAATTAATTTTAAGGCCCCGTTCTCAATAAAAATTAAATGTAATGTAAATTTAAATGTAAAACTAGATGCTGTGTATTGTAATAGAGCCGTTCACAATGAATCATGTAAACATAAAAATAAACATAAACTTAGAAGCTTGCGAGATCTTAAGGTTTTGCATGTACATCTTGAATGTATTAAATTCAGTCAATGAGGCTCCGAAAACATGCCATTACCCCCCCCCCCCCAATACAAAATAAAATAGAACAACTCAACAATGGTGAAAATTTAGGGTTTACCAAAAATTCACAAAACTGGTAATGGTATGTGACCTATCATTAACAATATCAATATGCCCTCACACTATTTAGCAAAATAATACTAGATTCAAGACATTACCAAAATTTCAAAGCAGGAGCATAAACAATCATTTCAGCTAATAGAAAAAATTGGAATATAAAATTACAACCATCTGACAAATAAATATCTTTTGACGTAGAATTGCTATTTCCAAGCATAACTAAAGATAAACTCCCAATTTATCTGCATGGTTGACTAAAAACATGTGGAATTAATGATGTACACATAAAAGAATACATAAAAATTTCAGAAATTTGCATAAACCAATCCTACTTTTCATTCAAGGATAAATTCTGTAAACCACAATCAGTAATTACAATGGGAAGCCCCTTATTTCCATTTCTGGCTAACCCCTTCATGAAAAGATTTGAAACACACATCACCTTAGCATTTCCATACATATTTAAAATATGGCACAGATATGTTGATGATATATTTACCCATAGTTAACAAAAAATTCTTTGATGATGCCATAAAACTTCTGAATATACAAGATAAAAACATATCTACTTAAATTTAAATTGTAAATTGTAATTGTAAATGGGAATGTAAATGTAAAATGTAAAAACATATTGTTCAGATACAAAACAGAAACAGAAAATATGTTACCATTCTGGGACATTTAAATAATGAAGCATCAAGGAAACTTGGAATTTGGAATACTCATGAAGACAGTCACATCAAAGCTGACGGTTTTAGCCCCAAAATATGTAAACATGCAGTGATCAATAACTTGGAATTTGGAATATTCAGAAAGAGTACTAATGCAGGCAATCACATTAAAGCTGATGGTTTTAAACCCAAAACACATAAACATGCATTGATCAATAGCTTAATGCACAGACTATTTAACTTTAAAATTAGCAATAAAGAATCTTTAAAGAATACAAGCAAGTTGAAAGAATGTGATTAAAAATAGCTTTAAAAAAAGAACTAATTCACAAAAAGTACAGAAATTCAAGAGGCATAAATTTATTAAAGAAACCACAACACTTTCAATAGGAAAAAGGGAAGATACATTTTAAAAAATTCACATATTTTCCATGGGCTACGCAATAATGTCAAAATATTCTAAGAGGTTTTAATATCAGATTGACACCTATAAACAAATTTAATGTTAAAAATTTGTTGAAAGACAATGTTAATGACAATATTCCACCGAAAAAAAAAAACAACAGATATTTGCCAAATAAGTTGTGCAGAATGTGAAAAAATTTATATTTGAAAAATAAAGAGAAGCATAAGCAATTGTTAAAACAATATTTCAAGAACTTAAAATACAAACGAATGGAGAAATTAGCAGTAGCATCTCATTTCTGGGCTGAAAACAATGACATAGTGAGTAATTATTAATTTTGCTTTAATCATCAGTACAAGGACCTATAGAATTAGCAACATGGCAGAAAATCAATATTTACAAATATAGAGACAAATTAATGAACTTCAACACTTCCTGGGATGAAAACATAAAATTTTAAGTACATTTAATTGATAAAATTTTAAGTTCATCATACCTTCACCAGAGCAGAATACACATACCCATAGCATAACCAATTATCAAGCAGTCAAGTCAACGGGTAGCTGAGGTACGAACAAGGGTTTGTGAAACATGTACTATATATAAACAAGAGTGTGCAGCTCAACTCAATCATACTATGTTCTTAATTATATGATTAGCTTCACTATGCAAGTTGCAATTAGTATTTATAGTTGTACATGTTCAAATAATGTATTATTGTTATTTTCATTAGGTTATGTTATTATTCACATATATAAATGCAAAGAAGAAAGATAATTTAAGAAACTGACATAACTGGTGTTAAAATAATATGTATTTTAAAAGTTTAAAAGTTTTTTATTGTAAAAGGGCATATAACAAGATTCACAATTTTTGTTGTTACTGAACTGTGAAGTTCATTTCACAATAGGTTCTCTTATTACATTTATTTTTAGGATTAATTCACCTAATGAGTATTCCTGAATATTTGCTTAACTTGAATTTTCGGCTCCCTAATATTTAAATAATGTATATCTGAAAATACAATTTTTTTGTTATAAGCCCTTATTTAGGTAATGTCTTCAATTTCATACTGTATTGTGGATAGACAACATGATAATAGGTTATTTTTAAAGCATCCAATGGGAATTATATTGATAAATGTCTTAACAAATATATTCCTGTTCAGATCTTTTTACCTATGTTGTCCTTATGTATTTTGAAACTTAGCTAATGAACTATGTATATTCCTAAGAAATTGAAATGCTTACTTTTTCAATAGCTATACAATTTAAGAAACCATTTAGTTGTTGACCAATATTTTTGCCTTTTGTGTAACAAAATGCCATAATTTTAGTTTTTTCCAGATGAACTGTTAAGTAATTCTTCCTCAAATATTTCTCATTTTCTGATATGCTATTCTGTAGAAGTTCATAGATTTATTCCAGAACAGTGTGAAGTGTGACTAGCATAGGAACTTGGTTTGTTTCTTGTCTGAGATATATATTAGAAATAATACTGCATTGAGCATAATCTCTTTGTCATACTCCTCCTTTTAGCTTATCATAGCCTCATGTAAATTTTGTGTTTTTTATTGTTCATGCTGAATCTCTACACAATGTTTAAAAATGAAGTGATAAGTGCTTTTCCCCATAGTACCATAGTTTTGAAATTTTTTCAACATTCTATTATGAGGTACAGAATCCAATGCTTTTGACAAGTCTGGAAAATATCCAGCATTTTTTTAACCCTTAGTCCATTTTGATTAGTATATCATGCACTAATTTAGATGTTGTTGTAATAGATTGGTCCTCTTAAAGCCATGCTGTATGCAATACTTCTTTGAAAATTTATTTATTCTCCTGCCTAGAATCATTTAATATATTCTTGCAAGTACTGATGTGAGGTTGGTTGGTCTTTAGTTTTCCATGTTTGTCCCCATTTTCATATACAAGCCCTGATTTGCAATGAGTTTGATTGCTAAAACTTAGCATTGGTAGAAGAATTTTATCTGTACATATAATGAAAATGCTGTTCAGTTCTTGCAAACAGGTATAAGCAAAATGGATATTGAAATAAAAGTGGAAAATGAGTAAAAATATCAAAATTAGAAAATACACATTTTTTGGGACTTTATATTCATAAAAATCTAAATTGTCAATTACACATAAATAAAATTGTTTAAAAATAAATATTGATAGATATATCTTAAGTCAAGTGCTACAGGTCATGGATCATAAAGAGATAAAATAGGTATATTTTGCTTTTATTAATTCATATCTAACTATGGCATCACCAATATGGGAATGCCTGCAAAAAGGAAATGCTTTTTAAATTACTGAAGAAGACAATAAGTATAATAGCTTGAAATCAACAAAACAGATTCTTGTAAAAGCACTTTCATTAATCTGAATTTTTTTTTTTTTTTTGATTCGTTTTATTTAAGAACGCTCTTTAACATCTCAGGACATCAGTGTTCCATTTAATTCTGGGCGTGAAATGACACAGCTTGTGAAGCTTGTTAAATGTAAATTATAATTATAATTAATCATTTCCATGCTGTACATTTACAGCATGGAAAAGAACCTCAAGTTCTGAAAGAGGAGGCCTCTGAGCAAAATTAGTCATTAACTATCTTCAGAATATGCTAATATTGTACAATAATGAAAGTTTATCAAATATTTAATAAATACTTTGTAAATATAATAAATGAAAAAAAACATGGAAAAGAATATGGTATATCAAATTGAAGAGATTAAAATTCAATTTTCTTAAGGGGACATCAAATAAAGAAATGCGTAAAATGAAGCACTAGCCTTCTCAGTCATTTAATTGAAGTTAACATATTTTGCTATGATAATATCTATATTATTATTAATATGATCACATTATTATTGTTATCATCATCATCATCATCATCATTGATGATGATGATGATGATGATGATGATGATGATAATGGTGAAATTAATTTGACATAAATAATGCTCTCTCTTCTCCAAATTTAAAAGCTTTTAATGCCATTTGAAATATTTTATATACATTGTGTCTTGAGTTAGGATGTCTATATCAATAAAAGATATTTAAAAGGTTTGCTGATTAAGAGTCAATGTCTTAAAATACTTGGTTTGGCAAAAGCCATTTTGTAGTATAATTATTAACTTATCTTAAAAATGAGAAAAGATTTCATTACATGTGTGTTATCGTAACATAATGTGACTTATCACCAGTTACCAAATAGTCTCTATGCATGCATAATGGGCCTATTGAGATGATGATGATGATGATGATGATGATGTTGATGATAGTGGTGGTTCTTTATTCCTGAAAATCAGTTTTAAATGTTCATAGCAAACATAAGAAAATGGGCAAAGAAAGGAGCAAGGAACCCAAACAAAATATTGATAATAATAGTGATAATGATGATAATACATGAAAAAATATTGCTACTAATGTATGTAAAAGTATGCATAAAATTGTCTTTTATTGTATTTTAATTTAATGTATATACATACTGCTTTTCATTGTAAATACTATTTATCTTATTGCATTTAACCATCATATTCATCACTGTAATGTACATAATTATACCAAACCCTTAAGAAAGTCCTTATGTAAGGAATATTACTGTATTACATTGACATATTCAAAAGCATGGACATGTTACAATGGATGAAATAAATTGAAGTACATTTGGAGTCAATGATAGTTCACAGTAATATCAGTACCAATGTATTCATTGCCTAGAAAGGCAGCAAATGTATTGTCTTGCATTATGGCACAAAAAAAATTAACTAAATTATGTCGCAAGTCATAGTTTAGTAATCAGAAACAGAATAGAGTCAATATTGCATTAGTAGGAATTTCACACGCCTTTTGAAAACAGTGATTGAGTTTTTACTCTGTACAGGTAGATGGTTGTTCAACTTGCAGCCTTTATGATGCACACTTTTTTGTGTGGGGATAGTGCTACATGCCTTCTGCTGAATGTTTGACTTCTGCCTTGTATTATGTAGATGCATCATGCCATTTATGGTAAATTTACTCATATGTTTTAACAAATGACCAGTTCAAATATACAAAGATGGAAATGGCAGATTCTTACTGTTTACATAAGCACTTGCAGGATTCTCTAGGTTTTGCTCCTCCCATAGCTCTGAATACTCTTTTTTAAGATAAAAAAATGTTAGTAGAGTGATCAGCATCTTTGGGAATGAGAAATAATTCTAGTTGGTCTGTCAGATTTTAGTGTTTAAGAAGATTAACCAAAGAATTTAAATCATTAAAAGGCTGTTCCAGGTTTTTTATAATAACTCTTAATGCAGTTATCAGTGCTTTGGAGTTATATTGGAGTATAGGTTATATGAGGGTGTTTTATATGTTCTTTTAAAGGTGTGGTTCTTTACTGCCCCAAATATATTGGCCAATCATTTAAGTATTGATAAACATTTTCTACCCATTCCAGCAATTTCTTCTGCATATTTTTTTCCATGTAAGCCATCTATCAGAAAAAAACTTCAAATATTTGGTACTTTTGTTTTCTGAAATGCTTTTATGGTTGACTCTGATATTGATCTGGGGTAGTTATAATAGTGTATGAACAAATGATATGATTCTTAATGTGCAATACTTTGGAACTGTCACAGTAAAGCAAATCATATAATTAATAATATGTTGTGATGAGTCAAATTAAACACTCTTGTAGATTCACTAACTTACTATTTTACTAGAACATGTTTCACAGATCCTAGTTTGCATCAACTAAAAAGTAGCTGGTGCAAACAAGGATCTATGAAAATATGTTCTAATGAAATAGTAAGCTAGTGAAGCTACAAGAGTTTTTAATTTGACTCAACACAACATACTAATAATTAACTGACAGGATGTTTTGTTTATATTTATCAGTACATTATTTAAAAGGCACCAGTCTGACAGTTTCTTTAGTGCTATATTCATTTTTTTTATCAATATCGTGGTGATGCTTGTGTGGAACTGATATCCATAGCACTAGATCATCTGTACATTGCTGTTTTTATTCCCTTGATGTTCTGGATCTCACAGGGTAGTTGTCATTATATTGAATAAAGTTGCTTGATAATGCCCTTTGGGGTAAACCACAGTGAGTCTAATATGACAAATTACACTGGGCAACAAAAAAATAATTTTTGAATGTTTCGAGCACTTCATGAGGCAATTCCTACTAATTTTGGGTTGAGAAAAACAAATATGACAATGAAAAATTTTTATTAGCTCTAGTTTCTATGATATACACAAGGTGGAAGTATTACATATTAATGGATTGAGAGAAAAGGATACATTTTAATTACATACATGCTAACAACAATGAAAGTGCATTTGATTTTTTTAACTGGTAATTACTGCTAAGAGTTCTAAATTGCTGGAAAAATACTTCGCAGATAGTCGTGTCTGAAGAGAATCATGTGGTGGCCTATTGACTTCGTCGTCTTTTAGCTTGCCTCTTGTGATGGAGTTCCGCAGAATCCCTATACAAAGACCAACAGTAATCCGCAAGCATTACTTCATTCCAACGGCCCTGATATCTTTGTTCCATAACAGAAATGTTCTGATGGAATCTCTCCTCATGTTCATCACTAACAGCTCCACAACTAGGAGGGAAAAAGTCTAGGTGGGAGTGGAGAAAATGGATCTTAAGGGACATGTTGCATCCAAGGTTACGGTATTTTTGCAGGAGCACTGTCACCAAATACTTGTAATTGTCATCTCTTTTGTTGCCTAAAAATCCATGAACAACACCCTTGAAGGCTTCCCAAGCTTCCTTTTCTTTCCCCTCCAAAACTTGGTCAAATGCAGGATCCTTTACAAGTTCTCTTATTTGTGGTGCGACAAAAATGCCTTCCTTAACTTTTGCATCACTTAATTTCGAAAATTTCTCTCTGATGTACTTAAAGGCCCATCCTTCTCGGTTCATAGCTTTGACAAAGTTTTTCATCAAACCCAGCTTGATATGCAGGGGTGGAAGAAGAACGTCTTTTGGGTCCACAAGAGGCTTGGCAGTCTTTACAAGAGACATCAGATTGCGTTTCTGTGAGGAAAATGTTATTTCACCACAAATATAACAAAAGTTATTCATCATATTTACACATTTTTGTGGCATTTTTACAAATTTTACACTAAAAAAGCACTCGCGAACCAGAAATTTTGCATTAATTTGAGTAGAAGCTACATGTAATGACAGTCAAAGCAACAGTATCTATGTTTATGACTTACAAACAGCTGAAGAGCATTTGTGTTTTGTTATTTGACAGGTGTGCCAACTCCCCCCAAAAATTCCCCCAAATTTAAAATCTTCACTCTAAAAAATGAAATGTCACTTTATCTTCAAAACAAGAGCTAATCTATCATTTTTATGGTGATTTTGAATTCAGCAGATGGAAATACATGTAAATTCACTATTTTTAAGCCCGAAACATTTTCATTGTTGCCCAGTGTTATTATTATGAAATCACTCAAATTTCACTAATTTTGTTCCACTTACTTGAACATGTTTCAAAGGCATTTGCCTCCATCTTCAGCCTGGTCCCACTGGCCATTTCCCAGTGGGGTATTAAGATATTTCTCTGTGGCTTTAGCGAACTTATTGATGAGGTAACTGTTGTTTAGGAGATAAAAGTTAACCAAAATATCTTTGTTTTAGTTTATAAATATATATTCCCATACTGTTAATTCTATGGGTTTTTGAAGAGCTATTAGTAGTTTTGGTTCCTTTTGGAATTCGTGTTTTTTTTTTGGCCAAAAATGGTCTGTCAGTGCTGATTTTTCTGTATGTTTATATTTTACATTTCTCGTGTGTTTCTTAAAATGTATGGTAATATTTCTTTTTGTTCTGTCTATGTATTTCATGTCACAGTCTTTGCAACCAATTTCGTAAATGTCTGATTGCTTTCCAGGTGGAATTTTGTCTATTGTGTTGGTGTTTAAGTGGGTTTTTAAACTAAATTTATTTACTGGGGCCAAAATGATATTTGCCTCTTTAAAAATCTTATGGAATTTTTGGTGTGCCCATGGGTGGAATGTGAATTTTTAATATATATGATCTCCTTTATAGCCTTTTAGTGTGGTAATGTCCTTTATTTGTTTTTTCTTTCTGAATTGCTCTATTTTCTTGTTGACAAGATCTATTGTGTAGCCATTTTTCTGTGCTATATCTATGATTATTTTGGTACTCCAATGTGTATTCTGTCTTGCTTATTGGCAGGCTTGCTAATCTGAATGTGAGGCTGTTGATTATGCCTAGTTTATGTTGTTTTGGATTATGGCTATTATTTTTTATATAATTATCTGTGTGGGTATCTTTTCTGAAAATGCCATATTCCCGTATATTCTCATGTTTTATAATTTTACATCCAAGAAGGGAAGAACATTGTTGTTTTCTAATTCCATTGCGAATTTAACAGTGCTGTCTTGTAGATTGAGTAGTTTTATTGCGTCCTCTTTCCATTTTTCATTTTCTGTAACAAAGACATCATCCACATAACGGTACCAACATTTATATATATATGGAAAAGCCTCAACTAATTTTATGCTAGGTATGCTAGGAAACAAAGAGACCACATCATAAGAAATTAGCAAATCCCTCTTTTCCAGTTTTACATGTATGGTTTTATCTATTGATTCTGATGAGTCCTTTATACTTTGATTTTGGTATTTTGGTAAGGTGTTAAATTTTTTTTTAAAGGCAATTTGCTAAATTGTGTGTGGGTGAATTTTTTGTGTCTACAATATATACCCACACAGATAATTATATAAAAAATAATAGCCATAATCCAAAACAACATAAACTAGGCATAATCAACAGCCTCACATTCAGATTAGCAAGCCTGCCAATTAGCAAGACAGAATACACTTTGGAGTACCAAAAAATCATAGATATAGCACGGAAAAATGGCTACACAATAGATCTAGTCAACAAGAAAATAGAGAAATTCAGAAAGAAAAAACAAATAAAGGACATTACCACACTAAAAGGCTACAAAGGAGATCATATATATTAAAAATTCACATTCCACCCATGGACACACCAAAAATTCCATAAGATTTTTAAAGAGGCAAATATCATTTTGGCCCCAGTAAATAAATTTAGTTTAAAAACCTACTTAAACACCAACACAAAAGACAAAATTCCACCAGGAAAGCAATCAGGCATTTACGAAATCGGTAGCAAAGACTGTGACATGAAATACATAGACAAAACAAAAAGAAATATTACCATACTTTTTAAGGAACATATGAGGAATGTGCAATATAAACACACAGGAAAATCAGCACTGGCAGACCATTTATGGCAAAAGAAACCATGAATTCCAAAAGGAACCAAAACTACTAAAAGCTCTTCAAAAACCCATAGAATTAACAGTATGGGAATATATATTTATAAACTAAAACAAAGATTTTTTGGTTAACTTTTATCTCCTAAACAATAGTTACCTCATCAATAAGTTCGCTAAAGCCATAGAGCGACATCTTAATACCACACTGGGAAGCGACAATTGGGACCAGGCTGAAGATGGAGGCAAATGCCTTTGGAACATGTCCAAGTAATTGGAACAAAATTAGTGGAATTTGAGTGATTTCATAATAATAGTTTGCCATATTATATTATATTTCAGTATGAAAATCCCTGATACAAAAATTACACAGCTAGTCTGTTTAGATCCTGTAACATTTCCATACCTTATAATGGAGAAACAATGTCAATGAAAGTTATAGAACCTTATGAGCATCCTGCTATAGATTCCAAATTTTGCTTATTTTCCAATAAATGTAGAATGTAAATAAATGTAAATATAGAAATATACAATTGTGCACGCACACATATATACATATATATTGTAATTCTGACGTCTTATGACCAAGGCATACATAAGGAAATGTGTTGGTGAAATGTAAGGCATAACAATATATGTATTTTAATGAAATATACATAAGGAGGAAGAGAGAGAATGACATTTATCTATTAGGTTTACATATTTATAAATATATTTGTTTAAAGCCTCAAGTAATTTCAATGATTTTCAAAAATGACTTTGGCATGGTTCCACTCTTTTAACTCAGTTTGTAGTATCATTACATTAATACACTAATGAATGTTTTTGTTGTAAGTGCATCATATGTATGTGAAAATGAGTTCCAGATTTGAGCATAGAGTTAGCTGATTTTGATGAAAATGATTATAGCTCTTTATGGTTTTGGATGAACATAAGTGGAACAATTTCATCAAAACAATGAGCATGTATATTTCTTTTTCTAGAATCCTGTGGCACATTGCTGGTCCGAACAAACGCATCACAAACGGAAGTTCTGCAATGTTTGTCGGAAGAGATTGGAAGACAGTTTATCCATCCACTGTGAGAGTAAGTAATCAATTTATTTGTTCTTTAGCCAAGTAAAAGTTTGGGCATGTTCAGTTTGTAGGTTGCAAACACTCCAGCCCATATTACAACTTTGCATTTTATAGCTAACATCATGTATTGTATATAAACTACTGTTCACTTATATTTATCATTTTGAAAAGAAAGGTTATGAATTCTCTTTTAACTAATATTTCATAAATTTATTAACAATTATTCTTTTGTGGCTAATAGCTCCGAATGAAATTAAAAATTATTGAAGTGCATTTTAGATGACACATTGCAAAATTTAAGATCTCTCGTGAATGTAGAAGCAAATATTTTGCCAGTTGTTGATTTGGTTATTTATTTATTTAATTGCTACTTAACATCCTAGGTCATCAACTCCCCATTCAATTCAGGGCATGAAATAACTGATAAATTTTTCTTAGAGGCCTCTTCTTTCAGGCTTGGGGTTCTTTTATGTGCCTTAAATCTATGACATGGGACCCACTGCTTTACTTTCTTCCAAAGGAAGCCATACTTAGGATTTTTACACTCAAAAAATCCATCAATCCTGGTCAGAATTTGCCAGTTATTGTCACACACAGTACATGTTCGTTAAAAGAATATGAAATATACCTCCTAAATTATGGTTTTAACCATCTTCATATTTGTGCATTTTAATTCATGCATGTCTAATATATGAGTGAAAACATCACATCTTTTACTAAACAAACTAAACTAGATAAGTGAATTGAATATTTTTATCATTTTATGAAGTGCACACTCACAAAAGTACCACTGCCATTTGTTTGTAGTATTAACAATAATAGTACCATTGATTAATTTCGTGTGAAATGGGATATATCATTATACAAAATTGTACACATGCAATAAACTATTCCCATATAAGGTTACATAAATAATGTAAATAATCTCAGAAGTGCAATGACATTGATAAGCTAATTAATATTGAACAATGCAGATTGTTTCAAGAAATTCCTATACAGAATAGAAATATTCATAGTTTTTAACATTCTTTTAAAGTTTGACATGAAACTTATATTCTTTTGTTCATAGAGTTGTAAATATTTAGCCAATTGTATTTTAGCTACTTTTACAAATAAGCTGGTGTTATGCAGTGTTGCTTAAATGGGTTTTATAATGATGATAAACAAATAATTTGTAAGGTTCAACTATTGCAAATTCATGGATATTTTCTCATATATAAATATTTAATTCAGAAAGGAAGATGCAAGATAATAGTGGTATGTGTAATTCTTTTACTAAGGTGTTTTTGGGGTTCCTAATTTTTCTTCTATGATAAATGTATTCTTTTCTGTATCCTAAATGTTATTAATATTTATATATTACTATTATGGCATAACAAATTCTACTTAGTTTTACAAACAGAGCATTGATATGTTCCTCCTAATTTAAATTTCCACTTAATATATCCCCCATACTTGGCAAAGAGAATGTATGCAATTATTTTGTTGAATGCTTCTTTTCCGAAATTAGAATTTTTATCCACTAATTGTTTATGGCAATAGAGATAGGGTTTTAGGTAATCTGATCTCCTGTAATCTCCTTTTATTCAATTTCTGTATTATTTACTCATAGCATAACATTAACTGTAAGATCAAAAGTTTTGGTTAAATCTAAGCAAATACTTATATAAGGGTTCCCAGAATGAAAGAAACAGGGGTTTATCTAAGAATTTAATTAAGCAGTTTGTTTTCAGTAAATCCAAATTGTTTCATGGATAATATTGCTTTTATTAAAATAAACTATCATTCTGCTATACATGACCTTATAAAATTTTTTCTAATAGTGTAAGGATCAAAGTAGTAGGATCAAAGTCTGTGGACCGCCACGGGTGGCCGAGGTGGTTAAGGCACGGACTCGTGAGCGGGAGGTCTGCGGTTCGAATCCCGCCAGGACCGTCCTCCCTGACTGGGGTTTTTTCCAGGTTTTCCTCAGTCTTCATAACTGGCAAATGCCGGGGAGGTACCTAAACTTAGGCCTGGAACGCTTCCTTCCTTAAAAAAAAAAAAAAAATCCTCTCCTAATTTATCATTTCATCTCATGTATCATCAGTGTCCACCGCCTGTGGTGCCTCAGTAGTAAAAACGGGCGTTAAACACTACTCAAAAAAAAAAAAAAAAAGTCTGTGGATTCTAGGGTTGCTCTTTCACTCTTTTTTAATGGATTGGTTTTATTATACCTGTTGTCAGTATGGTGTAGAATATATTTGTAGCCATGAAATGTTGTTTAAGTGACACAAGGGGCTTGTCAGATTGCAATAATATAAGGATACAATTAGGAACCTCATCATTGCAAATGATAAATCTTGAATACTATTTCATGTGGTGTAGTACGTTGAAAAAATATTGTATTATTAGTGTTATTTGTATATCTGAGTTCTGCACTGGCTAATTGGTTGTCTTTTTATAGCTCATCCATATTGGTATAATGCTTGATAGCATTATATGCATTTGTTTGGCTTCATTAATGTCTGTTCTTCAATCCTATGGATGGTTCCTGGTTTCATTTTAATTACATCCCACATTGTTTTAATTTTATTACCAGATTTGGCTATGAAGTTTTCATTGTAAAGAATTTATGTAGCAATTATTATGTTCACATACACTTTTTATATTTCTTATAATAAATTCTTGAGGACTGCTGCATTTCTTTAGTTTCATCCCACTATGATTGAGCAAGAAATTTTTTCTTAAATGCACAGTCCTTTATAAAATGCTGCTTCTTGTTTTCTTATAGCAGACTGCTCATTTAATGTCATCATCCTTTTGGCTTCCCAATAAAATTTGTCTGGGTTTATTGAAGCTTGCAAATAATTGAGTGTTCTGAATTTATTACCAAATCTTCTTCATTACAGAGAGTATATCAGTTGGATTAACATCTATGTCAGATGAACAAAGTTAAGCTTTATTGCATTTCACACACTGTGCATGGATATTGTTAGTTTCCTCTTCAAATAGCATGATACTTGGGCAATAACTTGATGGCAATATTAGCAACCAGTCAACTAGAGCTTTGCTCATCTTATATATTTATTTTGTGTATATGGGAATAAAGAAAATTGTGGTCACTATTTAAATAAAGATGACTAGACTTTCTTCTTTTTTTGTTCTTGTTAGTATTTCATATTGTTCCACATTTTTCTTGATGAATGAATGAATTTTTCCTTCCAATTTCCAATTTATGTGCAGATATAATATTTTTAACATATAAATAGAAAGAATTTCATGCAGTTTTAATAAACAAGTAAACATGTTCAAATCAATTTAAACCATTTACATTTCCATATTCTCAATACAATAAACATACTACTATTAAAACATTTAAATTTCCCGCTTAATCACCCTGAATTTATGGAATTGCATTCCTTCCATGCACCATTACAATTAACACCATGTTGAGTAGCTTCTAGTGATCACTTTAATCCTACACTCATTAAAAGAACCTGTTACCAGATCATCTGCAAAGAGCAGACTCAGTGTCTCTATGTTATTTATATAAATGTACATTCCTTTTAATAATTTCTTCTAAAACATCATCCAAAAATGATGTTTAATTTTCTGCTGTTTGCATCCACTTTTTCTAGTTCTCTTAACCTTCTATCATGATTCATGAGATCTTGTTTCACTCTTTGTTGTTAGCTTGTAACAGTCTCTCTCATATCCTAATAAATTCTGCTTATTCTCATTTTGAGCTGCTTCTTCATTTTTCTTGATTCAATAATTTCTTCTGATATTTCCTTTAGCATTCCAACAATCTGTTTGATGTCCAGGACAGGGTTTAATTCAATGCTGCCAATCACTAGTAGCACCATTAGCACTAAGCTATACCAAATCATGGTTGCTCAATCATTTGAAACATTTTCACCAGCTTTTATTTTTCGTTTGTTAAAGGAGCCAATTCTGGCTAAATAAATTTCTGTCAATACACCCATTCTACCCAGTACAAGCAGAGCACATGTAAACATGTCTGTCCCCCACCAACTTCTGCTTACAACTCCTCTTATTTCTTGATAAAAATCTTGGTTGTCCTGCTTTATTCAATTTAGTTCCATTCCTCCCTCCCCAAGGAGTCTGCTTTCTGATTTTTTCTCAGTTCATTGTGAAAAATATCCACTGGAATAAAAGTTGTTTCCAAGGCTAGGAATTGTTTAATTTTCTTCCTTGATCCTACTATAAACTGTGATTGAAGAAATGAACTTGATGCAATCGCCACCTGGATTCGTGATATTGAGTTGGCAGTAATACTGCAATATTAAAAATATTTGAGCTGAATAAGTGTAATTGTAAGGCTACAGTTTTAGTTTTACCTTTAGGTATTTGATGAGAAAACTCCAGTGCCTGGTCTTTTCTGAAATCCCATTATGGACCCAACTATATATATTCTTTTGTAGATACTTTTCTTCTATACCAGCTAATGGTTACTGTTTTAGTTTTATAGAATTCACTTCTTGCTTCTTGACATTTTTTTCTTTAGTTGATTGGTATTCTCTATAGTTGGGTTGAGGTGAAATGGATTTTATTTATATTTATTTATTTATTTGCTCAAAATAGCCAGTGTAAGTTTTATGTGAGGTATATGTGTTTTATGTTTTAAGCTTCTATTTTTCTAATACTTACTTTGCCCATTTTGTATGTGTTAAATTCCTTAAGTTGGAAGTTAGTGCTTTGTGTTTTATTTCAGTAATTTTGGTAAAACAAATGTAGTGCTAGTGTTGAGTATAGTTTTGATTCCTTCACTAATTATTGTTTTTATGACTAAATTTTGCACTGTCATATTATACTACCATATTTCATTACTGGTTTCATGTATTATCTTGTATGTAATGTTTATTATTCTAATGTTTGATTTTCTTTACTCACTGTGTTTTGAAAATGCTTCTTTTAAATTTAGTTTTTTATCAACATATTCTCTGAAGTTTTTTCATTATTATTCTTGTAAATATTTTGATTTTTGATTCTCAATTGAAAATCATTCTTTATAGCTCTCAATCTAATGCAGACATTTAATAGAGAAGTTATGGAAACTGCTTGTGATCGTTTATAGTTCAAATTGACCTTGATCCACCTTGTGACAGAAATTTTAAATGTTTGCTATTGCATTTTCTCAGCAATTGCTAAGACGCTTGTCCATATGGTGTACTCCTTTGAAGTCTATAAAGATTACTGGAATGCTTTCTTGGCTGTTGGATGGTGTACTTTCATTTCATAGATAAGCTTAGTCAATTGGTATTTGAACTTTGAGTTATGGGAGCTTATTATCTGAAGCAAAAGATTCTTGAAAATCCTAGGACAATAGAGCAAAGTGAACACAAGAGCTGCAGAAGATATGAGACTCAACAAATATGGAAAATGAGGCAGGAAATGTCATGATAAAATCAAGAAGTGTAAAAGATTCAGTGCAGACAGTAATTAAAGACCAATATGCTTAAGATGTGCAAAACTGACAAACTTTGCCTACATGTCAGAATATAATAACAGTTCCTATTTCTCATTTTTTATACTTTGGTAAAATGCAGGCATTCTTGCATGTCACAACTATTGTTGTTAACTGCTTCTATTAGCAGCAGAAACAGCAGTTGTTTACATTTGCCATGTACAATAAAAGCTGAACTTGTAAACTCTTTTATTGCGTTAAAGCTAGCCAGTCCCACTTTTGAAGGAAAGTGCATTATTGAGGATATTTTTATCACAACTTTAATAAATTACTGAAAATAAAAAACATTCCATATTTATGAAGCTGTTATTACAATAAAACAGACTAACTTCAGCACTTTTATTATCCTAATTTTTTTATTTATACATATTCTTTTGTTGGATTCTAACGTATTGATAAGGAAGGCATATTTTTATTCATGTATCACCATCACAAAATACTGCTCATGTATTTCTGATAATTTTGTATGTGTTTTTCTCTTTCATACACACATGCATGAGCATGCATCATGTTGAAATTTGAAGTTTGAGAAGTATGGTTTTGAACATAGAACACAACTGACAATGCAGCATGGCATTCTCTACTGCTTAACTCTCCCAGCATTATTTTTTTTAAAAATTTGAAGTATAGTGGTATATGTTGAAGTGTCGCAGATTGTTTTTCTTAAATAGTGTTTAACGCCCGTTTTTACTGCTGAGGCATCACAGGCACTGACACTGATGATGCATGAGATGAAGTGATAAAATGGGAAGGAATTTTTTTTAAAGGAAGGAAAAGTTGTAGGCCTAAGTTTAAGGTACCTCCCCGGAATTTGCAATTTATGAGGACTGAGGAAAACGTGGAAAAAAAAACCTATCATGGAGGACAGTCCTGGCGGGAGTTGAACCCCACACCTCCCGCGAGTGAGCGCCTTAACGACCTCGGCCACTGGCGGTAAAGTGCTACAGGTGAAAGAGAATGTTGTTATATAGACAAAAACTCAAAGGCAAGTGCTTGGCACATGCAGATTAGAGATTTTTATTAAAGGTTTTAGTTTTTTCCAGCTCATACAGTGCAGTGCAGTTAAGAAAGAAGCATTTGGACGTATGCTGTTTCGGTGTAAAATTTCATTATGTATGTACGATATGAGAGTACAGTTATTTTGCAAAAGAGACTGATCGAATGTTGGTTTGTCATTATGACAGCGCTTGAGATATATGTTAAATCATTTTCTTGATAAGCCGCCCTTATTTGCATTTCTTAACCAAGAAACCCGTGTTTGACAAATTGATTTCATAATGCAATTTTCACTGTTGGTTCATTTTGCTGCTTTGAACTGAGTTGTTGGTGTTCTTTGAATTTATTATTATTATTATTATTATTATTATTATTATTATTATTATTATTATTATTATTACTTCACTTAAGTAAGAAGTGGAACAGTTTTTTTTCCCGTGAGTGTTATAAGTACGGGACTGTATTCGGCGCACCTAAGATGCTGACCACGGGAGAAGAAGTAGGCTATGGTTTTATTGTCCAGCAAGGGACCCGGTAGTAATTTTTCAATTTCTCTACAAATTGAAATTTCATGCATTCATGCTAGGGACTCTGGTGATAAGTTTTCATCATTCCATCATTGTGGCTAAGAGCACAGCATCCACAGGGCCGTGATTACATTATGGGTTTCGGGAGAGACATTTTTATTTTCCAGTTTGTTATGCGCTAGGAAGCTTTGAATGAGTTTAGGCGCCGAAGGTTGTTTAGATCTAATCTTGAGTCCTGGTAATAAGAAGAGTAAAATTAAGGTTGAAATTAGAAAGCTCAGAGAAATGTGGGAGTTGGAGCATGTCCTCACTTATAATAAAACTGCTATGCGTTTTGTGTGTATGCAAATAAAAAGGCAGAGCTGCAACTTTACACGGTTATTGCAATAATCCCAAACATCACCCATATGTTTTTACTGAAGTTTCATTGCTGCATCAATGGCTTCGTACGTATGTCCTTCAAATTTGTAAAGAAAAACAGGCTTTGTTAGTGATGGTAAAATAGTTTTAAAATGTGCACTTGTGTTTGATGGGGGAAAAAAATATTACCTACAAAATTTGCAAATGGCTCACTCTCTCATTAAATAGTCTGCAGAGGAGCGTAGAACATACGGGAACAAATAACGAAGAGGATGGGAGATGTCGTAATAAAATGCAGTTACTTTTGGAAAGTATTGAACAGATTTACACCAGCCAACTTATAATTTTCATATGCATCATTTTCAACGATTTATCAACAAAGAAGAAAAGCTTGGTTTGTGTTTGTTAAATTGGACGCATTAAGGATGACGGTATTTTTAAATCTGTTGATAAAACAGTGCAACAATACATTGGTTTTGAAAAATATTCTTATATTGGACGGATGCTGCAGCATCTATGGAGTGAGAAAAGGGACCGGAAGTCACAATCAGAAAGCCGGAATAAGTTGCCCTGTGTTTCACTGCACATTCATCAAAAGACACTTGTGCGAAATCAGTGAAACAAAGTGATGTGATGAACACTGGTAAAAGTGTTTGGTGGTGCCAATAAAGCATAACTGCACCGTAGGGTCCGGCAATTTAGCACTAGATGGAAGCTGATATAGAGTACACCTCTATGCAAATTTTCGCTAGCTAAGGCCAGCGAATACTTCTGTGAGAAATGGGATTCCAGTACTTTTAAAAGGAAAATGTGAAGCGTTACACTAAACACTTGGGTTTTCAAATTCAAATAGTATTCATAACTGAAGTAGTCCATTACTTGAATGATTTGAACTAGAGACTTCAGGGTAAATATTAGGGCATAGTAGATTTAATGTCAGTTGGTTTTCGTAATGAATTTTGTTGAGCCTTACAAAAAAGATTTTACCCAACTTAACATTTTCAAGCGTCTTTCAGAACACAGATATCTTTTAATTAGATATTTTGGTTTACAGAACATCTCTGTTTGGAAGCACATATCGCTGTAAAGTGTTTTTTAATTATGAAATTCATAAAAGAAAATATAAAAGCTGCTTTAGTGACTTGTCATTACTAGGCTTGTTAACACTGCAATTATGAATGTAGAAACGAACATTCCTGCTTTGATGAAAGAGCCAAATCGTCAGCAGTACTTACATTGACATCTAGAGGTTAGCATATTATTGTTTATATATATATATATATATATATATATATATATATATATATAAACAACTTGTCCTGCAAGATGTTATTTACAACACGGAATGCATTCAAGTTCTAAGGTGTCCTTCTCTTTTCTTTAAAATTGTTTATACAAAGTTCTGAAACGTCTGTCACTTTTGTAAGCAATCTCTTTCTGCTTCATATTTTTCAACGTCGACGCCATAATTGCTGCAAATGCTTTTATAGGGGTCTGTTTTGTCCACTGGACAATTGTTGACATGAGATAACCATGATTAGAAAATGTCCATATCAGAAAAAAATCCTTCGACAAAAATGGCAAAGTGAATAAGTAACATAAAGAATCACTGGAAAGTTGCAAAAGAACCTTCCGACGAACAGGATGGAAGAACATACTTGACCTTTTCTCTGGCTGTTTTTCTTGCTATGCAGGAAGAAACTTCGCCCCGGAGCAGCAATGCAGCGTACTAGTGTTCACCGAAATTCCTTCGTTGGCAATGAGTCTGTGCGCTTCCATTCCTCCGATTTTTGCGTATGGTTTCGGTATTGAACAACGACAACCATGTCTAATCCACTTTTCAAGTCGCCATTACCTGTCAATATACTGATACATTGAAAATCGTCAGTCGACATTAGTAGAGCCCATCTGCAGGAAACAGCGTTTTTTAAATTTTCATGAAGGATGGTGTGTACTGATCTTATGGATATGCTGACTTTGAAAACGATCTCACATAACCAGTTACTTCACTAGCTCAGTTATGTTCTCAGACATGCGACACTTCATAAGCAGTTACTTCACTACCTCAGTTATGTTCTCAGACATGCGACACTTCATAACCAGTTACTTCTCTAGTTTAGTTATGTTCTCAGACATGCGACACTTCATAAGCAGTTACTTCACTAGCTCAGTTATGTTCTCAAGACATGCGACACTTCATAACCATTTACTTCACTACCTCAGTTATGTTCTCAGACATGCGACACTTCATAACCAGTTACTTCTCTAGTTTAGTTATGTTCTCAGACATGCGACACTTCATAAGCAGTTACTTCTCTAGTTTAGTTATGTTCTCAAGACATGCCACACTTCATAACCATTTACTTCACTACCTCAGTTATGTTCTCAGACATGCGACACTTCATAAGCAGTTACTTCACTACCTCAGTTATGTTCTCAGACATGCGACACTTCATAACCAGTTACTTCTCTAGTTTAGTTATGTTCTCAGACATGCGACACTTCATAAGCAGTTACTTCACTAGCTCAGTTATGTTCTCAAGACATGCGACACTTCATAACCATTTACTTCACTACCTCAGTTATGTTCTCAGACATGCGACACTTCATAACCAGTTACTTCTCTAGTTTAGTTATGTTCTCAGACATGCGACACTTCATAAGCAGTTACTTCTCTAGCTCAGTTATGTTCTCAGACATGCGACACTTCATAAGCAGTTACTTCACTAGCTCAGTTATGTTCTCAAGACATGCGACACTTCATAACCAGTTACTTCTCTAGTTCAGTTATGTTCTCAAGACATGCGACACTTCATAACCAGTTACTTCACTAGCTCAGTTATGTTCTCAAGACATCCGACACTTCATAACCTGTTACTTCTCTAGTTCAGTTATGTTCTCAGACATGCGACACTTCATAACCAGTTACTTCTCTAGTTTACTTATGTTCTCAGACATGCGACACTTCATAACCAGTTACTTCTCTAGTTTACTTATGTTCTCAGACATGTGACACTTCATAACCAGTTACTTCTCTAGTTCAGTTATGTTCTCAGACATGCGACACTTCATAACCAGTTACTTCTCTAGTTTACTTATGTTCTCAGACATGTGACACTTCATAACCAGTTACTTCACTAGCTCAGTTATGTTCTCAAGACATGCGACACTTCATAACCATTTACTTCACTACCTCAGTTATGTTCTCAGACATGCGACACTTCATAACCAGTTACTTCTCTAGTTTAGTTATGTTCTCAGACATGCGACACTTCATAAGCAGTTACTTCTCTAGCTCAGTTATGTTCTCAGACATGCGACACTTCATAAGCAGTTACTTCACTAGCTCAGTTATGTTCTCAAGACATGCGACACTTCATAACCAGTTACTTCTCTAGTTCAGTTATGTTCTCAAGACATGCGACACTTCATAACCAGTTACTTCACTAGCTCAGTTATGTTCTCAAGACATGCGACACTTCATAACCTGTTACTTCTCTAGTTCAGTTATGTTCTCAGACATGCGACACTTCATAACCAGTTACTTCTCTAGTTTACTTATGTTCTCAGACATGCGACACTTCATAACCAGTTACTTCTCTAGTTTACTTATGTTCTCAGACATGTGACACTTCATAACCAGTTACTTCTCTAGTTCAGTTATGTTCTCAGACATGCGACACTTCATAACCAGTTACTTCACTAGCTCAGTTATGTTCTCAGACATGCGACACTTCATAACCAGTTACTTCTCTAGTTTACTTATGTTCTCAGACATGCGACACTTCATAACCAGTTACTTCTCTAGTTTACTTATGTTCTCAGACATGTGACACTTCATAACCAGTTACTTCTCTAGTTCAGTTATGTTCTCAAGACATGCGACACTTCATAACCTGTTACTTCACTAGCTCAGTTATGTTCTCAGACATGCGACATTTCAAAACCATTTACTTCACTACCTCAGTTATGTTCTCAGACATGCGACACTTCATAACCAGTTACTTCTGTAGTTTAGTTATGTTCTCAGACATGCGACACTTCGTAAGCAGTTACTTCACTAGCTCAGTTATGTTCTCAAGACATCCGACACTTCATAACCTGTTACTTCACTACCTCAGTTATGTTCTCAGACATGCGACACTTCATAAGCAGTTACTTCACTAGCTCAGTTATGTTCTCAAGACATGTGACACTTCATAACCAGTTACTTCACTACCTCAGTTATGTTCTCAGACATGCGACACTTCATAACCAGTTATTTCACTAGTTTAGTTATGTTCTCAGACATGCGACATTTCAAAACCATTTACTTCACTATTTTAGTCATATCCAAGGCTGCTCCGGTTCCATTGACACAGCGATCTTTCTTCTTTGAATTTTCGTACTCATAAGTGCACATCTTTCACATGCATAACACCATCTGCCCATGTTTCAGTAAATGGATAATGAATTTCAATGAATGTCTCTTAACGTAAGGGGAGCAAACTGACGATTACTTGTTTTTTAGAGAGCACGAACGTTTTAAGTATCTGAAACGTTTCTATTTCCAGCAGTTGGTATGCGCGGATAATGCTGGGCATGTATCTCACTTTCAGGAAGAATTTTCACATCTTTTAAAAGGTGTCCCATGTTTCTATTTGCTCCTATTTCGAAGAAAAGAGTCTGTCCTGTTGGTATAATGGTAACCATATTTTCCTTCTAAACCCAAGATCGCTGGTTGAATCCTGGCCAGAATCGATGGATTTTTTTCGGACTTAAATATCCTAAGTATGACTTCCTTCTCCAGCGAAGTAAAGCCGTGGGTCCCGTGTCGTAAATTTACGCCACGTTAAAGAACCTCAAGCCTGAAAGAAGAGGCCTTTGGCAAAATTTGTCGGCCGTTTCACGCCCTGAATAGAATGGGGCGCTGAAAACCCCAGATGTTAAAGAGCGTAAATAAATCAACCATTCAACCGAAGAAAACAAAAATAGGAGATCTTATAACTTGAATGCATCTCGTATTTTACTTGTAGCCTTCACCCCATTTGTAAAATGTTGTAGATGATGTAATATTTTTGTAACAATTTTTGATGATCCTGTGCAAATGAATAAAATAAACCTAAAAACTGTTCTAGCACATTATAAATGTTGTCCTATATAAACATGCAATCATCCCATAAGATTATGGTATATTTTTTTTAATAGTGTTTAACTCCCGTTTTAACTACTAAGGCACCACATGCGGTGGACACGATGATACATGAAATGAAATTATATATTGCGAAAGGATTTTTTTAAGGAAACTTTGAAGGTCTAATTTTAGGGTACCTCTCCGGCAATTGCCATTTATGAGAACTGAGGAAAACCTAGAAAAAAACTTCAGTCAGGGAGGATGGTCCTGGCCGGATTCGAACCACAGACCTCCGGCTCACGAGTCCGCGCCTTAACGATCTCGGCCACCCGTGGAGGTAGATTATGGTAGAATTCCCTCCAAGCCTTTACATATAATTTTGGCTAACATGACTCTGAAGTTGCAAGTCTGCATTAAATCATCGTCCCTTGCAAAATAACACTGACTTTGGATAATTATAAGAGTAGCTTTTGAAAGCTGGAATAAAACACTATTTCCCTTGGAGGTGGGGGGGAAAGAAACGTTTCTGCCTGTTGATTCCTATTGCTGAACTTGCAACGAATATTCGGACGAAAGCAAACTAAGTATGTTTACTTTTTCAGAAAAACAGTGCCTGAAATTAGCAAGCAGTCGCTCCAGTGATAGCAACAAACACAAATACTGCTTAATATTGTTGCACGCTCCTTTCTACTGCTAAGGCATAACAGGCGTTAGGTACTAGCGATACACAACATGAAATAGGAAATTGAAAAAGGAATTTTAAGCTCCAGGTCTACGTTAAGGGTTTATCTCGGCATTCGCCCAGTAATGGTGACAGAGACCTCCCGTTCACAAGTTCGTTCCTTAGCAACCTCGCACTCATATAGGCACTGTCATTATAAAATTGAGTCTTAAATGAGATGCCTCAGTAAGTTAAGCTGAGATTTGCGAGAGAGAGACTTTCAGCTATAAGAACCTGAAAATAATTAACAATGTACTGAAAATTGAACTTATAATGTAAATCTTTTCTTAAAACTGTGGCAGATATGTACAAGAACGGTTACTATGGTTTTTCTCGACTGTGCCAAGGTTATGAATTCAGGACATAGGGAAAAATTCTCCGTAATTTACATAAAAATTGCTATAGGAGATGATTTGGATTTTCCAAGAGCGTCTGCAGGAAAATGATAAATAAGGGCTTCCTTTAAAGAACACCATTAATACCATTTTAGTATTGTCAAATTTTCTAATGGCAGCCTCAAATCGTCATGTTTAATAATAGAGAGAAGTTGATTAACACTATGTGGTACACAATTAAGTGCTATCACAAGTATTGCTCGGATCTCATGAACAATGGCACGAAAAGACTGAATATGGTACCTTTATTTTCTAGGTAAGTTAAGACTACCCCTCAAATAGCAAGAAAATAGAGCGACCTAAGAAATGGTGAAAATGTAAATGATGTTGCTGTGATGCCGGTGCAACATCAACTGCAGTTTTCGCTCCAACCTGTGATGCCAATGCGAAGGGCATTCTGTTCTATAATTTAGAAACGCGATTCTCAGCGCTTCAGATCGGGGCGAAATTGACAAAGATAAACTCCTTGAGCAACGTTTTAAAAGAAGATTTACGCATAGTTAAGATAATACTATCGTAATTCCCAAATTTGTAAATGCAAGCCGTGCTAGACACAGACAAATAGTTCCGTGAATTTCAAGGGATACATACTGACAAAGTGTCGCAGATATACGAGGATGCCAGAAAATGTATACACACTTTCTCAGTAGATATCTATTTAATATACTTCAAAGTTGGACCCAAAAACAACAGTAATGTGTAGTATGATGTTCTGTAAACGGAAGTGACTCACATTACGTTATACGTCGCTACAACAAAATAGAGACAAGATTAGCAAGCAATTTTGAAGTGCAATTGGAAAACCGAGAATGTTGTTGAAGTTCAAAGACAATGGAGACGATGTACAGAACAGAACGCCAACGCGAGTAACAATTGCATGCATTCGAGACAAACAAATTTGAGACTCTTGTCACCGTATGCGATGTTCACAAGGACAGATTTGAGAGACCTCGCACAGCAACAAGCGCCTCATCCTCGGCTATAGTTTTCGAACGTTTTGAGCACTCGTCGCAGAAAGCTACAAAGCAATGTGCACGTGAGACTGGCATTAGCAGAACCAGCGTACGTCGTATTATTAAAACAGCAAAATTGAAAGTTTTCATCCCAAGACTTTTCCATGCATTAAATGAAGATGACCCTGATGGGAGAATGCAGCACCGTGAGTGGTTTCGGAACATGGTGCAAGAGGATGAGGTCTTCGTAGGGAAAGTTGTTTGGTCCGACGAGGCACAATTTAAGTTGAACGGAACTGTTAACCTGCATAGCTGTGTCTTCTGGTGTGCAAACAACCCACTGTTATTTTGGAAAAGGCTGTTAATTTACCTGGAATTAATGTTATGATGTGGGTTGTCATCTAGAGGTCTAATTGGACCATTCTTTTTGAAGGAACAGTAACTGCCCAGTGAGCCTGAACATGGTACGCACATCCGTCTTACCCGCCATTCCATACACTCCATGGAAATGAGGACTTTTACTTCCAACAAGATGTGCACCACCACGTTACCAAGTGCGTACCTTGATGACAATCTTCCAAGGCAGTGGATAGGACAAGAGGTCCGATTGAGTTTCCACCGCGTTCTCCCGATCTAACTCCGTTGCACTTCTACCTACGGGGAACTCTTAAGGATGTTGTGTACCGTAGAAAAACCAGCTACACTGGCAGCACTTCGGGAAGAAGTTGAAACGACATGTGATGCAATCGCTGAGAACACTTTCGCAAACGTTGTTCAATCTGTTCAACTTACTCAGAAGTGTATCGACGTCGATGGTGGGTATTTTGAGCAACTGTTGTAAAGTCTAAAATGTTCATCATTTATGTTATTTTCTGTTTGTGTGAACTCAGTTTTGTTATATTAACAGTTATTTTTCTTTGCTTGAAGTGTGTGTACGTTTTTTGGTACCCTGTGTGTTACGTTATACTCTTTACTGTTTGTGGGTATTAAAAGTTTAAAAGAGCCAGCAGTGTAAGATGAACTGCGAATGTGAAGGGTTGTGGATTAAAGTTCACTAAAGGGAAATAATGTTAACTGCAACCCCCTCACTGCAGAATGCAAAAGAAAATGTGGGTGTTAGTTAAAAGAGAAGAAACACCTCGTAGAGTATACCAGTCTTTCACAGGTTTACATAAAGAACATATTTCAATGAGAAAAGTTACCAATATGCACCTTCACGAAGAACGTACCTGTATGTTATAAAGACCAGTGGCGGCTCATCGCTTCGGGATGTGGTAGTTTTAACGGTGTTAATGTCATTATCAAATGAAACATTTTAGTGTTAATACTACGAAATTTGATAATGTTTAGTGATTACGCGCTGATTGAAGTCGCGTTCAATGTACAAACAAAAATGTCTTAATTGTCTTACTGCTCTGCCTCTGTGCTCGTGAACAGTACTTACTCCTTTAGTAACAAAACACCAGGCATGTTCTTAAATTCCTCCGCACTGTTAATCACATAGATTTAGGTACTTATAATGAACTTTTAAAGACAATGCATTTATCATAGTTGGCTAGCTTTGTGAAATAAGATGACGCTCCAAGGTACCCAGTAAAATTGAATTTCTCTCAAAACGACATCACATATTCAGGCTCTCACATTAATTTAGATTCCAGTTATCAAATGCAGTTGTGGCGGGTCCCCTTCCATTCTAACGTCAAAATCGTTTATTTTTAGAACAAAATCGCATAAATAGGTTCTAACTTATTGCAACAATAACCAGTATTAGTTTTCACTAACCTAACGCCTCCAATTTTTTCCCCTCATGGTTACTCTTTTCATACTGCTATTTGTGTTTCACAAATAAATAAATAAAAACTAGATATACTTAATCATATTATAGATGATAAAGTATAATATTCTGTGCTAATTAAACTATACCTATAACATGCCTAGATGGGCTAGTCAACATGTATTTAGAATATATTTTTACTTACTAAGTACACTAGAAGGGTCAAAGTGTTTTCCAAGTAGTCCCCATTGAGTTGTATGCTCTTGCTCCTGGAAGAGTTTATGACGTAGTCTTCAGATCCGCCTCCGACCTCTTCACAAAAGCCTTTGATGAACCAAAACGCTGGCCCCGCAGCTAAGTCCGGACTTTATATAGGGTGGGGCACACATTCCATGTTTTGTTCTGGCCAAATTTTCAGCATCGTGGCAGCGTCCATTGTTATGTTGAAGGTGCCAACTCAGAACTTTTAAAATAATCTTGTATTACTCGCCTATTAACCGTTGTTTGCGAATGAATTTCATGTTGATAAACTATTCCACGACAGTCAAAGAACGAACCTTTCCTGCCAACCCAACAACCTTGGTCTTCTTTTGTGTCGGAGAACCAGGTGATTTCCACACTGAGCTCGCCCGTTTTCTTTCAGCATCTCATCATCTTTAATGTTGTCGGAACACCAAAGTGCGGTTTATTATGCCGGAGCATCATCGCCATATGCAGACGGAAGCCTGCTAGTTACACACCAGACCGGGAAACACTCGCGTTTTGCTGGCGTCCTGTTCTTCTCATGAAAAATTGTTTTACCACCGTATCTCAATTGTACTTTTCTTTCATTTCCTTTATTTACGGAGGCTCTTTAACATCTCAGGTCCTAAGTACCGCATTTTATTCAGGCGTGAAACGGCCGGTAAATTTTGCTCAAAGGTTTCTTCTTCCAGGCTTGAGATTCTTTTACATGCCATAAATCTGTGATACGGGACCCAAGGCTTTACTTCCTTTCCGAAGGAAGCCATACTTAGGATTTTTACGCCCAAAAAAATCCATCGATCCTGGCCGGGTTTGAACCCGCGATCTTGAGTTTGGGAGGTAAGTATGGTTACCGCTACACCACCAGGACGGACTTCTGCACTCTGTGATGAAAAAAGAACCATTCCAATCTTTATTGACTAGCCCTTGCATTTCGACTATAGTCCGAAATTTATCTAATTACACAATCAGTACCTCTACATACCTATGAGAAAATCAAAAACTGTAGTAAATCAATCCCAAATTTTTTTATTTTGAAGATTTTAGTTACATATTTTCAAGTTTTATGACATATTGTACACATTTTATATATTTTGAAGAGTATTGCGTGTATTTAAATAACGTAAAACATTTTTTTAACCAATTTTACCTCTATTTCCTTCATAAGCACATATTTGGAAATTATTTCTACTGTTTGTCCCTCTGTCTCTAATGCATGTATGAATCAAATGCCAGTTTTTCTTATATTGTGGTATTGTGCAAAAGAATGGGCATATTTCTGCCACGTTTTTAGTTTGTATATCCCTTAAAATAATTAATACACGGCCTTTACTGGTAATGTATACCTGAAAGGAATGAGCGTAGAAACCAGTTCTTCTTACACAAATGGCGCTGGAACCTTCAACTTTAATAAAGAGTTGTGCAATGCAATGGTTGTTGAATACATACTTGGAGTGCCGAAGTCAGAACCAGAAGCCAGCATGGGCCACCTGTTTTCCAGTTGGGTATTTGATGCCAGCAGTACCCAGCCGTACACGGCTTTACCTGCCAGGTTGTTAGAAGATGATGATGTTTGGCTGATATTTGATTGTACTCGGAAAGGTTCTTTGTTGGTGCAACTGTCACTCATCCAGCGTCTGACTAAGGTCACGGCTGCTTAACCTGGGCCAGGGCCACAGGTGTTGCCTCCGTGACCTCCTGATCTTCTGCTGGCAGCTGAGTAGAGTAGAAAACGGCCGTTTTCAAGGGAGAATTGTTCTCCCCAAGGTTAAGCTCTCGAGGTTTTCTTCTTCTTCGTCGGTTGGTTATGGATGTGCAGAGACGAAGAGATGAGAGCTTGCAGCTCATTTATGCTCTGTGTGTGTGATTCTCAGTGTGTGTTTGTCGTGTATGCTCAATGTTTGAGAGCATAAGTTGGATGTCCTGCTGGAGGTCGTCTTGCTTGCTGTGGAGATGTGCAAGACAGGAGCCTACCTCCGAATGGTGGTTGGAGAGTGTGCTCTCCAGTAACGGCTGGCTCTGCAGGATGATTTGTACTGCCTCTGCCAGTCGCGCAGCGGTGGTGGCGAGATTCTGAATAGTAGCGTTCAGCGCCTCGATTGAGGCGGTGATTGCCACTGCCAGAGACCTCGTTTCAGGAGGTGCTGGCTTCCGGTTTCGGCGCCCGGTCTTCCGGCGTGGTTGGTCCTGGGTGTTATCTACTGCTTGTGATGATGGCTCGGGAGGTGCTGCCGGTTCGTAGTTTGGATGCCTCGGGCATCGAACCTGACCAGTGTAGTGGGCTGTGCCACCGCAGGTGGCGCAGAAAAGACTGCGGTGTCTCAGGTCGTGCTGCTGGCATTTGGCGGTGTGTTCCTCGGCACCACAGTAGTGGCACCTTGGTTCTGATGTGCAGCTTTCTTACTCATGTCCATATCCGCACAATGCCGACATGGTGCTAGGCGAATACTTCTACTGGACTCGATTTTAAGCAGCTTACCCGCAAGAGGTAGGCCAGCGGCAATGGCAGATGCGCTGTCTGAGTTGTCAAGAAGCACTATGCGCACCAGCGCGGTCGGGCCCCTTGAGGAACGTATCCTAATGGCTCTAACCGCGGAGGGCCAAAGGCCCTGAGCGGCTTGAGCACATAGGTCGGCGAGTATCTCCTCGGGACCTCCACGGCGACGACACTGCAGGTACGGATGGGAGAACTGTTGAGGTCTGGAATGGATTGAGTGAGTGCAGGTGAGGCGCGAGGAGGAGTGGCAGGTGATTCAGCTGAGCAGGATGGAGGAATTGTAGTGTGGGCGTTTTCGATAGGCTGGTGTAGAAAGCGGAGAAGGTCGCCGAATTCTGAAGGGTCGTTTTCCTGAGCTGTTCGGTGTGGGTCTACGACCGCCGTGCTGGGCAAGGATGTTCCCTCTTGAGGAATCGTGTTTGCAGGAGAGGCCTGCGGGGGGCTACCAGGACGAGGCTTCTTGACGTGAGTGGTGCCGGAGAGCCCAGTGCCTGCAGCAGCGCTGTCAGTGCTACCTAGCGGGGAGTTGCCGCAGCTGTGCTTCTTCTTTACCATCTTGATCTGTCTGCGTTGAAGTCATGAGTAGTAGTGCCCGCCGCGCCGTGCGAAGAAGCCAGAAGCCAGTACGGGTCATATAGGTCCTTCCTAGATGGGTGGTTGACGACAGTACCTAGACTATACTCGGCTTTACCTGTCAGGATCGTTTCATGTTCCTCTGGTTTTTGTTATGTATCAGGGAAAAAAAAGTGAAATTTTCTTTTTGGTCAAGTCTTTTCCTTCCTCCTTCAAAATGGCTGCTAGACCTATGCATGCTGCTAACATAGCCAAACTCAAGGCATGCTCCTGGAATGCCCATGGCATACGGGACAAGCTAAGAGAGCTATCCAACTTTGTAGCAGTACAACAGATTCAGGTGCTACTGGTACAAGAGACCTGGCTGACTTCTACGTCGAGAGTGCATATATCAGGAACAGTTTGTTACCGAACTGACAGAGAGGATGGTTATGGCGGTACAGCCATTTTTGTAAACGCCTCTCTGCAACATCATCAGCTATATCTGCCCCCGATACCCAACATGGAGGTGACCGGAATTCAACTCCAGGCCAACACTGGACCTATCAGTTTTTTCTCCGTTTACATTCCACCTAGTAAACCTATTTTACCAGGAGAACTCCGTCACCTGTTTAGCACCCCCACAGCTACTATAGCTATGGGGGACTATAATGCTAAACATACAAACTGGAATTCCACAGTCACCTCCCACCGTGGAACCGTACTGCACAAGTACATAACGGACAATGGCTTAGCAGTGCTGTCCCCCAACTCCCCTACTATTACGTACGACGACAGGCGTCCGCCAGATTGGTTGGACATTGCTGTAGTGTGCAATATACGTAAACACCCCGCCCTTTACTCCCTCCCAGAACTTTCATCCGATCACTACCCAGTTCTCCTCATTTTCTGCACCCGTCCACATCTCAAACCCATCCGAACCTCCCCAAACCCCAGGAAAACCAACTGGAGTACCTTTACAGCACTGCTGGCTGAAACCGTTCCATCTCTAACGCCATGTTCCTCGCCAACGGCGGCAGATACGCTAACTGAAGGAATTGCAGAAGGCAATAAAGCTCTCCACCCCGTCGTCCAATAGACGGACGAAACAAGCTTCTCTCCCCATCCACCTGCGACAGTTGATAGCCACCAAAAACCGGACCAGGCGCCGATTCCAACGCTCCCGCAACCCGCAGGATAAATGCGAACTAAATAGACTACAAGCGTTGCTGAGGTTAGAACTCAGGGAATACGCCAATGAGGAATGGGAGCGCCGATTGTGTGAACTAAACACCCATGACGCCTCCTTGTGGCGCCTCACTAAGACCATGCTGCGAATTCCAGAACCCAGGACGCCACTTGTATCTGGATCAAGAATAGCCGAGTCCGACAGGGAGAAGGTGGAGATGATGGCTGACCACCTGGAACGCACTTCCAAGTCTATGGACACACAAAACCACGATCACGTCCACCAGATCGAGGCCACCGTCGAGCGGTTTCTGGCCAACACATTTGACCAACAGGAGGTACAACCAACCAACCCAGTTGAGCTAGCATCATTGCTAAGCAAAACATCCCCGTACAAGGCCTCAGGGTACGATGGGATTCCTTACGCTGCCCTAAAGGCTCTACCTCCCACATGGATGAAGCTCATTGCTCACCTTTTCAACTGCTTACTCAGTATCGGCTACTTCCCTAAGTCCTGGAAACATGCCAAACTCATCACCTTAAAAAGCCAGGTAAGGATCCGCGGGATCCCCAAAACCACCGGCCGATCAGTTTACTACCTGCTCTAAGTAAGCTGTTCGAAAAGGTGCTCCTAAATCGACTTCAGAAACCGCTCGACGCTCACCAAGTGCTAAGGCCAGAACAGTTTGACTTCAGGCGGCAGCATTCCACCACCCACCAATTGCTTCGCATGGTGGATGAAATAATCGCAGGTTTTAACAACCAACACTTTGTACCGGCGTTGTTTCTAGACATCACGCGGGCCTTTGACACTGTCTGGCACCAAGGCCTTCTACACCGACTAATCCACTATAACATCCCTCATTATCTAATACACCAAATTGCATCCTACCTGAGCACCCGTACCTTCACTGTCTCCGTCTCAGAAGTCTTTTCCTCTCGCCGTCCTATCGGTGCAGGAGTCCCCCAAAGCAGTGTCCTCGGCCCGGTTCTCTTTTTGGCTTATATAAATTCTCTGCCATCCTACACAGGCTGCTCACTGTACCTCTACGCAGATGACACCGCAATTACAACTAAATCTACACGTCACCACGTTGCTGTCGAAAGACTGCAACGCTACGCCGACCAGCTAACCACGTGGTTTGCCACCTGGAGACTGGCTGTAAATCCCAGCAAATCCCAGGCAGTAACCTTCACACGACGTAAAATTGCGGATGTCCCCAACATCACTATTGCAGGCGGCAGTGTTCCATGGAGCACAGAGGCTACATATCTCGGAGTACGTCTAGATATGAAGCTAACATGGAAGCTCCACATCAGTGAGCTAGCCAACAAAATTAGCTGTAGGATGGCCATGCTATATCCATTATATTCTAAATTTTCTCCGATGTCCGTGGGAAACAAAGTGTTGGTATTCAAGCAGGTACTCAGACCAGTGCTGACATACGCCTGCCAAGTCTGGGGCATAGCCACCAAATCCCATCTCCATCGCTTATAAGTCCTTCAAAACCGTTTCCTCCGTACTGCCACTGGCGCAGGGTGGTACATCCCAAATTCCAACATCCACAGTGAACTAAACTTCCCAACCCTAATTGAGTACATCCTTCAACTTTCCAAACAATTCTACTCCAGTCTCCCCAATAATTTCAATTCCCTCATCCGCGGCCTTGGGGAATACGATATTGACCCCGGAGCCCCCTACAAACGCCCCAGACTAATGATCATAAACTAACTACATCGTAACATTTGATCATTATACAACTACCACATACCCACATACACACTCACAACACACACCTGTATATCAATGCCACCATTCACCCACAATCACCTTCTCATTAACCATACTTCAGCCAGAAAAGGACTTTGTCCTGGCATGGCAAAAGCTTGGAGTTCCCCTCCCCTTTGGGGAGAGGTTCTCCTTCCGCTCATTTGCTGCGGCTGGGTGAACTGATCACCCATCCAACTTCCGGCCAAGCTCAATGCTGCTTAACCTGGGCCGAGGCCACAGGCTTCGCTTTAATGAGCTTATGGTCTTCCGCTGATGGCTCAGGATGAGAGAAAACGGCTGTTTTCAGGGGGGAATGGTCTTCCCCTAGGTTCTGGAGCCCTTCTTCTTCTTGCCAAGCTTGCCCGGGTCGTGCTGTGTTGAGGAGGAAAGTAAAGTGAACAGCTTGTCAATGCTGCGGTGAAGGATCTCGTGGCTGTTGCCGATGCTTTCCTCGAGGTTTGAAAGCGGCAATTGGGTCTCTTCTTGGCGAGAGTGCAGATGTGCGAGGCTAGAAGTTACCTCGAGCTCGTAGTCCTTGACGTTGCGCTCCAGGGTAACCTGGCTGCGCTACCTCGGTCAGTCGCGCAGCGGTGGTGGCGAGGCTGTGTACAGCTGCATTCAGCGCCTCGATAGAGACACTTAGAGCCACTGATAGGGCCTTCGTTTCAGCGGGTACTGGCTTCTGGTCTGGGCGCTTTGGCTGAAGGCGTGGGTGATCCTATGATTTCCCTACTTCCTGTGAGGTTGGTTCGGGAGTTGTCTCCGGTTTGAACCTAGGATGTCTTGGGCAACGGACCTGTCTCGTGTAGTGGTCTAAGCCACCGCAGGTGGCACAGAAGAGACTGCGGTGCTTGAGGTCGTGCCGTCGGTATTGAGACGTCAGTTCCTCGGCGCCACAGTAGTGGTACTTTGGTCCTGAAGAGCAGGTGTCCTCCTCGTGTCCGTAGCCGCAGCACCACTGATACGGCGACACACACGTACTTCTGCTGGCCTCAATTTTGAGCAACCTGCTCGCCAGGGGCAGGCCAGAGGCTATGGCGTTGGCGCCGTCTGCGTTGTCCAGAAGTACGATGCGCATCAGCGCAGTTGGGCCCCACGAGGATCTTATTCTTATGGCTCTAATCGCGGAGGGCCAGAGGCCCTGAGCGGCTTTGTGCACATAAGTCGGCGAGAATCCTCTCGGAACCCCCACGGCGACGAAGCTGCAGGTGCGGATGGAGTAAGGTTTAGGTTGGGAATGTTTTGTGGTGGTACAGGGATTTGTGATGGGCCCGGGAGTCTGAGGTGTGGTGTCGGGACTTTCGGGTTGGTTACTGTTGTTTGGCTCGGGAGGGGCGGACCAGTGGCGAGAGATGCAACTGTGAGAGGAGGAGGAGTTTTGGCAGTGCATTTCGTAGCAAGTTCGTCCATGGAGCATATAATAGTGCAGAATTTTTGGATTTCGTTGCTAGCATTTGCTGCCTTCAGTTGCTCTATGACCGCCGGGACGGTCATAGGAGGCTCTGCTGTAGCAGTCGCAGCGGTAGGAGAGGCCTGCGGTGTGCTGGCAGGGCGGGACTTCTTGGCTTCAGGAGAGCAGGAGAGCCCAGTGCCTGCTGCCGCGCTGCCAGCTTGATTGATTGATTTTTTATTGTTACAAAATTTCCCGTGGCCTTACAGGGGATAACCTTGCAGGATATAGTTTGCGTTTCTGTATAGTTATCTAGCTTAGTATTAAAGCTGGTTGTGTGCAAACAACCTATACATGCCCCTTATAGTGGGACATGAGAAAAAGTTATTTTTAGCAATTTATGTCATTGTTTAAGTGTTACAATTAATTTTAAAATGAAATTTTTATTGTTACTACTATATTTTTAATACATTTATATGATGTAAGTGAGTAGTATGTAGGAAGGGGGAGGGGCGGTTTGCCTTTATTTACATTGATAGGAGGAGAAGGAGCCTATTTACATATTTACAACTTTATATAATTTTTATCCGCCTATATTTGAGGTGTAAGGGTGTACCTCTGCGTATTTTCGTAATTACCATATTCGGGTGGACCCGGATTTTTGCCGAGAGTTTTGATAATCTGCTGTCGCTGTATCTCGATGTATGGTTTTGTTTGTGCTTATGATTGGAACGTGATGTAATTTCCTCAGTGCCAGGTTTTGTGTGATCTGAAGGGGTGCCATTACTGTTTTTGGGACGTAAGCCCATGCTGCACTGGCGTAGGTTAGTAGGCTTAAAATGACTGCTTTGTATAGTGTGAGTTTTGTTTTCGGTTTTACGAATTTACTACGAAATACAGGAGCGCACAGCTTTAGACGGTGCCCTCACGACTGGCTGTATTTCTCAGGTGTTCCCGCCACAGCAGTTTGGAGTCTAGTTCGACGCCTAGGTAGCGTGTATGCCTATGAAATGGCACCTGTTGCCCGTTTATGTTTAGTTCCATGGCTGGAGGTTTGTTTTTCTGTGTGAAAAATACAGGTGTACATTTGGATGGATCAATTTGTATTTTACATGTCTGCAACCGTGTCAAGAACGTGTTGGTGTAATTTTGTAATCTTATTAGGCCGTATTTGTGATTTTGGTGATGGGCGTAGAGAACCGTATCGTCGGCATACAGAGCCACCTTGCATTGGTGATGTTCAGGGAAGTCGCTGGTGTAGACTGCGTGTATATATGGGGCCATTATGACTCCTTGTGGAACTACAGCTTCTCTGCATCGTTGTGTTGTTTTGCTTTGGGAGACCTGTACGTGGAAGCTGCGATTTTTTAAATAGCTGTGTATGAGGGGGGCGTAACCTCGTAGTGAGGGGTTTTTGTACAGTTTGAAGATTATGCCCTTATGCCAGCATTTGTCAAAAGCAGCTTCCACATCGAGAAATAAAGCCAGTGTGGAGGCCCCGTTGTTAAACTGTTCGGTTACATCATCTGAAAAGTTTAACAGTTGCAGCTCTGTTGAGTGATGCTTTCTGAATCCAAACTGAAATTTTGATATTACATCATATTCCAAAACCGATTTTTGCATTTTTGCCAGTAGAAGCTTCTCGAACAGTTACCAACGGCGCAGAGCAGACTTTTTGGTCGGTAATTTTTTGGTTGCCGAATGTTTTTACCTGGTTTGTGTATCATTTCAACTTTCGCCTGCTTCCGGGCAGCAGGGAAGTAATGGTGCTTTATGCAAGCATTAAATGTTTTTGTAGTCTGAACTAATGCCTTCCGGGGCATATTGCGTAAGTCTTCATTGCGCACTCCGTCTGGGCCAGCGGCTTTGCCTATCTTTAGTGTTTTAAGTTGTTGGAAGACTTCCTGGGTTGTAAAAAGGGGTAGTTTTTATTTTGGCTTGTTGGCCTCCCATGCTGGAAACCATGCCTCAATCTCGTGTTCATGCACTTGATTGATGCTTGGATTTTCTTTAAAGCGATGCTCGAGCATGTCTGCAAATACTTCTGCTTTGTCAGTCGTTGAGAATACAAGCCCCCCCCCTGCCCTTGGAGGGCCTGAGTGTTAGTATGCATTAAGCTGGCGCTTTTGAAGCTCCGTAGCACCTGCCACAGCGAACCATCATTGTGAATGCAATTTTGCATCTTTTTCTCCCACCTGTCGTGATTGTTGGTGGTTATTTGTGCTTTTATAAATTTACGCAGTCAGTTTTCTGTGACTTTAAATATGGGTGCTCCGGTTTCGTGCCACCGGCGTGTGGATCTTCGTCATCTAGCAATCAGGTGCTCCACCTTGGGGTATGTGACCCATGGAGGAGTGTGCGTGGGGGGCTCAGTGCTGTTTATCTTGGCTGTCCGCAGAGAAGCAGTGAAGCTTGCGACTCCCTGGTCAATTTTCTCTGTGCTGGTGTACTCCAGCTTGGGTGTAGCCAGTTTGTGCAACAGTGCTTTATATTTGTTGCAGTCAGTCACTGGAGTTAGAGACACGTTTTTGGCCGTGGTTCTATCCAAGCGGCCGTGCACCGTGAATATTATGGGCAAGTGGTCCGAGTCTAAGCTGTGATAAACCCAGCGCTGCCTAGCAGGGAGTCGTTATTCTTACGCAAATACCACAACTTGCACATTTCGCACCAATCAACGTTCTAGAAAACGATTAGAGCCATCACAGTCTCCACCCAAGCCACACGAATAATGCAAGAATTCCTACTGTAAAAGCTGCGGTTGTGTTTTACCCCAATCACATTAATAGTTTAACATCAGCAATAGAAATGTTTTTTGCAATCTCTGCACAGCATGCGTGTGATCACTAGATGGGGAACTTGGATTATGAGCACATTGAGGCAGTGAAGTGCAGGGCCACGATACTTGCGGACTGACTGTCCGTGAAGCAATCGGCGAGAGCGTTTCAGTAAAATTCAATGATGCACTGAAAAAGAATGTAGTATAGACAAAGGAAGGGCGAGTATCACTCGTGTGTAAGATATAAGGCAGTCTGTGACCGCATCTGCACCTCCAAATTAGAATGAATAACGTATGCTTTGAGTAAGGTGAGTGCTTCATTGCCGATTTATGCATTTTATTTTGTTACCGTTGTTTCGTTATAAGAGTATCATTTCTTATAATAAAGCTTAGATCGTAAGTTACATATATTTATATATTAGAAATGAATTTACATATAGTTCCATCTTTAGCTACATATTGATGTACATATGTCTCATTTTCATATTACATTTAAATCCAGGTTCTACTTATATCGTTAAAGTATTATTTATACTAGGTCTGTATATTCGTCTATGAACTTTTTTCTTCTAAATTATAATGTATGTTTATTTTTCTAGTTTCCATTGAACGGAAATAATTAATGAAACCAGTTTATGTTTATTAGCTAAACGATCAAATAATTGAAGCGCCCCTCTTTGCAAATTGATGAGTTGATTTCCCAGCTTACTGAAACACATACTTAAATTGTACAGAACACATGCAGAGTGTTAGAAACATTCACAAAAGTAGTTGTAAGTTTTTTCATTCAAAAGCATAGATGGGGCAAATACGGAATTGTGTTTTTTTTTTCTGAGATGCAATAACTCATCTTTAGAATGAAATTTGAGATCTACAGGGTATTTTACAGCAATATCTTTTTACCTTTTCTCATTCTCTGTTGTCGATAAAGAAATATACTTCAATACTTGGAGAGAATAAACTGATATTTCCGTTGTGTGCTTCAAGGCGTTTTTATCACAAAGTCTAATGTGGTAAATATTATTTCCTCTCTAAGGGTATCTTCAGTTGTTACTTCCCTGTCAGTGTCTTTTAACATGACTGTTCATCACAAAAAAAAAAAAAAAAAAAAACACCTTACCTTTTTTCACTCTTTTTCCAAACTTAAGAAAATCTGATTCTATGTTCACATTTTCAGTTTCATTAAGAATATGATGCCCAATATATCGATACACTCTGCAGCTCTTTAATTAAGTCATCATCCTTAAATATTTAGCAATATCAAGTTATACATGTCACTGGGTTGTGTAACTGCATTTCATTAATGTATGTAAGACGGTACTTTGTATCAAAACGCAGCTAAAAAGCACACGCAGTCTCTGAACACAACAAAACTGCGATAATACTTTCCATTTCACCTTGGCAACGTTTGCACCAGTAAGATTATGGAAATGTGCGCTGCACGGAAAATAATATGCAACATTTTTACTTTCTAGTATTGGTTATTTGACACTTTTAATTTCTCACGTATATTAGAATAATCACACACTTGGCCATGACAGCCATTTTATGTTGCAAGTGTGAAAGTAGTTCCGAAGTAACCTTCACCAGTTTTTCTTTGAAGTGCAAGAATGCAGTAAATTTCTCCTTAATTTGGAACTGTCAAATTTGCAAATACACGTGTTCTTGGTGCGAAACATCGACAATAATGCGGATTTCCGTTCCAGCACTTGGTCACCTTGAAAGCAAATCAATTAATTTTGACTCATCCATGATAAATCTGTTTGCCTTCCAGTTGACTATTTTGTATTTGAGTGAAAAGTTCATTGGATCGTAATGTCCAAGATGTGAGACTGTAACCAGTTTTTGTGCTGTCTCCATGAAAGGACAAACCTCTGGATGTAAGAAATAATATTCCATCAAGCAAACTTTCTGTTTTTCAGTTTCTAAGAGAATATGCTTTTATGTATTCCGTGACTTATTAAATGTCCTTCCATTTCCTTCTATCTAGGGTAAAAATTGCAATGAAATAAGCGATAATTCAGAATGCATCTTTTTCCATGGCAATTGTTGGAGAAAATCCTCTTATTTTAGCCAAACTGACAGTTGTTTCTTGTTGGATTCGTAAATGTTTCGTTGAATGAAAGACAGAAGGCAGTGCAATGTTTGTTGTGATATGCTGTAAATTAACCAACAACGAGTAGTTTCTGTTGTTTAACTTGAATGTTTTTCCATTTAAAATCCTTTGGAATTGTTTTGATGCATTTTATATACACACACATTGTAACAAACAGCACGAATTTACCGAAGCTATTTCCTAACGTACATTTTCACTTATTTCTTGAGGCAACAATGCTGGATGTTGGAAATCCTTAAATTAGTGTTCTTGGAACCGTAGCCATTTTTCTCTTTCATCATTTTCATTTAATTTATTTTTCCTTGTCTTCAATAATACAGCAAGTTTCAGAAGCATTAGCTTTCTTAACTTCAGTGTCATCAATGTAGCTGGACCCAAAGATTTTTTTTTAAATGTTGTTTAACGCTCGTGTTTACTGCTGAAGTATCACAGGCGGTGGACACTAATGATGCATGAGATGAAATGATAAATTGGGAAAGGATTTTTTTTTTTTAAGGAAGAAAGCGTTCTAGGCCTAAGATTAGGGTACCCCCCAGCATTTGACATTTATGAGGACTGAGAAAAACCTGAAAAAAAAAACGGGGAGGACTGTCCTAGCGGGATTCGAACCCTAGGCCTCCCGCTCATGAGTCCGCACCTTAACGCCCTCGGCCAACTGTGGTGGCGATGAAATAATGTTAGACTTTCTTGTTCTGAACTCCACTTGGAAAACTTTATTGCAGCTTTTTCTCCTTTTCTCTTTCTCTTTTGACTGTCTCATGTATGCTTGTAAATATTGAACATATTTTAGTTAAAACAACAAAACCTGGCAAAGACGGCCACTACGAACAACGCGAATTACTTTATTTTACCGTAAATGACAAATAATGATTCACATTCTCACTATGCACTGATCTACAATGAAATACGAACGGCATCTAAAAGGTTACCTTTTTCAGAGCCATGCCGCGCTGATGTGGGAATGCATCACACTCTGCTTAAGTGTTTCAGGGGCCACGACGATTATTTTTACAAGTCAGTAATGAAAACTGAGAACGACAGGTTACAATCAAACACCGCTCCTCCCCAATGAAAACGAGACGATATATCCAATCCAATAGACCCGTTGTTGCATAAACATGTCTTAGAATTTCTTTACATCTTAAAACGACTTAAGAAAAAGGTTAATTACACTGGGTTATAATGGACACTTAAGAAATTATGTGAAAAGCAAGGAAGTGGTGTACAAGATAGTCTTGCATTTTACCATAAAAACGATGCTCATTGCTGCCTGTTGTTGCGCGCGGTTCAAACAGAAAAGTGAAATGTACATTTTCAGCATATATGCTTTTGGCTTATGGTCCCGATACTGAATATCCAACTGAACCCCTTTTGTGGAGCCCTGCACATATTTCATAAATTTCTTTTCTCCCATTATTTGCTCGTCCAGTCTTTTCTACTTTATCAACCTATTCCTCGTACATTATTTCTGCATTGATGGCACTTGTAACTTTGCCTATTTCCCTTTTGAATACTTTCAATTGAATTTCCATAAGGTGTGGATTAACTATAACAACAACAACAACAATAATTATAATAACAATAACAACAACATACGCCTTCATTTCACATTCATTAAATTCAGTTCACTAATTACAGAGAAAAGGAAGCACAAATAGAATAACAGATTCAAGCAAGTTCACTCTTAGGGCCGTACTCGCCGAGCTCGATTAACTTCAATGAATTCTTATTAAATAGGAGTGTTCCATTTCTCCATCAATAATTGGATGCTGATCCGCCATTAAACTCCAATTAAGTTAATTCGCATATATTTGACCATTTAACGAGTTAATTCTCAACTAACCTTTCATCGTGGCAAGGTGAATGTTGATTTTTATATTTGAAGACCACATTGTTCCAAGATGGCCGAGGATAATTTCCGAAAGACAAGATTTATTTAATAGTATGGATGAAAAAGATATTCAAATGCGGTTTCGGCTGAGTAGTTTAGGCATTAGATATTTGAAGTTCTACAGAACATGCGTCAGTTCCCAACCGACAGATGAATTTTTTATTATATTTAAATAATGCTAAAAATCGTATTATTTCGCCGTAAATATTACACAAAACAGGAATATTTATGTTGTAGGATACGTTATGTTACATTAATGAGGTTATGTCTTCCCATATTTCGAAAGTTGGTTATCTGAACTGTCAAACACTCAGTACAAAATGAAATGTGACTGAAAGTAGCGTGTTTTGTTTGTTTAAGGAATCAAGCTATTTCTTTAATGAATGTGCACTACGAGTTAACGTTACAGGAAGTACATGTACAGCAGCTAGTGATTTAGTAGAGCAACGGCCCAACGAATTGCGTAACCATTGAGCGCTGCTATAGCTCATCTTCATCCCTTACACATTAAATTTTCTTTTTCCCTCCATTTCTGATCTGTAATTGTCATGATAAGCGAACGAGAAACGATCTCCGGTACATTACAAATGGTGATAATCGAAGATGTGTAGAGTATTCTTTGCTGTGTCCATGGCCTTTTAAATCGCAGATTTTCTATAATTCAAAAGGCCGCGATGACTTAAATCTGAATTATCTAGTTGACTGGTGACTTTCTGGTAAATGCGTTAGATCGTGTGTTAACTTTTCCTGCACTAGACCCAGAGTAAAGTCTTATCCCTGATATCCTTCCAACCTCACAGAGGTCGTCTACAAGGTGAGGATTGTCTTCTAGTAGTTCACACGGGGCCCGAAAAGTAATCTTGTCCGGTAGATGCTTCTGTAGACGATCACACAGTACTTATCGTCGTTTGCGACTCCAATTATACGTAGGCGAGGCAGGAATCACGAGAGTGTTGTGACCTCATGTGAACCCACGGCTTCACTCTGGCTGTTTTCCCGCTCTCTAAACAAGAATGATTACTTCATTCTTTGGTGCTAAAAGTGAGGGCTTCACGAATGCGATTAAGGAGTAATACTACACAGCAAATTAGTATGTTTGCTGTTGCAAGCTGCGCAGATCACAACAGACAAGCATAGGAAAATGTACACATTTTCATTTATTTCCTAAAGATAGAGGCGTAAAAAACTGTGAGTACTGTTTGCAAGAGAGCTGACAATTTTTCAATGGATAAAGCAAGAGTGTGTTCATCACATTTTCATGACGATTGTGAACACGAATTAAAACTAGATTTACTGGAATAAACTCCTCAAAAAATCCTTAACCCGAAAGCAATAGCTGATTTGATTTGCGTTCTTCTTGCATGAATGAAAGAGTAACAGCACCAAAGCTCGAGATTGTTAAATGGGGAGAGAAAGAAAACTGCGAAGCCCTTTTTTTTTTTTTTTTTTTTTTTTAAGATACATTTAAGGTTATGGCATTTGACACGTTCTTTGATGACTAATTGGTGCATTTTAAGTTAGTTAACAGCTTTTGAAAAAGAAAACGAATTTTTCAAACATTTCTGCAGTTTCCGCCAGTTGTGACATTTTGTGGTAGGCTGTTGTAAATGCAGAGATATTATATTATTTTCCTTCTTCATTTTTAATTCAGTGAAAAATGAGTTTTCATTTAACAGTTCTTGTGTGTTATTTGAAAAACTGGTATCTGAAACAGGAATGGAACCTACTGCAGGAGTATCGTTCTTTTCCTTGTAAAATGCCTATTTGTTGCAATAAATATAAAACGTTGAATTTATCTGGACGCCCAATTGATGCAGAACTGCGTGTAAAATTTTCGTATTTATATTAAAACTCTTGAGTTTTGAACTGCATTTCAAATCTTTAAACTTATTTAGGGTGCGATATTTGTTACTACAATATTTTCGTTATCTAAAATGACAGACGAAAAAGTGCTTACACATTAATGCAGTTGCAGATAATAAAATAACATTCCTTTAATACGGCAGCTGTTCATTAAAGAATGATCATATTTTTTTGACAACATACCTTTACTCATCATAATTCTTGAAGTAGTTCGCCTTGGAGGCAATGCACCTGTCTTTACAGACATGCTGGAAACCATATATTGGCAGGTCCTTCAGAATCGCTTCCGCAGCCTTCCCCACTACTTCTGACGAAGGAAAATGCCTCCTACGAGGGTATTTCCTCAATTTGGGGAAAACGAAAAATGACACAGGACTACAGAGAGGGTGGGGAACACTGAACACATTGATTTTTGTGAGATATTCAGCGATAACATTTGCGATGTGCAGCATGCCTTGCACAATTTTCAGCACATCTTTGTAATGCTCAGTTACAGTTGTGTGTGCTGGTAGATATCACCATGGCTTCCCCAGCAAAAGCAACCACTGCTTTTTTGATGTCTGTGACCACACAGAGCTCTCAGCATTGAAATAATGTAGCAGTGACCCTTTGAAAGAAACCCTGCATTTTAACAACATGCACCCACCGTGCACAAACTCGTCTCGTGTGGGTGGCACCCAGTGAAATTTTCAGCACTTCTTAAAAGTATTCGATAACCTTCTTTCACAATGACAGCAGCGGTGCTAATGTTTTCTTCCGTTAGAGTACAAACTAACTTTCCTTCCCAAGCATCTTCGGGCTGTGCTATAGGGAAGAACAAACTCTCTATAGACCTCCTGCAACATTGCATAGGTCTCAACTGAAAATTTGTTGAGAAGAAAGCAGAATTTCAAAGCAGCATTTTGTTCGTCGACTTTCATCTCCATTTTATTATAAGCGGAACTGAACGTGCTTAAACTTGCACGCCACTCACAAGAGGGAACCAGAAGTAACAAGAATGAAGCAAGGTTCAATGTGTACATTATGCATTAAGCTAAAAAATATATTATGACGTTAAATTTAAGCGCCAAAAATTATGCGTACGAAAATAATGATCGTCTTTCATTTCATTGCAAAATCATGCTACATCGTTGTCTTACGGACGAAATTCGATAAATCATGTACGGTAGAAGATGTGGCTCAAATTGTGATGTAAGAAATACTGAGGAATTAAGTTTGCTGGTTCTATGGTGAGGTAGATGAATAGATCGTAGATGTGGGTGTTTTTGGACCAAAAGAGGATGCTGTTTTTTTATTTGATAAAATAATTGCAAATGAGTAGTAATTTCAGTATTGTTTATGATTGTGCTGTTGAGGTGGTTATTTTTAAATTTCAGAAGATATTTTAAAGTAGAAAAACTTTTAAACAATGCTATTTATTTTAAATTTGTATATTTCCCATACAATTGAAAAAATATCTAATAAATAAACGCAAATAATCAAATAAAAATTAAAGCAATTAAAGTAAAATTAATTTGCTACCCTTCTTTCTCTTCCTGTTGCTCAAATGGATGTGTAGTTCATAAAATTTTATTGTTAAAAACTTTAAACATGTTCATTTTTGATGAAGTATTGTTGAATTTGAGTAATTGGAAACCAAGAGTATTTCAGCTCTAATTTTCTGTTACTTGCTACCATACTGTTCTAGTCGCAGTTGCAGTAAGGAATAATGTTCAGTTGAAGTTGTATCTTGTGACTTGAATGTACACATTATTCATATTAAAGGCATAAGCATCTCAGGTCAAAAGTAGATTTTGGTTTTTTCACATAGTGCATACATTCTCTCCAATTTGCACAAAACTACATCATCATCACTATCACTAGTAGTCTGTACACAGAACAGGGCTTGAGGCACAAAGACCAGTTGCAGCAAAGGAGGACATCACAGTATATCATGTGACAGTGTCTGCTTCTTCATTTCGCTGATATATACTTGGATAAACATGTAAGCTGAAGTAGTGTATGTTGCAACCCTCTTCCTCTAACATAATACATCCTATAGTAATACTTATATCGTGTCTACAAAGCTTTTATTCCATCTCTAATCATGGTCATCATAAACCGAGTGCTGAAATCATTGCAATAGTTGGTGAGGAACTGGGAATTTGCATGCATAATTTGAGCATTGTTCATTCAACAATAACTTTTCTCAATTTGAGAAAAATACGATGCTTTTTATGTTTCATGCCATTACATTGCGTTCAGCACAATTTTTTTGGAGTCACTGAAATTACCATATATCTGAACATTGCTGTAAATGATATTTGTTCCTTTCCAGAGTAAGCAAATAGCATTAGTGCTGTGGTGTTAAAGCAGATTAATTATAGAAATTAGGTATCTTTTGATGAGACCAATTTTTTTTTAGCATTATGCAGTTACATTGAAATGCAGTTTTTTGTGATGACACATTGTTTGGTATAACATCTAGATAAATATTTTTCGCCATTTTTGCACATTACACAAAGTTGATATTACTAAACAAATTCTTTGAGCACACAAGTTTTCTTAGTGCAGTATGTATGGAAATAAGATTGTAGATTTAATTCAATTAAAGCTTTTTATTTTATTGGTGGATTAAATAAAATTAATTTTTATTCACATGTGAAAAATTGGTTTTCTGCATCATATGTCACTAAATAGATTATTGCTGTTTTGCATACATGATTAGTACATACAATTTTAGGATTCAAATATGTTTGTTAAAAAGTAAATGGTTGAAAATGATAAGCCTGCTGATTATGCCCTATTTTATTTGAATTCTAAGCTGGCATTGGAGAGGTGTATTCCACCACAATACTCTAGCATAGAAAGAACAATGGATAGAGAATTCCTTTTTTTTTTTATTCATGTGGAAACAAAAATGTGTTCTATACTGTCTGGGGTACTCGGTATAGACCTCTTTACTTCATTAAGCTTTTCTAAAATTCTTTTGGTAACATTAGCTCTTGTCCGTATTCTCTAAGAGAATTAATGCAGATAAATTCCAGGGTCTTCTTATAAAATTTCTTACTTGGAAAGTTCTTCTTAAACTGGTTTAACCTTCAACCTTCTCTACAGGGGAGGATTATCGGTTTTAACAATGAAAAATAACTTCACACTTTGCATTATAGAGCAATCACGCATTTCTGCAGTGCTTAACTTAAATTTTACCGCATTATTATTAAGTAGAATGTAATGCAAAATAGTGCGCTCTCCAGAGTAAATGGAAGCTCGTATGGCTATTTGCTTCCTGTTTTTAAAAGGAAAAAATGCCAAGGAAATTCATGCTGAGCTGGTTTGCATGTAAAAAGACACTTCTCCAAAATATGGCACTGTGGTTAAGTGGCACAGGTGTTTCCAATGTGGACAAACAAGCCTGGAAGTTGGGTCAAGAAGTGCCCGCACACCTTTCTAGAAAAGGACCGGGAATTGTGGTGCAATACTGACGAGGCAATAGTGAAGAAGGTGCGCATTTAGTGATAAACATCATTGCCAAAGATACCGCGCTGAGCAAAAGTAGCCCGGAAAATGTTGCAGCTTTGCCAAGTTCCTCATCATGGACTAATATTGCATGTATAATGACCCATGACTAAGCAGCAGAGCAAGCATAGAAAATGCAAATTCACCACCACATTTAAACAAAAATAAAAGTAAAAAAAAAAACATTATTGGAAAAGGTCATGTTGTGTGTATTTTGAGACTCCCATGTGACTGTAAGGGCCAGACAGCAACTGGAACACATCACCAAGAACTCCTGACGAGATTGTGGAGGCCATCATTCAAAGTTGTAGTGGTTCAAGGTGCTAGAACATTCTTCACATCCGACAGTGATGTATGCAGCTGCATTGGGTTATAAAAGTTTACCACATCCTTCATATTCACCCGACCTGGCACCCAGCAACTTCCTCTTTCCCCATTGTTTGGCAGGAGTTTCCAGGACAAAAACGAAATGATGCAGGAGGTGGAGCAATTCTTGAGAGCCAAAGTGAGAAGTTCTACCATAATGGTATGCATCTGCTCATCCATTGGTGGGAGAAATGTGTCAGTTTGTGTGGTGCATAAATCTAGAAATGAGATTCTTGACCATACACATCTTCATTCATGGTGATAATACGAACTCTCTGACTGTCCATCATAATCTAAATAATTTGTCACAAATAAACAAATAGCAGATATGTCAAATGATGACCTCAGTGTTTTTCCAACAAATTTCCTAGAAACACGTCTGTTTCCTCATCTTCTAACAAGACAATCTGCCTTCCATATGCATTATAAGTTTTTTTAAAGCTTGGTAGATAGCAAAGTCAGTAATTCCACATTGTACTGCAGCCTTTTTGTAAAATTGTTAGCTTGTTCTTACTGAACTATTTCAGTCAAAGGAAAGTATAAGCTGTAAATTTCATAACTGTGGCATTCTAAAACTTGGCATATCTAGCCTACAACAAAAATTTACTTTATAGATCAACTAACTCTAACCTAAAACTTATAATTCTACATGCATTTTTCTGGTGAAAGCTCTGGGTTGAGTTTTATGATAGATAGTTTAGTTTTTATCTCATCATCTTTCTGGCTTCCCAATAATGTTAAGTCAAGTTTTTGAATTGCTGTTGATTGGGATCAAGTCTTGAACACACAAGGAGTTGATCTTCATTCATCACAACCTGGCTGCTGGCAAATGGTACACTTAATTGAATCTCACAATCCTATGCTTTGGAGATATGCTGTTAGTAATGCTTCATACCTAGTCTGAAATTTTCTGTTGCCTCCTCTCTTGACTTATTCTTGTTTCTGATTCATTTTGATAATGTCTTTCCATTTCTTTTGGTTTATTTTTCCATCTATGTCTTTTATATGCAGTCTTAGTGAAGTTTAATGATTGTTCTTTTAATAAATGCTAAATAGAGTGGTTAGAGCTGGCAGTTTGTATCTTTTGCCTACCCTTTCATTACCTTCAAGCGCATGTGAATGTGAATACTGCAGTTCCATTATTTTATTCATAGAATTTAGATATTTTAGACACTTTCTTGCATCATTTACTCTTATTTGTTTTTGCATTCTTATTGGATATTATGGGTGTATTGAAATTTGAAAGTTAATTAGTATAAATGATTTTGCAAATTCTGAATTCTGTATGGTTGTTGGAGAGCAATGTAGATGACTTCTATCTTAAGTTGAAGTTTGTCTTGTTTCTTCCTGCTGATTTGTAGTGGGAAAAGGGTGTACAGTGTAGTGCTGGCTCAGTTGGTTTTGTCCCATCTATCTGAGATCCATTTGCATAAAATTTAAGCCATTCTTCTTTGGGGTGTCTTTGCTCCAAGGTTTTCAGAGTGATCTGTTTTAATATTTGTTTTGAGATGTCTTGCTTTTTGTATTTTCTGTCAGACTTAAGGTCATATTTGATTTCTTGGCATTCTAATGGGTTGATGGATTTGCTAATTGGCTCTATCTGATTAGCCATATCCAGAAACATTAGGTATCTGACAAAGGTTTCTTTTGGTAAAGTTTGGGTTTTCAAATTATTTTTTCCCTTATTCAGGGGTTTTGCTTGTGAGATTTTGCATATGTAGTTGGTGCTTCACATTTTATTTCTGATCTTATTAACAGGCTATTTGTGTATTGTTACATGGCAATAATGAGGGTAAATCTTACTCTCCTGCATATTAATCTCAGTGCATTTTTTGTGTTCTTTCCCTATTAAAAAAGATGATGAAATTAAAAGATGAAAATAAAGTTGTTCATGAACTTAAGAAATGAAATACATATTCATCCATCGACCCCATTGTCAAACCATATTTATACAACAGATGGGCATGCTACCTTGCTGCAATCCACCATACCGGTTGGATGGGACATAAAAGGGTTTGGTTTTGACATTCACTCGTGCCCAAGTTTGTATTATAAGCACTCAGCTTCATCATTTTTATACCATATTGGTTCTTGAAAATTCATCATATGAATTTTTATGGTTAACACAGTTGCACACTTCAGGTGAATCACATATTATTTTTGCTTGAAGAAATTTTGAATAACAATTGTTAAACTGCATTTAGAGGTATGCCTCCAAGCTATAAATATGCTAAAATTGTTTTATATACCGAGCATATAACAAACAGAGCTATCAAAGGAAGATGTCATTGTGCAATAATGACTTCACTTTAGAATGTTTGAATCTTTAACCCCTCTTTCTTACTTCCTCCTCCTCCTCCTCCTCCTCCTCCTCCTCCTCCTCCTCCTCCTCCTCCTCCTCCTCCTCCTTCTTCTTCTTCTTCTTCTTCTTCTTCTTCTTCTTCTTCTTCTTCTTCTTCTTCTTTTCTAATTGAATTCCTACTTTTTTTTTCTGTCTAATAAATAGAAAACAGCATTTCTGTACAAATAGTATACCCATCTTCAAAATTTTTGTAGTGATACTTTTTAAATTTCATGGAGGACTTTGTTCCAACACATTAAACATTATTATGGTGATTAATGGACTCATTTTTTTTAATGAAAATGTGCTTGAGAGTTAAACTACTGTGATAATACCTTTCATTTAACACAATGCTTCATAAAAAGAATATATGGTATAGAAGTTTAGAGAAATTGCTAAATAGTACTCTGTAGCTACAAATGTTAGACATTTTATGTATGATTCTGACATGCTTTTTTGTAATTTGAAAATAATTTTATCCTGTATTGAATCCTCATAGAAGAAAATGCAAATATATTGAAATAATCAGATCTGAATGTTAATGAAAATAAGCCAGGAAATGAGTAAACAGACTTTCTAGAATGTCATTTTATAGGCTAGTTTAACTACCAGTATCCTGCATAATGCTAAAATGTAGAGCAGCTAATGGTTGAACCAATGTTTAGTAGAATGGCAGACATTTTGTTTATAAACAGAAACTTTAATTATGCCTATTTAATCATATAATGAAAACATTATATTTTGTCTGGGCAAACTATTGCAAGAAAGTACCTACTATTATACAGTTTAACAGAAGACTATGGTAATTATTAATTCAGCAGCAGTTTACTGGTAAAAATAAGGAGTTGTATGAGCTTATAGTAAATTCAGTATTCTTAAAACTTTACTTATGAACTGGTACTATTATCAAACTTTCTGGGCTTATTCATATTGTGGAAACTAATATACACCCATAAAGAATTATTAGTGCAAATGCTCTTTAAAATGATCCAAGAATATGGTGCCAGAGTCATAACATTAAAGGAAACATCTATGTCATCATTGTAACACTTGGTGAGCCACTTCTGCAGATCTGTTACAGGGGTATAATTTCAGTTTTCTTATAAGGTATATTACCATAGTGAGGCTATTTGAGTTACTGCTCACCTAAGTGTGGCTGCTTAATGGGAAAGCGCAGCCACTTCAACCAAAAAAAGTAAGATAATGCTACTATTTTTATTTTTACTGAAAGCACAAAGTTATACTGTATTTAAAACTGATAATAATAAGTGCTAACCTATGTTATAAGAAACTTTTAAAATTATGTCTATCAGTGGCAATATATTGTTGCGTATTTCTGTATTTCACCTAACTTTACTTCTGTAAGAAGTTTCTCTACCTGAAACATTATTGCCAAATATTTTCTTACAGATCACCTAATCGCTTATCTGCAAGAACCTCTTTTTACATATATGTTTTACATAAAACTCATTCTTCAAGACTATATTTTAGAGTCATAATTATTGAAGAAGCATTTAGCTCACAATTTATATATAGTGAAAGCACTGGATAACTCATGAATGCATAACCACTCACTGACAAAGCAGCTATCAAACTAAAAGCTGCTACCTGCACATGCATTATATGGCTTCTCTCAGTATGCAGCAGTGCTCTACCAGCTTGTAACCCAAATAACCTCACTATAGCAATAGCACTAAGTAGTAGGTTGTACAATTCAGTTATGAATTTTTGATAGGAGGATTGCCCTACATTCCCTCCTCAAATGATGTCCATGATCTGTTGTTTTGATTTGGCTTAACTAACCTGACAAAATGCAGAATCTGGGTACTAATCAAGAGCAGGAAAATAATCAAGAAAAAAACTATAAACATTCCTCTTCAATCAAGTAATTTAGGGACAGCTGTAGAAGAAGTGCTGTTCTATTTGCTTAGTCAACTGATATATAATTTGCTAATGTTCTGTTTAGATACCTACAAAGTCTTTATTGATTTCATACAGTAAACATAGTTGAAGGATACCATTTGCTTATGAAAGAACCCTAGCAGTTGAAGCATAGTCAAAGGACATATGCTACCCAGATCCTTTTACTAGACAAATTTTTGAGCTCAAAAGGGCAAAGAAACCTATTACAGCAAAATACAAATGAAATAAACTTGTGTCACATCAGTGGTTTGAAATCATTAGGTATAACTTGAGCAAATTCATGTATATAAATTTCTGTTAACTGTTTAGATTTTTCTTTGTTTTTTCCTCCTCTCTTTATTTAGGTTCTTTAATAAAATGTAGTGACTTCAATACTCAAGATGCTTTAAACTATAGTATTTACTGGAAGGAAAAAAAAAAAAAAACATTCATTAATGCAAAATACATCAGTACTGGTTACATACTGCAGTTTCAGTTCAGGTTTCATTGTTTGTAGTTTTTGGTTAAAAAGCTATAAGATATGCAACAAGGATGATATTAATGAATGGTTCAGTAAATGAATAGAAATGAAAATGGAGTCTGTTGAGCTGTTGGTAATTTGATTTGGTAACATATTGTTAAATATCTTATTTAATCTGTAATGCAGTTATCACACAATTTGTGGCACTTAAAAAGAAATGTGTGGCCAGAATAACAAAAATGCTTTGTCTGGCGAGCACTTTTCTCACAATTAGTAGAAATGATTTTTAGCAGTATTGCATTATGCTAGGTAAACATTTATTGTGATGCTTATTTTTCCTCAAGTTTTATGGAAGCTGGACATATCTCTGGCATTTATCTTCATAAAGAAATACTTATTTAAAATGCTTGGCTAGAATAATATATTTCTTAGCCTAGCAAGCATGATAGGTTAAAGAAAGAAAAGAGAAAGCTTGTAGGTAAGTATTTCAAACTCTTAATACTGAACATAAGTCAAAATTTCTAGGAAAAAGTAGTTAGGAAATGATGATTTGTATAATTAAGTAGGCGTTTCACATCTAAGAGGTAATTGCATGCCATTTTTCCTCTTTTGTATTTTTGATTTGTTTTTAAGTAGTATAGGCTAGCATTTGTAAACATACCTCCATATGTGGCCGAGGTCATGAAGGCGAGGACTAATGAGCTGGGTGGCCTGGGGTTCAATTCTCACCAGCACCACCCTATCTGACTGAGGTTTTCTCTAGGTTTTCCTTAGTCCTCATAAATGGCAAATGTCAAGGAAGTACCCTTAACTTAGGTCTTGAAAATGCTTCCTCACCATTTCAAAAAAAACTTTCCCAGTTTATCATTTTGTCTCATGTATCATCAGTGTCCACCATCTGTGATGACTCAGTAGTTAAAATGGGCATTAAACACCATTAAAAAAATGTGAACATTAGTAAGTTTGAATATTTGGTGTGAGTACTTAAATATAGTACTGCTTAGAGAGTAAACTAGTTGTTTAATATTATTTGAATATATTATCATCTTTAGAACATGCTATTTGGCTTCTGCCTTTCATCATCAGAGATATTTATCTCTTGTGCTTTAATGACAGTTACTAGATACACTATTTTTATTATCATAAGCAGCTTCTGTGAAATATTTTAAAAATCAAAGAAAATTCAATTCATTGTTCCTTAATGCTTTTTGTAAATCAGTAAATCGAGAATTCTCAGACACTTAGAAGTGTTGTCACATATTTAGAAAAATTATGATAGTTTGCTAGTAATTTTTGGTGACCCAGCTTGATATTTATGTCTATCTTAGTGGTGGAATATGAATTTAAAAGTATCATTGGATAATAAATTGAAAATTAAATAACTGCCCATCATATATAAGGTATAAGTCATAAGTCATGGAAACTATTTTTTTTCCCCTTGGAAACAAGGGATAACACAAAAAATCTGAAATATACAATTGAAAGTATATGAAATCTACTTTTGAATGAAGCCACCAAATGGCGTATATGAGTAGAGCTGTAGGTCACATGTGTATGTGAAAATAGCATTTCTCAATGGCAAGAATGCACAGGAATGCCACACAAAGCTACAGGAAGCACCGAGTGTTCTTGTCCTGTACTATAAACCAGTGGCAAGGTGTACACAGGCTTTCCCATCACTGGCAATGGATTGTTGATGTACTTGGAGACTACTTCGAAGGCTGCTAAACACAGTGGATTACCTTGGAGACCTATCATGTGATGGATTTGCAACCCTGTGTAAGTAGTTATGTGTAACTTTGCTCATGCCTTAATAAACCAATGCTGTCCAGTTGCCTGTGTTTTGCTTCTTCCCTATGAGGGCTGCCTACATTCAGCCTTCCACTGGTGGCACCACTCAGCAGTAAATGTAATATAATTTCATTTGTATCTTACATTTTTTGCATTCCTTGTTCATGGGGGGAATATATATATCAAATACTTGCCATGACTTATGATTTATTCCTCATATGTATAGATAAAATTGAAACAAATAGAAATGTGCTTGAAAGAAGAAAATGATGTTTTGAGTGATGTTACATTTTACAGTACAATGGTGTGTCAGAGCATAGCTTATTGTTGCAAATCTAATTAATTTAAAGAGGCACTCATTAAATTCTTAAATTACATTACTTCACTAATACTATATGGGAACAACCTCAAGTTCTTAATCTGCATATATATATTGCATCTCTATCTCAAACAGATGGAAAAAAATTATTAAGACCTAAACAGTATTATAACAAAGATATGTAGACAATTTCATAATAAGTTTGATTTATTTAATACCATGTTTACACATACTGATTGGTAATTGGCATCCTTTGCTTAGATGACCCTTCAGATATGTGGCATGACCATTCCCTGCCGAGTCTCACAAGAAAAGAATTAAGCATCACTTAATTTCGAACAGGTAGGATCTTCCCTCTCTGTACACGTGCCACAATCCCCTCCATGCTCACATGCTCCTTGATATGAATGAATATTAATGACCCCTCCCTGGGCATATTGCAGTGTATTGGCTAATAATATGATACAATATTGCCAACACATACACTACTAACATCTAAGTGCCATAATATTAGTAAATACATGTTCTGCTAGCTTAGTTTTCAGCTGAAAAAATTGCATATTAGTAGATAGAGAAGTGAAAATAAATTTCTGAATTGTTTGTCCATTTAGTTTGCTAGTTAGCTTCTTTTGCTCTATGAGTACTTTCTCATGGGAAATAATGGCTTGCCTTGCTTTCATTCATATGTTCCCAACATTTTCTCACTGTGTTCCTTCTTCCAAATTGTGTCATATTCTCTTTTTTGTGGTATCCAATTACAAGACTTTTAAGTTCACAGTTTGAGAATTTCTTAAATTGAGAAATTATCACAGCAATGTAAATTGACAATATGAAAGCTCTACTCAGGTTTCCATTTAGGTCAATGTTGAGAAAGTTTTAAAAGATATAGGATAAAAATAAGTATTATTCCAGGAAAATGCTTATGGCAAATTTAGAGGAGAAATAGGTGAATGCTGTGGTGGGTTCCGATATATTGTTTCTGGAATAGAAAAGTAAATTTATTTTCAACTCAACTTCCCCAAAACGTGCCATACTTTAAAATGTGAACAATATTTGATACAATGAGACAGGTAAAAGAAATAAGTCATGGAGTACAAAATTAGCTGTTATTAATTTAGGAACAATAGAATTCTAGGTATAGGTTCTTACCAATTTAAGCATTCATAGAATTTAATGCCAGAAAATGTACACTTTAATTTCTTATTTATAAAAAATTTGACTGAAACAATAAAAGAAAATGGTTAAAATTTCGTTTTAAAATACTATTTATTAATCATGAAATATGTAAATAAGCCATATTGTCGTCTGTTAGTGGCATATTTCCAAGTAACCCCTTTGTCCATTTTGGCATGCCAGCCAATGGAGGGCCAAAGTTGAGCAGTGTTAGCTGCTTCTTCTGTCTGTATCTCATGGCTTTATTGACAGAGGGTAGTAATGCAAGGGAGCATGGGATCAGCATACTGGCATCCCACCAATCACCATCATGCTGCTTCTGAGATCAAATGTATGCTACCCCTCTATCAGGTAGCTCCCCAGTTGTCCTCATGAGGCTGAGTATATCCTGTTGCAGACCTCCCTAACTCAAAAAATCTCCAAGTAGATACCGGGGATCAATATATTTTAGCCTCTGTTTAAGTCTGTATTGTAGAGGAAAACAATAAATGTCACCATTGTTTCAAAATAATTATGGTTAAAATATGATTATTTTAAGGATATATAGAAATCAAGTATTAAGATAAATTTAATTAATCCAAGAAGATATTTCTTACTCAGAATCATGAATTTAGCACAATTAAACTCACATTCTATGCAACTGCCTTTCAGGTTGCTTATTCCACTGTCAGCTGTTGTTGCATTGAAAAATAGTTTGCAAAGCAGTAAGAAAAATCAATACATACAAGGTGATGCATCCGGCAGATTGGTAAATAGGCAATCTGCATTTTACAGATGAGGTGAAATTTAGATAGGCACATCAAACATACATCGACCTGCTATCTCATCAGCCTGACTGATTATGCTGATTTTGCTACAAAGTGCCACTCTGCTTTTCCAGTACAATGGCTAGTATGTTGACTTATCACAGTAAATAACAGGAGTTTGATTCCCTGCACCAGCATGCATAGGTTTTAATTCATTTCTATATAGTTTTTTTGTATCGGGAATTTTCACAGTGAATTATAGTATCATATGACAAATTATTATTACGAAATCACTCAAATTTCACTAATTTTGTTCCACTTACTTGGACATGTTTCAAAGGTGTTTGCCTCCATTTTCAGCCTGACTCCAAGTTCCAAGTAAGTGGAACAAAATTAGTGAAATTTGAGTGATTTCTTAATAATAATTTATCATTTCTATATATTTTCAAGAATGTTCTCAGTTAAGAACAATTTCAAATCTTTGTTCTCTCTGAATTCATATACTTGGAATATTCTATGTACATTAAGAGGGTGCTAAGAATATGTATACATACTTCAAGCAAAGAAAAAAATTTGTTAACATTACAAAACTGAGTTCATACAAACTGAAAATGATGCTCACTAATCATCTTAGACCTTTACAGTTACATAGTTGCTCAAAATCCTCAGCGATTGCAGCACATGCCATTTCAATTTCTTCCTGGAGTGCTGCCAGTGTAGCTGGTGATCTATGGTATACAACATCCTTAAGAGTTCCCCTTAGGTAGAAGTCCAGTTAAATCCAGAGAATGCAGTGGAAACTCAATCAGAACTCTTCATCCTATCCAGTGCCTTAGATACTTCAAAATTGCTTTCTGCTGTTCAAACGATAATCTTGGCTTCATTTTGTTATAGCAACACTAGCATAATGTAATGTAAGTCACATCTGTTTACAGAACATCATGTGATAATCTTGGCTTCATTTGTTCATTGTTGATTTACGATAATCTTGGCTTCATTTTGTTGTAGCAATGCTAGCATAATGTAATGTGAGTCACATCTGTTTACAGAACATCACATGATAATCTTGGCTTCATTTGTTCATTGTTGATTTACGATAATCTTGACTTCATTTGTTCATTGTTGATCTATGATAATCTTGGCTTCATTTGTTCATTGTTGATTTACGATAAACTTAACTTCATTTGTTCATTGTTGATTTACAATAATCTTTGCTTCATTTGTTCATTGTTGATTTACCTGTCATGTAGCAATGCTGTCATAATGCATGTGAGTCACATCTGTTTACAGAACATTATGCTACACATTACTGTTGTTTATCGGTTCAACTTTGAAATATATTAAATTGATATCTATTGTGAAAGTGTGTGTACATTTTTTTGGCACCTTCAGTATATATAGAATATTCTTCTTCTTGCCTTTGAGGAACATGAGTTATTTGAAATACTGTGATACTAAATCTGTGACTTTCTCAGTGTTTTATCCTTTTTCTGCTTAACTAATTGTTGTTATTTTATCTATATACATATGTAAGCCTTAAAATTCATGATCTCATCTCTTCATGATCGTGAACTATTTGGTATAAAAGAAAATCTACAGAGCGTAAATCAGTAAATAGTTTCATTCACAGTTTTTGTATATATATAAAAAAAAAATAGAATTAAATCAGAAAATGCTCTTAAATGTGTTAAAAAATGAAAACAAAAAAGAATTCAGATTTATAAAGATATTATTTGATCTTTAAAAGAAAAAGGAGTTATTTATAAAAAGGCTGACAAAGGGAATAAAATAGTCATAATGGATAAAGAAGACTACATTAGTAAAATGTTATAGATGTTAAATAAAAAAGAATTTACACATGTCAAATCTGATCCACTAAAAGAAAGTACAAAAACTGTGAATGAAGCTATACTTACATGCAATGTCATACCAGACAAAGTAAAACGAAGGCTAAAACAAAACAACCCTAATTTAGCCAAAATATATGGATTACCAAAAATCCATAAACCTGTGATTAGCATGAGACCCATCATTAATAACATCAACACTCCTGCATATTCTCTAGCAAAATGGCTCACAGATATATTCACAGCTTTACCAAAATTTGAAAGTAAAAGCATAAAAAATTCATTTCAGTTAACAGAAAAGTTAAAAAACTTTAAGGTTTTACCCTCAGATATTTTAGTGTCTTTTGATGTAGTCTCTTTATTCCCAAGCATACCAAATGAAAAACTTTTATTGTTTTTGAATGACTGGTTCAAAGAGATAGGAGTTAATGAAACTCATAGAAAGGATTACCTTCACCTCACTAAAATTTGTATTAACCAGTCCTATTTTAAATTTGCTGGTGAATTCTACAAACAGCAAACAGGACTGACAATGGGAAATCCTCTGTCCCCTTTTTTGGCAGATTTATTTATGAGTAAATTTGAAACTCGCATAATATCAGCCTTTCCACATTATTTTAAATGCTGGTATAGATATGTAGATGATATTTTTAGTATAGTGAACAAAAAATTAGTTGGAGAAGCTTTGAAACTCTTAAATATACAGGACAAGAATATTTCCTTCACACTAGAAACAGAAATAGATGGGATGTTACCATTTTTGGATTTGAAAATAAAAAGAACCAAGAAAATTTGTAATTTGGAATACATAGAAAGGAAACTCATACTGATAACTATATAAAATCAAAACGAGTCAGCCCCATAGCTCACAAGCATGCAGTTTTTAATAGCTTAATATATAGACTGGTAAATTTACCAATTAGTAAGGAGGAATACAGAATGGAATTGGAGAAGATACAGGAGATTGCAATTATAAATGGTTTCAATAAAAATTTAGTAAATAAAAAACTTAACAGATTCAAAAAAGAAAAATTGATTAAGAACACCACTACACTGATGAGTGAAAAAGATAGACCAGTTTTTAAAAAATTTAACTTTCATCCAATAGCTATAAATAAATTCCAAAAAATTTTTAAAGAAAGGAACATAAAATTGGCACCTATCAACAGATTTCGCTTTAAAAAATGCTTTAGAGGACAATACTTTGAACAACATCCCAGAAGAGAAAAAATCGGGTATCTACAAAATATTGTGTAAGGAATGTGATAAAATATATATAGGGAAGACGAAGAGGAACATAGGAACACGGTTAAAGGAACATCTCAGGGACGTCAAGCATAAACAGATAGATAGGTCGGCAGTTGCACACCATTTTTGGATTGATAATCACGACATACAAGAAATAAAGTTACTAAAAGAAGCACAAGGATACATAGAATTGGATACATGGGAGAAGATTTTTATTTATAAACATAGGGAATTTCTACTCGACGGGAGAATGCAATACAAATTTCCAGTTCATAGAAGTACCACCAGGGCGGAGTCGCAGTTCTTCATAACCGTTGATTTTTCTCCAATCAATCGTCGAGTTGGTCGAGAATGGAATGGATATCACTCCGAAACCGGTCCCGTCATTTTCAAAAATAGTGTGAAGCATAAGAGTGTTTAGACAACAAGTAGTTGATTATATACAAGAATTGGACTGTTTGGAATTAGAAGATCTATATTGCACAGTGAAGAAAAAACTGAAGATATGACAACTATGCCAGTATTTTAATTATAATTTTAATATTATTAGTAATTGTAGCAATGGAAATGAATCCTGGTCCTCAGAAATGTGGGGAAGTAATGGAATTTTTTTTACTAAAGTGGATAGTATGGAACAGCAGTTAAGTAATAAGTAGAGTGACTTAAGAAATAACAGAACAGGTGAAGGAGGAATTTCAGCTGATATTTAGAGAAATGGAAGAACTCAAATTAACAGCAGATAGAGATGAAGAGAAGATTTAACCTGGTCTTCATTGGAGTGACTTTGATTTGGCTAATAGAAGAACTATTTTGGAAAAATGAAAACAAATTGGAATGGCTAATGAAAACACTAACATAGTTAAAGATATGTATGATAATTATGTCTGTTTTATGTCACATAAAGGCAAACTCTCAGAATCTTTTCCTTCTATGAGGGAAGTCAAACAAGATGTTTGTTGTCACCACTATTGTTTATAGTGGTATTACAGGATATAATGGAAAGGATTTGCAACAGACGACTTACAGATATTCAGTCAGGGTTGTAAGAGAGGTTAGAAAGTGTAGAATATGCAGATGGCACATAAATTCTCAGATATAAATGGCAAATTACGTGATCTAGATAGACTTGCATGTGCAGTAGAACTGCATCTAAATAAACAAAAGATCAAAGAAATGAAGATATACAGCAAAACATATTCTAAAAACAGGTGAAGGGATTTCAGTATCTAGGAAGCATTATCTTAAAGGAGGGAGGATCAGATAAAGTTTTCAAAGCTAGAATTAAGAAAGCAAAATTTGCTTTCTCTCAGTTAGCCTCCTTATGTGAATCTAGAGAAATATCCTAAGAATTAAAATTAAGAACATTTAACACAAATGTAAAATAAGTTTTGCTGTATGGATGTGAAACTTTGAAAGAAGCTAGTATAGTCATAAAAAAATTGCATGCGTTCATTAATAGATGCTTGAGATTTATGATGGGAATATGGTGGCCGAAAGTCACATTGAATAATAATCTATGGAAGGCAACAGACTAACAGGAAATTGGAAAGGAAGTAAAATATAGGAATTGGAAATAAAATGGATTGGACATGTATTGCAGAGAGAAGATGGAAATTTAGCTAAGGGCACTTTTGACTGGAATCCACTAGGAAGAGTCAAGAAAATATGTAGACCAAGAAATACATGGTGCAACACAGTTGGGAAAGAAATAGAGTTGGGAAGAGCTGGAAGGAATTCTAGGCTGTGGCTAAGCTCAGGACATGTTAGCATGCTTTCATTAAGGCCTGTGCTTCTCAGAGAAGTGAAAGAAAGTACTACTGATACTTATTGGATTGAAGGAAAGTAGAGAGAAATGACCAGTTGAAGAAGTGTAATTAATCATTAGAGAGAAATTGAAAATGGATTTAAAACGCTGGAAAATTATAGAGGCTTTCAAAGTAGGAAGAAGAAATGTAAAGAGAATGATAATTAGCTGGGGAGTCAATTTAATATTCTTATGCTCCACTTACTATTAAATTATATGTAACATGTTTCACAGACCATTGCCTGCATCATCAGCTATATGTTGACTGCCAGATTTTTTGTTAATTGGATAGACTTGGTATGGCTCTCATGGATATTTAATGAACTTTTGGATTAGTTTGTCTTCTGTTGGAATCTTGAAGTTCATAACCTTATCCTCATATATTTTTATTAACTTTTTTCCCACATTTCCAGCTACAAAGGTCTATCCATTAATTTCAGTAATTTGATTTCCATTTCTATTTCATCTTTATCTGTCCAAAAGTGATGTGCAACTGCTGAGTTTTCTATCTTGATTGTACTTGATGTTTCTCCAGTGTTCTTTGAGCTCAATTCCAATCCCAAACCAGGAATCTTTAAAACCAACTTCTTGGAATGCAACAAAGCGTATAAAGGCAAAGCAAAAAGAATCATTGGAACCATCAATGAATCCAGCAGTCATCTCACAGCTATTGATGTGGGCAATGGGCTGTGAAACATGTTCTGTGACTATTAAATTGAATCACCAGCTAATTAAGAATATATAAGTTGCTTTACTGTATCAGGTCTAACACAAAGTTGGTCTAAAATTAAATAGAATGATAATTAAGAATTAATTAATATATAATTATATCTTAATTATATGATTTACTTCACTGTAAAAGTTCCTGTTAGCATTATTAGAGAATGATAATTGTTAAATAAACATCAATGCAGCTGATTTTATAAAGTATTAAGGAATGTAAAGAAACTGAAGGGTAGTGATATATTCATTAACCTTGATGTGATTAAAATATTGGTTCTGAATTTATCAATAACTTCAGTAACTTATTCTGGAATGCTGTTTTAAGTGTGTAAGAAAAGTATAAACAGTCAAAGAATTGGCTAGAGGTATCAGACACCAACTTATAATAAATGGTATGGATAATATATGATTAAGAAAAGAGAATATGTAGACAGGATTTGGGGAAATAGTCAGATGCCAGTTGGAAGATGTGAATAGACAGAATGATGATGGAAAAGAGAAGTTCTCTAAAATTTTATAAGGATTTTGGAATTATGATGGAAAACAGATGTATATTGAGAAATGTAATAAAGTTCAAAGAGCTGGTATTACATGGCTTAAATTGGGATTATGGAGATTAAAAAGATACAGGGGCAGGAATGAAGAAGGTATGTGCCCTATATGTGGGGAGAAGAAAGATGCAATTCATATCTATACTGTTGAAATGCAAAGGTCTGGAGGAAAAAAATAATCTAAAAGAAATGGAGATGGTGACAAAAAGCGATAGCAATCTGAAAAAAAAACTTTTATCAACAATCTTAGATAAATAATTTAGATACTTTTCAGGATAAAAAAGAAATGGATTTGGTCCATAAATAAAATAGTAAATGTTAATGTATAACAAATTAGTTTGTACATTTATAATTATAATAATAAGGTAAATGAAATGTATAAGAGGAAATATAATAGATGAGATAAGGAATTAATATATTATTTGTATGATTTGGGATAGAACCTGGGTTAGTTCCAAACCATAAGACCTTTGTATTGAGATTAATGCAAATAAATAAAATAAAATGCCAGGATTGTTTGACTTCTCGGGCCACAGAATGAGTTGAATCAGCCTATATATATCTGTGTGTGTAATTTGATCACTACATATTCCTAAGATGTGCAATTTCTCTGTGCTTTAATTTGAACTCAGGTTTTCTTACTATTACTTACATCACAGGCATAGAATTTTGCTAGCATAGTAAGTCAATAATCTGAGAAAGCGGAAAGGCTGTGTTGGTGTATGAAAGGCATTGAAGTCCTTGCAAAATTTTCATGTATTTCAATAAGCGCAATTCTAGTTAACACATAAAGGTATCCAGAAATTAAAAAAAATTAAAGTTAAGAAAGTAAATTTCTGCTCTTTTAGATGATAATTCAAGTACATAAAGTTTATATGTGGTGGTGCTGTGCATTGTAATCAAGAATTTGGAAACAAAGGGAAGATTTTAAACAGTTCTTCATTGTCAATTGATTAGATTATATATGGGGGGATAAATGGAGTTTAAGCATCTTCTAGCATGTCAGCCTATAAGGCTTATTGTGCTACCCCATTGGGAGGGACACCTCCATTGTTTTCCTTGTACAAATTGCAGTATTTTGGTTCCAATGTTGGCTTAATTTCCCAGATCTTCCCTGGTTATGTAGAGAATAAGTCTCTTTCTTTTCAGGATTAGACACTCAAACAAGATATGCCAGGCAAATTCCTTGCCCTGTTTGCACATTCTGCAAGTGGATTCATCTTTATAGAGACCCACTTTTTGTAGATGTTTCCTGAAGTGACCATGATCAGCAATTAACACCTTTACTTTCCTTATTCCTTTTCTGTGCAATTGAAAAGGGGATGCAAAGAGATTATTGATAGGACCTAGGATAAATTTCCTAGCTTGAATTTGTTAGGATAGGTTTGACACCTAAGTTCATGTTTATCTCCAATCCATGTTTTTACCGTGGTCTTAGCACTATGGGTACTGATTCCGACTATGGGCTCAGGGCCAAAAAAGCGCCCCTTTTTGCCAACTGATCTGCCATCTCATTCCCATAAATGCCCTGATTCCCTGGCACCCACTGCAGCTCAAGCTTGTTGCTGGATGCCAGGGCAGACAGAGCATTTTGACTCTCCCATATCAGTTTTGATCTCACCTGGTCAGAGGAAAGTGCTTTAAAAACATTGACTATCTGGGAGGATGAGAATACATTTTTGGTAATGACCCTTCTCCAGTCTTCTACAAGCACAGTACAGGGTAGCAAATACTTCGACCTGAAAGACTGTACAATAACAAGCACAGTACAGAGTAGCAAATACTTCGACCTGAAAGACTGTACAATATTTACTAAGTCTTATACTGAAGTTAGTCCTTGGAGATCGACCATATATAACTGCACTTGATTGTGTCCCTTTGCAGGATCCATCAGTGCACTATATAAGTTAGTTATCTTCTTTTGTCTGCATAGTTCCTTCCATCCAGTCTTCTCGAGATTTGAAAGTAACCATATATGGAGGGAAATTACAGTATTGAATATTCATTAGGTCTGACGTCATCCTCAATTCTGAAATGTCCAGGAGATTTAGGATGGAAGTATGTCAGGTTCAGTGGCAATATCACATATGTGTTTAATTTAATTGCTAATATCTTAAGTAAGGCTTGCTGCTTCTACTGTTGTAGGAATTTACACATGTGCAGGCTTAAAGAATGCAAAACTTAGCACGTAAGTGTATTTACTCATAATGACAACATTTTGTCATTCCAATCCTATATGATAGGGTTATAGAATTCTGCCTCTCCAACTTATTGCACAGTTGAATGAATTGTCACAAAATAAAGGCTCAAGTTCTATTTTAGTGTCATCACTTTTAGAATGTATTATCTTTTAAGTATATCAAGAAACTTGTACAGACTGGATATTTTACTCATGGGGTAAAATATATCCTTGGTCATGTATTTTATTACTATCAATATTTAGTAAATGAGGCTTTCTAATATTTCCATTGCAATTCCTTTTCCAATTACATCATAAAATGATGTGAATTATAAGAAGTTTTCTTCACAATTAACCTTTCCCTGTAAATTTGATGACCACTAAATGATAATTGTTTCTCATATCTGACATCTTATTGATAAGGATAAGAAGTAACTGAAAGCACAAAGTTTATTTCATTCTATATTGTAGGACAATGAATTTCACATTTCAGTAATACATATCAGCATATTTTTTTTAACAAGGAATCAATTTTACTTCAAAAGCCAAGAAGTGCTAAAACTGCCATCATGCTCTTCAGGTACTTCTGTTTATTCCAAATACTTTAGGCCCACTTAAATTATTCTGCAACAAAATCAAGGTAAACTCTACAGTTTCCTAGTTTTTTACAGACACCTACTGTTAGGTGTCATTCTATGGTTATAATATAAACAGCATGTATAGTAATCCCACCCTTAGAGTATACCACCAGAACACACAGTTTGTCTCCAACAAATTTGATATTTTAGAAACAGTACTAAATGATACGAAACCTTAGGTTGTAGTACTTTCAGAGCATCGGTTAAGGCAGGAACAGTTATATTTTATGAAACTTATCAATTATAAACTAATCTCTTAATATTGCCATATGACACATAGAAGCAGAGGAGTTTTACTGTATGCCAAGAATGATACTATTGGCATTAGGGTAGAGTGATTATAAAACATCAGCTTAGAGTAAATTATATTGTACTTACGAAGACCTATTAAAACTTATGATGGTATGCATTCAACAAAATTACTTTAGCTTCAACAAAAGATATTACCAGCAAGTTTCAGGCTTGTCTATGGGAAATCCTTTGTCACCATTCCTAGAAAACTTATTCATGAGTGCCCTTGAAATACACATCACAAATGCCTTCCCTTTAATTTTCAAGACATGGCATAGGTATGTAGATGATATTTTTGCAATAATACCAAAGAAACAATTAAGAGATGCTTTGAAACTTCTCAATCTACAGTACAATTCAATAGAATTTACTATAGAGGAAGAAAGAAATGGTTGGCTCCCATTTCTAGATTTAAAAATCATAAGGGATGGAGAATGTTTGAAGTTTGGGATCCACAGAAAAGAAACACACATAGAAAACTACATAAAAAATGATAGTTATAACCCCATTCCACATAAATATGCAGTTTTTCATAGTTTGGCACATAGACTGACGAATATCCCACTCACAGAAACAGAATACAAGAGAGAATATCAACAGATAATAAAGACAGCTACAACCAATGGTTTCAACAAGGACACAGTAACAAAAATCATCAATAAATTCAAAAGACAAAAAATGATAAAGGAAGTTTCCACATTGAAGAACATCAAAGAAGAATACAAATTTAAAAGTTTTACATACCATCCGATTTACCACAACAAATTCAAGAAGATTTTCAAAGAACATGGGATAATCTTAGCCCCGAAGAACAAATACAATATTAGGAACTTAGTAGGATCCACATTAAAAGAATCCATACCAACAGAACAAAAATCAGGAATTTGCGAAATACAGTGTGCTGATTGTGAACAAAGGTACATAGGAAAAACAAAGAGAAATTTGGAAATTCGAAAGAAAGAACACTTCAGAAATATTCGGTATAAACAGGTTGATAAATCAGCAGTTGCAGCTCACTTTTGGACCAGGAATCACGAAATAAAACCAGAGATTAAATTACTAAAAAATCTTCACAACCCAATAGAGTTATCCACTTGGGAAAGAATTTTCATATTAAAGAACAAAGAAAACTTAATGAATTTTGAACTTCCTCCATTTGACGAACTCAGTGAGTTCATCCTTCAATCACCAGATGACACCACAAGAACATCCTGATATCCAGCCACCAGTTCGAGAAACAACAGTATGGCAAAAACTGAAGATGGAAGAGACCTTCTTCCGAAACTAGTCTTAGTTTATAAAAGTAAGTGGAGTTTTAGTGTAAACAAATTGATTACATAAGTGTAGGATCAGCTTAGAGATTATCTTTGAAGTAGCTGCAATAAAACTAAACACTGAAATGGGGAAAATAGTCATTACAGGCATTTACAGGTCCCCTGTCAAGTATACAAGAGTTCCTACTTCACCTGGAAAACATGTTGTACAAAATTACAATTAATCAACATATCATAATCCAAGGTAAATTTAATGTTGATGCAGATAATATGAAACTTTGTGACATCATCATTAGCTTCAATTTTAAAATTGTATCTCAAGGACCCACAGATCACAGATCATTCAATTAGCATAATAGATCACATAATAACAAATCTAAATGAGGACAGATGTTCCACAATAAATAACGAATTTAATTTATCAGACCATAGGGGAGAAATTATAGATATTTATAAATGTTATAGCCAAACAAAAGATAATCCTTATAGATGTGTTAGGAACACACGAAAATGTAATGTAGATATACTGAAACATATGCTTGCCAAAGAAGAAAGTGCAGCAGTATATAATAAATGCAATACACATGAAAAATTGAAAACTTTTCTGCAAAAATTTTCTTCTCACTTTGATGAAGCTTGCTCCCAATTGAAAAGATTGGCTCAGCATAAAATTATTGACACATTAACTTTTCCACTTGGATTAATAAATCTAAAATGTAAAATGAAAAGTATGCATGAATTCTTCCAAACCATTAAATTGAGTACTTAAATAATACCTATAATATGCATAAAAAACAATACAGGAATGAGTAGCACAATTTAAAGGTAGAGCAAATTGGAAAGAAAACTTCTAAAAATACTTTAAAAACAGTGTGGAGTATTATATACAAGAAAACTAAACCATAATATTGAACACTCAAATATAAATTAAATGTCATCTAACACTCTTCATGCTTCACTAACCTTAAAAATATCCAGAACTGATTTCAAAGATATGTTATCTCCATCTTCGGCCATGGACGACTGGTGTGCAAGGTTGTTGTTATGTAGTATCAGAAGCAATGTTCCGCTCTGGTGAAACTTTTATGTACTTAAATTTATATTTTCTTCTTTCGAAAAGCAGGAAAAGAAAAAATCAGGGATTTACAAGATTTCATGTGCTGAATGTGATAAGATCTACATAGGAAAAACTAAGAGGAATGTGTGGACACACCTAAAAGAGCATATGAGAAATTTAAAATACTAACAAATAGAAAGATCAGCGGTAGCATATCATTTTTGGACCGAAAATCATGATATAAAAAAAGAAGTTGAATTATTGAGAGCTGTACAGGGACCAGTAGAACTGGATATTTGGGAAAGATTTACATCTATAAACATAAGGATCATTTGATGAATTTTGACATTCTGAAAGAAAAAAATATAAATTTTAAGTTCATAAAAGTTTCACCAGAGCGGAACATTGCTTCTGATACTATGTAACAACAAACTTTCACACTAGTCGTCCACAGCCGAAGATGGAGATAACATCTTTGAAACCAGTTCCAGATATTTTTAAGGTTAGTGAAGCATGAAGAGTGTTAGACAACAGATTTAATTCATGTGAGCCTCACTGTGTTGGTTCCATATGATTTTTTTTATAAAGTTTTTACAATTTAAAAAATTTTTAATTAACTCAAATATACGTTTGAATCAAGATGGACACACAGTATACAATCCTTCTGATATATGTGAGCTATTTAATGCCTTCTTTCTGAATACTAATGATGATCTTATAATTAGGGACAAAGACAATAGTAAAACTAATGGTGAAACAATTATGAATAGCATGCACTTGCATGAGATAAATGCAGATGAAATTCACAAAAAAATAAGCATTTTTAAAAATGAACATTCCTCTGGGTGGGATGGAGTGTCTCCTATAGTACTAAAACACTGTAAACAAGTATTGCTAAATATATTGGTGTATATAATAAATTACTGAATAGATGAGGTTTTGTTATTTTGTAAGATGAGGTTTTATTTCTAGAAGTTTTAAAAATTAGTGTGGTATGACCAATTCACAAAAAAGGTTCAAATGCAGAAGTTAGTAACTACAGACCAATCACTCCAAATTCAGCTTTGAGCAAATTAATTGAGAAAGTACTAATGAATAGAATAAATAGTTTTTAAATCTAATAGCATCCTTAATAACTTTCAACATGGTTTTAGAAATAAATTATTAACCATCACAGCTATAGTATAATATATGCATGAACTGTTGCAATTGAAAAATATCCATAAAAAGCAGCAGGAATTTACTTAGATCTCTCTAAAGCCTTGACTCTGTATCTTATGATCACCCAATTTCAAAATTCTACATTGTGGTTTTAGAGGGCAAATCAATAAATTACTAGCAACATACTTAAAAATTTTGTGCAATGTACAGAAATAAATTGGAAAAAAGGCAACCTTTTTATACACCATTAAATCTGATCATAATATAGTAAAATCAAAGTTACCACAAGGATCACTGGGACCTACGCTATTCTTAAGCTATATAAATAATATACCTCAACTGGAAAACAGCAATGTGATCCCTTATGCTGACAATACATTTATAATATGTTGTAGTGACAACAAGGAAAGCTTAGAAAAAAGAAATGAAGAATGCAGCTGGTGAAATATCACAGTATTTAGTAAACAATGGACTAAAGTTAAATATAGGTAAAACAAAATTAATAATATTTCAAAATGATAGCTTAAATGTGAACATTAACAATATCACATTGAGAAAGGTTACTAACTATAAATTGTTGGGTATTCACGTAGAAGAAAATTTAACTTACAACATACATGTATTGAAAATGAACACAGGACTGTACCTGCTGAGACAAATAACAAGATATGGAAACATTAATTATTCTAAAAGCAGCATATTATGGCATTAATTATCCACATTTAGCACATGGAATTGAAATCTGGGGGGGGGGGGGTACAAAAATCCAATATGAACAGAATATTAATAATGCAAAATAGTTGCATTAGAAGTATATACAACCTTCAGTTTCAACAGTCTTATAGGAAAACATTCATAAAACAAAACATCCTAACTGTAATTTCACTATATGTACTGAAAACTATTATGTTGTCTAGGAATGTAACATGCTCTATAAAGACTGCCATATATGTGATACAAGAAGAGCAAACAATTATCATAGGAAAAGCATAAATAAAACTCAAACCAATAAAAACCCATATAAAATAGGAGCTATATTAATTATATAATAAATGACCATTGTCAATTAAAAATATCACAAACTTGAATTTAAATCTCTTGTTAAACTATTCCTAATAGAGAAAATGCTTATATAGTACTGCTGAACTATAATGGATATGAGTGTATAATATTGCAAATGACTAGGGGGCAGATTTTTATGTGATAATAAAAGTTAAAATATTTATTTTTATGTGCTAAAATTTTTGCTAAAAATGTAAAATATTTAGTAAAAAATTTTAAAATATTTAAATTCACAGAAATAAGAGAAAAGTATTAATTTATTATGGTTAGAGGTACTCACCACTAATAGATGGTTAACAGCTCCTAGCATGTTCCCTTAAAGTTGCAGTGGATGACAAAAGTCTTCTCCAAAATTGTCCACCAAGAATGCATACCGATTGTCTATAAATAGGACCTTATATTGTGAAAATAATCTTTCCATATCACAGGATGTAAGACGTACATATTCAAACAAAGGGATGTCACTAACACTCACACACCCTAAATCACCTGCTTGTTTATCTTCTAATGACTTGAGACACTTTACATAGCTTTTCTTATAACAAATTTTTAAATTTGTCTTTTAGCACTTTTAGCCCTGTAATGAATTAACTTTCATTTGAAAGGCCTTACCTCCTTAAGTGTTTCGCTCAACAGATTTGTTGAAGTTTCTAGTTTTTGTATGGAGTCACATAAAATTTAGATTTGTAGATATGAATGCCAAAGCATTTTTTAATTCACCATCTTTCAATAAACCCTGAACTATTTCAATAGATGATGCATCATTTTTGACCAACTCATTTACAACAGATGCAAAAATTTCAAAATTTGTTACATGAGCAAAACTACACTTAACCAAATGTCCCTGTGTATGACCACTGTGCAGGGGGAAGAGGAACATTGAGATTTTTTTTTTGAAGAGATCAATTCTCAATGGTGATTTAAGAAAGATTTTTTTCCCTTTTGATGCAAGCCTTTCCACATTGGGATATAGGAGTCTTATACATTCACATAATCTATGAAAGCATGAACTACACAAGTGACATGAATCATTTTTAGAAAACTCATAGAAAATACTTGATCTGCTTTTATCATGTATGGTGCACCATCTATGAGAAAGAGTAATACTTTGTTATATTTTATACCATTTAGCCATATCTTATGCATAGATTCATTGAATAACTTTAAAATATTTATAATATTTGATGAGGATAGTTCTATACATGCCACTAAATATGGACTCCTCACTAACTATTTCATCATTTTTCAATGCATCGACAACAGCATTTCCTATTTTTCTGAAACTTGAATCTTGGGTTTCATGAATGCTCACACAAAGTTTTTCATTTTCAGTGCTGCCCTAATTTTTTGCATAGTTTCATCATAGCACTTAGGAAGGTAATTCTTTAATTGATATTATCGTATGATTTAGTTAAACTACACACTCTTAATGCTTCACTTACTTGTGATAATATATAGAACCAGTTTCCAGAACATTGTTATCATCAGCCAGGCTATAATTCAAATGTCGGATAATTCATTAAGCTGTAGGAATGTGTATTCTGCTCTGGTGGCGGTGTGATAAATTTCATCCCTGGCAAGGTCGAAATTTATTAGATTGTCTTTGTATTTGTAGATGTAGATTTTCTCCCAAGTTGCTAATTCTGTAAGTCCTTGAACTGATTTTAATAATTTGCTTTATTCACTATGTCATGATTTTCTGTTCAAAAATGATATGCTACTGCTGATTTCTTTATTTGTTTGTACGTTAAGTTCCTGAAATGTTCCTTTAACCATCTGCCTGTGTTTCTATTTGTTTTTCCAATGTAGATTTTTTCACAATCTGCACAATTTATTTTGTAAATACCTGCTTTTTTCTCTTATGGAATACTGTCATTAACATTATCTGTCAGTAGGTTTTTAACATTAAATATATTAACCAGTGCCAACATGATGTTGAAATCTTTTAAGAATATTCTGAAATTTTTTTGTATCCCATGGATGATATGTGAATTTTTTAAAAATAAGCTTATCTTTTCTTGCTGAAAGTGTTGTGGTTTCTTTGATACATTTGTGTCTCTTGAATTTCTGCATCTTTTTGTGTACTAGTTCTTTTTTAAAACCATTTTTAATTGCTGTTTCTTCTATTTGTTTGTATTCATTAAAATATTCTTCTTTGCTAATTTGTAGGTTAACTAGCCGGTGTGTTAAACTGTTGATAATTGTATGTTTGTGCTCTGTGGAGTAAAAACTGTTAGCTTTGATGTGATTAGCTGAGTGTGTATTTTTTCTGTATATTCCAAAATTCCAGATTTCCTTGATTTTCTTTTTTAAAAAAGACCTAGTACACAAAAAGGTGCAGAAATTAAAGATACAAAAACATATCAAAGAAACCACAACATTCAGCAAGAAAAGATAAGCTAATTTTAAAAAATTCCCATATCATCCATCCATGGAAATTTCAGAATATTCTTAAAGATTTTAATATCAGGTAGGCACAGATTTAATGATAAAAACCTACTGATAGACAAAGTTAATGACAGTATTACACAAAAGAAAAAAAACAGGTATTTACAAAATAAATTGTGCAGAATATGAAAAAATCTACATTGGAAAAACAAAGAGGAACATAGGCACATAGGTTAAAGGAACATTTCAGGAACATAAAGTACAAGCAAATTGAGAAATCAGCAGTAGCATGTCATTTTTGGACACAAAATCATGACATAGTGAATAAAGTAAAATTACTAAAATCATTTCAAGGACCTACAGAACTAGCAACTTGGGAGAAAATCTACATCTACAAATACAATGACAGTCTAATGAACTTCAACACTGTTGGGGATGAAAACATAAACCACAAGTTTATCACACCGCCACCAGAGCAGAATGGACATTCTCACAGCTTAACAAACTATCTGAAAGTTTAATTTTAGCCTAGCTGATGAGAACAAAATGTTCTCGAAACAGGTTCTATATATTATGACAAGTAAGTGAAGCATTAAAAGTGTGCAGTTGAACCAAATCATACAATAATATGAATAATATGATTGGCTTCACTGTCAAGTTCCAATTGACATTTTAATTAGGTAATTCTTTGTTAATGCTGTTTCTTCAGGAGGCTCAATGTCAATATATTTAGTCAAATAATTCCTAGGTTGAACATTATTGACTTTTTTGAGTGGGGTGTCGGCTGCTACAAATGTCCTGCATAAATCTAAATAATACTGGGAACACTTTGATTGTCCTAAATAAGCCGGTTCACCTATCAATAATTGTCAAAATTCACATGAGTCAATGTAGCAATATGTTAATTTCTAGAAAAATTTTGAGTGACTTGTGAACACTGATCTGCACTTACTATTTTTCTACATGGTTGGCAAAACAAAACTTTATTGTCGATGGTAAATATGTTTCTATATTCGTCTATGTATTCTTGAAGATGCGATTTAACTTTAGGAATGTTTTCAAGATGCACAAGTTACACAAACTCTCGTTCATTAGAAATGAAGAATGAACGCAGTCTGTATGCATCATTCACACATTTTACCCCAAGCTCTCATTCTAGCAACATAAACATATTATGAAATATACAAATAGAAAATGGGGAATAATCAGGGTGTCAGTAAGTTTGATAATGGCTTAATCTATTCTATTTACCTTAGGCACGATGATATGTTGAACATTCTCTGATACCTGTAATGAAATACAAATAATTCATAAATGTATTGCATATATTTGTAATATAATAAATTAAAAATTATGCAGACTAAATAACAGTAAAAGGCAGAGATTAATTCAGATTTATGTGTTTATGAAAGATTATATGAAAATATGTATTTACATATTTTTTTTGCAAAAATATGTATTTTTATGTGAAATTAGATTTCATATTTATGCTCATTGACCCTTTATTCAGATTTTTCCCCTTTTTGTAGTCATTTATGTGTTTTCAGAAAAAATATTTATTTACATAAAAATCTGCTCCCTACTAATGACAAATGACAGATATGAACGTGTGCGTGTGTGTGCGTGCGTGAGAGAGAGAGAGAGAGAGAGAGAGAGAGAGAGAGAGAGAGAGAGAGAGAGAGAGAGAGAGAGACTATAATTTGATTACTGTGTAAACAACTTCTATTTTTGTATTTAACTGACTGTATAGAATCATGACAATGTCAGATGCTCTTGTAAGAGCCTATTGAATGGAATAAATCATCATCATCATTATTATTATTAATATTATTATTATTATTCTCATAGGAAGTGATAAACCCTTATAGGCATGTCTAACATAAATATAATTTTGTTTTCTGAAAATTAAAACAACAACCAAAAAAATTAACAAAATTGTACCATGATGTACAAAATGCTTATGTGAAGCCACTCATAGACTTTAGGTCTAGCAATCATGCTAGTTTATGATGTCAAAGTAAGTGCCATACCAGTTGAGACTGAGCAGAGAGTGCAAAAAGCAAGTACAGTTTTGCTACAATGCAGTGAGAACTTGGCAATGTTGTAAAATATGTACATTTTTTGTATGTTGTTACATGACATTTTACTGAATTTGCAAAATTCAAGTTTACTGTTGCTTGGAGCAGTGTGGCAAATTGGCAGATTCTAAAAGATGGTGAGTCTCTAATGAGTTGTATTAAAAGAACATCCCACAATTAAAAGAAAACTCCAATAATAAAAATAAGTCAATCTGCCATTGAATTCAATAGTGCACAATACTTGCATTGTCCTCCTGCTGCTACCAACAGTAATTGATTACAAGTGGGTATTGCAATAAGAATAATGATATCAGAATTCTAAATGCTGTAATAACAAGAAGAGGGACAAAAGTGTAAACTATGCAAGTTTTAATTTAATTTTGTTGGTTGACAGAATTAATTTACGATAGTTCTACCAGGAATTTTCATTAAGTTAATTCTCATGGAAACAATGGAAAAAATGCATAATCATTGAATATTAATCAGGTAAGATAATGGCCATGACTAAAATAATGCTAAAGTGTATGTTGCTTGCCTGATCAGGGTATTAGAGTTCTACACACTAGTGGCAGAGGGCAGTAACATAGTCTAATTAAAATCTTCAGCCAGGCTAAAGTTCAACTGTAGTTCAACTACAGTTGAACTTTAGCCTGGCTGAAGATGGGAACTAAATGTTCTCGAAACCGGTTCCATACATTTATGAAAAGTAAGTGAAGCTTTAAGAGTATGTAGTTCAACTGAATCATACAATGATATCAATTAATAAAACATAATAATTAATTATAATTTACATATGTATCCTACACTTATGTATTCAACTTGTTTACACTGAACTCCACTCACTTACATAAAACTAAGACATGTTTCGGGAGAACTCATTCTCATCTCCATTTGCTGACCGACTACTGTTATTGGAAATGGTGTCTGGATACCTGGATGCTCCTGTGGTGCTGTCTGGTGGTTGTAGTAGGAACTTGCTGAGTTCACCCATAGGAGGAAAATCAAAGTTCATAAACTTTTCTTTATTTTTTATGATGAAAATATTTTTCTCAATTGGATAGTTCCATTGGGTTGTGAAACTGTTTCAGCACACTAATCTCTGCTTTTCATGATTTTTTTTTATCCAAAAGTGAGCTGCTACTGCTGATTTATCAACCTGCTTAAACCAAATATTTTTAAAATGTTCTTTTCTCTGAATTTTCAAATTTCTCTTCATTTTTCTAATGTATCTATGATCACAATCTATCCATTTGATTTCATAAATTCCTTATTTCTTTTCTGTTGGTATGTGTCTTTTACTGTAATCAAATAAATTTTTGATATTACATTTGTTCTTTGGGGCTAACATTATTCCATATTCTTTGAAAATCATCTTAAATTTGTTTTGATAAATTGGATGGTATGTGAAGCTTTTGTATTTGTATCTTTCCTTGGTGTTCTTCAGTGTGAAAATTTCTCTTATCAATTTTTGTCCTTTAAATTTATTGATAAGTTTGATTATTGTGTTTTTGTTGAAACCATTGGTTATAGCTAATAATAATTCCATAATAGTTAACATAGATAATTTATACATAAGTCTGCATAACTTTGACAGGACTTCTACACCATCAAAAGCCTTTGTAAAATCCAACAGTATAATTTCCGGAGTAAATATTATTTATTATACTTTCTACACAATCAAATATTGCACTGACGAATCTGTTACTTAGAAATCCATTTTGTATTTTAGGTAATAAGTTATATTTACTTAGATATTTAACATTCAAAGATTCTAAAATCTTTGGTATTGCTGGTAGTACAGATATTGGTCGATAATGATGTATATCATTTTCATCACCCTTTTTAAAACAGGTGTTATTCTTGCAATTTTTAATGTATCTGGGAATGGTCCTAGCTCAAGACGACAGTTAATTATTGATTCTTAAGGATTTGAGCTTTTGGTACTACAGGCTTTTATCAGTAGTAAAATTATATTTCACTTTGTAATTTTTATGCAGAACATATTTCAAGACCCTTGCTCCCATCATCAGGTGTGGACCAACTAATGATATTGGTGGATGATACCAACATGATCCAACACAACCAAAGCATTAAATTCACTTCAGAAGTGAATAAAGATAGTCTACTTCCATTTTTGACCTGCAGATCCCCAGAAAAGAAAACAATTTATTTTAGTATTCACAAAACCCACATGTATTGACAGTTATATAAAGAATAATAGTTTCAACCCCAGATCTCACCAACAGGTTATAATAAACAGTCATTATGAATATCAATGTAATGTCACTATGAAAGAAACATAAACTATAATTTGTATAATATATACATACTTACTATTGTACACACGTATACATATGAACAAACAACTTTTGTTTCATTTTATGTGATACTGAAAACATATGGTGAGAGTACTTACTTTTCATGTTCCTCGTACTCGCACCATATTTTTTCTCGCTAAAATTCATAAAAAGAACTGTCCAGGTCGCCCGATAGTAGCCAGCTTTGATTCCCCCACTGAACGCATTTCCGCTCTAGTATATTGTTTGTTACAGCCATTTGTTACGTCGAGGCTATCCTATATCAAATATTCCTTCCAATTTATAAGTTTACTAAAGACAGTTGACCCCTCGGTACATTCCAATATACCTCTGGCCACTATCGATGTGATGTCACTTTATACTAACATTCCCCATCATGAAGAATTAGCTGCTATTAGACATTTCTTGGACTCTCGAGCATCTCCTCACACCTCATCCACAGATTTCATTTGCTATCTTGCTTATCTGGTTCTCACTCGCAATGCGTTTAGTTTTGATAATAAATCATATCTACAAATTAAAGGCACTGTGATGGCCACCAGAATGGCACCGTCTTATGCCAATTTTTTATGGCTCGCTTAGAGGAGGAATTTCTTAAGCCAGAACCTTTGGCACCATTATTATGGCTGAGATATATAGATGATATATTCGTGCTTTGAACTCATGACTCAGAATCTCTCGATCAGTTCCTTACTAATATTAAATCCTTATTTTCAATTAAGTTTACTTCTTCTTTCTCTTCCAATCCTGCTACATTCCTAGAGATTGCAATTTCTTTATGCAAGGGCTCTTGTTTTACGTCTGTGCACATTAAGCCTACCAATTTACAACAGTATCTTCATTTTGATAGCTGTCATCCCTTGCATATTAAAACTCTATTCCCTTTTCTCTTTCAATCGTGGTCATCGTCTTTGTAATAACTTTTCACCAATGACAAGTATATCAAAAGCTAGCTCAAAAGTTCTAAGACCAAAATTACACTCCCTCTCTTTTAAAATCCCGTATAATCCCAGCGCACAAAACTTTCCAATGAAAACCTAAAACTTCTAATAAGAACTTCATTAACCTTGTTACTATTTAGGTGCCTGGAATTGAAAGCATGAGACGTATTTTGAAAGAATGTCGCCATACTTTATTAATGCGTCCATCTTTAAGTGATTTTTCTAAATTTGTACCCCGCCTTACTTTTAGAGCACCCCGTAACCTTAAAGATTACTGCGCCGAAACCTATCTCCTTCGAATTTACCTCTTCCCATTACTGGCTCGTATCCTTTCAACGCCCTAAATGTAAAACCTGTGTGCTAATTATGCCGTTCCGCAGCCCTAATTTATCCAGAGATTTTAACATTTCTTCATTTGCTACCTGTTTCTTCTAAGAACGTCGTATATATGTTATCTTGTAAGTTTTGCAAAGCATTTATGTTGATTTAACTTCTACTATTGTTTCGCTACGTATGAACAATCATAGTCGTTCTGTTAAAACCAAGTCTCCCTTGCCGGTTGCCCAACATGCCTTATCTCACTGTAAAGATTTTGATGCTGCTTTTAATTTAACACTTATTGGTGCGTTACCTACACATAGCTCTGAAAGTTTACTCAGAGATAGAGAAATGGCAGCTATATTTTTACATAAAGCACGTATACCATCTGGTCTAAATTTTACGCATTATTTTTTTTTATTATTGCTAGTTTCGTCTATTTCCATGCATAACGTTACCTTCGTTATTCATTGTTTACATTTATCACCTACACTTGTCTTCTTGGCATAGAAGAACTCTGGTAGTTCGAAATATAGCGATTATAAGCGTGACTTTTTCATAGTGTTTTATCCTTTCTGCTATGCCAAGAAGGTGGATTTAATTGTAATTTTTTGAAGATTATTAAAATGAATAAGCTCATATATATAAATAACAGTAATTATGATAGCAGAAAAATATAAAACACAAAGAAAAAATCACACTTGAGATCGCTATATTTCGGACTCGTTGCAAAGCGAAATATAGCGATCTCAAGTGTGACTTTTTCTTTGTGTTTTATCTTTTTCTGCTATCATAATTACTGTTAATTTGTTACATTGTTGATAGTGTTGCTTTATTTTTATTTTTCTTATGTATATAAAGAATCCTGCTATGATCGCAAAACATTTGCGATATTATCTAGCATAAACTCAATTCGGAAAAATGCTCAATCATAAACAATTTTCGATGTCTTTCAATCAGTCAGGCATGCGCACGGTGTCTGCCTAGGACTTTAAAAATTTCCTGTGATTCTCCCGTCATATGTTCGGAAGAAGAGCCATATTTCCATTGTAAAAGGGGGCAAAACTTACCATCCATGAACACAGAACAATCTTTTTAATACTATAACACAATAAAGAAATGACTCGCAGAACAAACAAAATAAAATCTACTTTAAGATTGACTAACCCTTATGTAGTATCTTTATTAGTTTTAGGTTACCTGGGTTCTAACTGGCCCTCTGAGTTATTATATATAGACTATTTTTTAGTTGTGACTTTTGCTATTTTTTTCGTTTGAAAATTGTACTAATTTATCATTTAGAAAAACAAATAAGTTTACATGGATAAGAGCATGTAAAAAGTAATGCCTGTTACACAATATTTTGAAATAAGATAGCCGTAAAATTAATAAACATATACTTTCTAGAATTGTATCAGGTAAATACAGACATTTCGCATCACGCTTTTCGAGAAAGCGTGACTAAACTCTCCGTGCATTGAAAGCGGCAACACTTTTCACAAACAATCTTCATAACAAGGGTTCTAACAGTTACTGCAAGTTTTGAACTTGTGGGCAGAGTAAACGACTTTTACTTTCTGGTCCCTTTCATGCCAGTTTGGAGTGCATAAGATGGCCGTCGACGAGGTAGGACCTGACTTTTTAACCTTTAATGAACATCTGGACGAAAGAGCCATTACGTCTTTTCATAAGCTACAGGAAAAAGAAGAAATGTTTCGTCAGACATACGATTCCTAAAACGGTCGGTAAAAAGCGACATCCCCTCAAATTTTTAAGAAAGGTCGTTAAATGCAATTATAATAGCGCTGTACAGAAATCGATCATAAGAAGGGAGTTATTAAGTGAAATTAACTTATACCATAAAGCACTGGTCAGTTAGATCTAAATTTATATGGGTTACACTTAACATTAACCAAATTATCGGAACATCTAATTTGAAAAAATCTAGAACATAATCTCCACATGAAATAAAATGTCTTAATGAGAAATAATACGCTCAAACTAAAGAAAAAATTGAGCATATTGTGTACCAACTTCATGAATTCCGCACAAACAATATAATTAATCTATCTTAACAATCTTCCTTTAACTTAGAACTACAGTTTCTAAATAAGGGGTTAAAAACATGTCTGCAACAAAGTGGAAAAGTTCATAGTAGATATAGAGAGTGCTACTTAAAGTTTGGAGGGAAAAAAGAAGAAGAAAAAAAAAATCGGCCATCAAAAACCAATGTGGGTAGATAATAAATATAATGAAGGTATGGTAATACCGTCATCACCAGCAACACAATGAGCGCTTACTTAGATCACGGTGTTCATAAAAGGAACAAGTTAGTGATTCTAGACGAAAATGACTAAGTTAAAAGAACGGAGAGCTTACTAGCTAGTACGGAATACATAGTAATAATTAAGCACCGATTTTTATGCACTAAAAACTTTAAAATGTTTATTTTGTATGTGCTAAGATTCTAAAAAAAATATGTGCTAAAACTAAAAAAGATTTTAAAAAACTTAAACAAATCATAGGAGAACACGTAAATTACTGGAACTCACCAAATTTAACTTTTTTCATTGGATTTACAGTGTATAACAAATGTCATCTCCAGATTGCGCATTACAAAGCTTTTTTATTTTCATAGAGTAATGTCTCATATTGAGAAAAGGAACAATGTTTACCTTGCATACTTGAAGAGGGAAATGTCACTAACAGACACCTTTTCAAGTTCACTTATGTTTTGTCCAAATTTGAGCGACTTTATAGAGGGTTCTCAAACACAGGCTGAACATTTTTCTCACAGCTTCTGTTTTCGAAACCGAGATGGTGTTTAATAGTTTTTCAACAACTGTACTGCTTTAACTAAATTAATACGTCAATAGAAGTTTCTAGGTTTGTTTATTGAATGAATCAAGAAACAAAATTTGCAGATATGAAGGCCATGTCACATTTTAAATTAGTATCACATATTAAATTGTGGATAATGACAATTGCCGAATCATCTTCTTTGTCCAGTTCATTTACTACTGTTGTAAATGCTTCAAATTGATCTACATAATACACCACTGCTTTAAACCAAGTACCCCAAAGCGTGACTACCGTTGTAGGAGGCAATGGAAGATAGGGATTATTTTTTTTTTTGAAAGTATCATTCCGTGACAGCACTTTTAACGTAAACTCCTCCCCCCACCCATTGTAGACTAAAGGACTCGGGAATGTTTCACACAATTTATGCAGAGCGTGAACGACTGTGATTATGTTTAACGTCCGTTTGAATTACTGAGGCACTCCAGGCGGTAACACTGACGATACATGAGATGAAATTATAAATTGGGAAATATTTTTTTTAACGAAGGACTAAGTTTAGAGTACCTCCTCGGCACTTGTCATTTATGAGGAAGACTGAGGTAATGCTGGAAAAAATCTCAGTCAGGGAGGGTGGTCCTGGTGGGAATCGAACCCCAGACCTCCCGTTCACGAGTTCGCTTCTTAACGACCTCGGCCAGCCGTGGCGGTGCTTGAACGACGCTTGTTACATGAATCTATTAGGTTGATTGTTAATTTGGTTTATTTACGGACATTCTTTAACATCTCAGGTCATCAGCGTCCCATTCTATTCAGGGCGTGAAACGGCCGATAAATTTTGCTCAGTGGCCTCTTCTTTCAGACTTGAGGTTCTTTTTCGTGCCGTAAATCTACGAGTTGGGGCCCGTGGAAGCTATACTTACAATTTATACGCCCGAAAAAATCCATCGGCCCTTATCAGGACTGATCCCGCAATCTTGTGTTTAGGACTCTGCGGAGTTTGTATGCAGAAGCAATACATTATCGTATTTCACACCATTTGGCCAAAAGGTTTCCAAAGATTTATTAAATAGCCTAGCTATTGTTACATGATTTGCAACTGGCATTTCTTTATACGCTAGCAAAATTTTTGATTTGGAAATGGATTTCGTCATTTTTCAATACACTGCTATTACATTTCCCTTTTTTCTACTATTGGTATCGATACTTTCATCAGCGGTGATCGAGGTTTTTTTATTTTCAAATATTATGGACTTAATATGACTTAATGTTTCATCATAGCACTTTGGAAGATATTTTTCCTTAGCGTAAATTCATCAGGACTTATATTCATATAATTAGTAAGAAACTTTCTGAGTTCGGTATTGTTCACTTTTAAAGGGGGAATTTCAGCGAAATAAATGCTGTACACAAATCTGAATAAAATGCTGAAAGTTTTGGTATATTGGAAGATAAAGGTGGCATTGATTCTCCTAGAATAAAACACGTGATGCAGCTGCTATGTGTTGAACTCCTGACAAGTGTTGCACTGCCTGGGAACATGGATCCACACTTACAGATTGCCCATGCGGCTGGCAAAATATTAAAGTGTTTTTAAACACTAGTACATACTGCTGCAAATGTTCACGTACAGTCGATTTCCCTTTTGGCATGTTTAATTCACACTGCTAATTAAAACACCCAACTGCTTTAGTGATCTGATTCTAAATAACAATACAAACAAAGAAGAACTCTTAATTTATTAAGAGCATTAAAAAACAGGTTCATATATGATGTAATCTTTAGATGGAATTCTTTATTTCCCCGGCTCGCACCAATGTGCAAATGAATCAGCAGAAATAAAGTAGCATAGCTATTGAATTCTTATGAGATAAAGTTTTGTGTTGTAGGGAGGATGAGGAAAGTGCTAAAATATGTACTTATAGAGAAATTATTGAAATATTTATTTACAAAATGTTTGAAAAATACTAAAATAGCTGGTTATTGGAAAAATGTTTATTAACATATCTGTTTTTTTAAATATATTATTTTTATGTGAAATAAAATTTTGAATACGTACTTGTCAGACGTCAATTGGGATATAAAGCTTTTTAATTATTTTTTTTAAAAATTGTAAAAACTTAAAAAAAAAAAATCATACGGAACTAACACAGTGAAGCTCACATGAATTAAAATCTGTCGTCTAACACTCTTCATGCTTCACTAACCTTAAAAATATTCGGTACCGGTTTCAAAGATACGTTCTCCATCTTTGGCCGTGGACGACTCACGATCGAAGATGGCCGAAGATGAAGAACGTATCTTTGAAATCGGTACCGAGTATTTTTAAGGTTAGTGAAGCACGAAGAGTGTTAGACGACAGATTTAATTCATATTAAACTCTGTTTCAGGGATGTACATATTAATGAATTCTAATATGTTAAAGAGTATTTGTTTTGAGACTACAATGTTTGAAGTTTCTCAAAAATTTTTATCATAATAAAGTATATATGTATAGATGCTTAAGTGGTTAAATTAAAGTGATGTAAATATAAGTGTGCTTTATTTGTCCATAAAAAAACATCAGTGTAACTGAAAATACTCAAAATATAACAACACACTTAAAACACATATAGACATTTGTATTTTAAAATCCGGAAAAACAACTACATCACAATTATGCATTTCAACAACAGCAAGACAAATTCAACACATTATTATGGAGCCTAAACAAGCTACAGTTACAGGTGTATATTCATATTACATCATATTATAAACATTTATATTACAGATTGAAATTCCTGAAGAAATCGATCTAACTATAAAAACAGTTTTGTTGTAAAACTTTTAATAGCATTTTTAAACTGTAGTATAGGCATATTCTTAAGATAATTAGGCAAAATGTTGCATAGGTGAAGTGCATTATGCATATAGCTTTTCTTATATAATGTATTATTATGTGCAAATAAATGTAAAAAGACTTTTTTGTTTTTTAGTATGAATGTGCTTCTGCATAAAATGTACAGTACATTATCCTTGATGAAAAGTAAAACTTGAAATATATAGATACTAGGGATAGGAAGAAAAGAATTGTCATTTAAATTATTCACATTAAAATCATCACAAACAACAAGGCTAACATTAACACAATAGAGAGATTAGACAGTTTGCTCTTACTTACTGATGAAGGTAGAGAAGTTTCCCTCTAGAGATATATTGCTAAACTAATGAAAGTATTAATTGATATCATTGTATGATTCAATTCAACTGAATCATACAATGATATCAATTAATATGATTAGCTTTACTGTGCAAGTTCCAATTTACATTTAAGTAAGTAATGAAAGTATTTTTATTTATATCTTGCTTCACTGCAAAACACTAAGAATTTCACTCTTTACAAATAGTCTATGCTAATACTTAAGTCTCCACAGTTTAAAATACTGCAAACACTAATATAGATGTGCAAGGGTGTAATATTTGTATAAAATCAAGAACAAAAGACTTCTAAAGGAAACAAAAAGTGTGAAGAAGGCATATTAAAGGTGATAGAAGTTATAAAAATTAATAAAGTAGAAGTAAAAGAACAGTGCAGTGAAAAAGAAGATAACACTATATTAATGGCTGATGCCTTAGTGAGCAATTGTGTTGCCTCAGTACAAATTATTATCTCAGCGCTATGCAAAAATTTAAAACAGACAGTTGGTGAAAGCAAAATAGCAAGCTTAAAAGAGAAACTTTGTGAATTAATGAAGCATGTAAATGAGGAAAGTAGCTGAAGAGATTTGAGAGTTAATATACCAATACATTTTCAGGACAAATAAACAGATAGGAAAGAACATATTACAATTTGTAAACAAGAAACTACTATGCTGCTCTACAAAATGAAGAAGAAAAAAAGAACAAGGGCACTTGCAAATAAAGAACCAGTTCAACAGCCAATAAAAAAATAATGGGTCTATAAAAATGCAAAGAAGACTTTTAGGCATATATAAATTTATGTAGAGCAGTGAAGTAAAAACAAAAAATCACTATTTTTTTATAGACATGATAAATGTCTAGAAAATATTGTAATAGAAAAAATAAATTAAAGTGTTGTGTTAGGTTATGTAAAGTCAAATGTGAAATTCTTAGCATAATTGCTAACCCAATTGAGACGGTAGGGATGAAAATGTGAAAATCATGGTAGCAGGAGGAAAGATGTCTATTGCAATGAGGCAAATTATGTATTAAAGGGACTAGAACATGTGTTTCAACATATTGCTCAGTAAAGAATCTAATACTATTACTGGGAATATTCCATATCATGAGTGGGAGAAAATCCTATTGTAAATGTGAAGATAAGGAAAACCAATAAGAATAAAAAGGCTCTTTGTTCATTGTTTTCAAAAGTTTCAGTTATAGACATAAACAGAATAAATCATGATATACACAGAAGACATGGTTTATATTAAGCAAAAAATGGAAAAACTTATGTTGCTTCAAATATAAAATAGGTAGCCCAAAATATTATAAACAAGCATGTGCAAGTTCTTTGTTCTTTAGGAGTAGGAATACACTCTCTGAAAAATTTCACGCATACCAAATGTTAATTTTAAGTTTATTAATAATAAACTAAAAATTATGCATCAAAATACTTGTAATAAGGTTTATTAAATTAAAATTAGAATAATTTTATTGTAGAACAAATAAGAATGGGGATACAGTTATAATTATATCAAAGGAATTAAAAGATAAAGTTTAAAAAAAAATTCAAATTTCTATAAGAAAATGGTGTTTTAAGTAGCTGGATATCAGCTGTTTACAAATTTTTAAATCCTCAAGTGGAGTATTATATAATTTACAAACTATTTTGAACTGTTAAAAATATGGTAACAGAAAATAATAAACTTATTAGAGGGTCACCTTAACTTAGGAAATTCAGAACTTAATGACATAACTGGCATACATGTACATACGTTTGATGTTGATGATATCAGATACTAATTTTTGTATGAGTCTGTTGACTATAAATAAAGATTGATTGATTAATTGATTTAGGTTTTACTAGATAATCAAATCATCCCAGCTCATCAATAAATTATATTACTACAAATTAAAACAAAAATATTTCTTCAACTATAAATGTAAAGCTGCACATATATTATCACAAATGTCAATTACTTTACATACATATATAATGAAAAATTAATCAATATGGAACTTAAATGCATATACAAATGGGATGTAAGGGAAAGTAATATCTTGGAATTAATAAATAAACCACCTGAAGTTCAGTAGAAACAAATATCTAATACAGAGAGTAAAATAAATGGAATATGTTTCTAAGAGATTTTGATCATCATTTCAGTCATATATGCCCTATAATTAAGAAACCATTAGAACAACATAGCATAAACAAAAGAGTACATTTGCATCACAATATATTAGTTCTATGTAGTAAGACTGAAAAGCATATACCGAAGGTACCAAAAAATGTGTACACACCTTCACAGTAGATATTTGTTTAGTATATTTCAAAATTGAACCGAAAAACAACTGTAATGTGTAGTATGATATTCTGTAAACAGATGTGATTCACATACATTATGATAGCATTGCTAAGTGACAGGTAAACCAATAATGAACAAATGAAGCTAAGAGTATTCTAAATCAACAATGAACAAATGAAGCCAAGATTATTGTATGATGTTCTATAAACAGATGTGACTCACATTACTTTATGCTAGCATTGCTATAACATAATGAAGCCAAGATTATTGTTTGAACAACAAAAAGAAATTTTGAAATAGTATTGGAAAACCGGGAATGTTTTTGAAGTTCAAAGGCAATGGAGACATTTGTACAAAACAGAACTGCCAATGCTAGTAAAATTGCACACATTCGAGACAAATTTGAGACTCATGGTACCCTATGCGATGTTCATGCAGCAACAAGCCCTGTGTCCTTGGGTATGGTTTTGGATCATTTTGAGCACTCACTGCAGAAATCCACAGAGCAATGTGCACATGAGACTGGCATTAGCAAAACCAGTGTACATCATATTATTTAATCAGCAAAGTTGAAAGTTTTCATCCCAAGACTTTTGCATGCATTAAATGAAGATGAATGACCCTTATAGGAGAATGCAGTACTATGAGTGGTTTTGGAACATGGTGCAAGAGGGTGAGGCCTTCATAGGGAAAGTTGTTTGGTCCGATGAGACACAATTTAAGTTGAATGGAACTGTTAATGCATAACTATGTCTACTGGTGTGCAAACAATCCATATGTTATTTTGGAAAAGGCCTGGAATTAATGTTTGGTGTGCATTGTCATATAGGGGTCTAATTGGATCATTCTTTTTTGAAGGAACAGTAACTGGCCCAGTATACCTGACCATGATACACACATCTGTCCTAACTGCCATTCATACACTCTATGAAAATGAGGAATTTTACTTCCAGCAGGTTGGTGCACCACCATATTATCACAGAGATGTGCATGTGTATCTTGATGATAATTTTCCAAGGCACTGGGTAGGATGAGCAGGTTCGATTGAGTTTCCACCGACTTCTCCGGCTCTAACTCTGTTGGACTTCTACCTATGGGGAACTCTTTAAGGATGTTGTATACCATAGAAAACCAACTGCATTGGCAGCACTTTGGGAAGAAATGTCATGTGCTGCAATTGCTGAGGACTTTTTCACAAATGTTGCTCAGTCAGTAGTTCAACGTACTCAGAAGTGTATCGACACCGATGGTGGGCATTTTCAGCAACTGCTGTAACTATAAAAGTCTAAGATTATTAGTGCTCATCATTTTCTTTTTGTGTAAATTCAGTTTTGTTATGTTAACACAGTTTTTTTCTATCTTGAATTGAGTGTACATTTTTTGGCACCCTCTGTATATCTATTTATGCTTCTTTAGTAATTGTTATTATAAAGTTTTTAGGTGAAAAAAATGGAAACATAGAAAAAACTGTATACTCTGTACAAAGAAAAAAACACTTATACTTTCCTGGTAGAAAAAGCTAAATTCAATAATAAAAACAAGCAAGTTCTATAAATAAAAATAAAACAGTATGAAGTATTTTAAATGGTAAAACAATCCACAACATCAGCACAAAAAACATGTTTTTAACATATGAAGGCAAGATATAAATAATACAAATGAAATTTGTAGAATATTTAATAATATTATGTAAATTTAAATAACACAAAATTAATGTATCAAAAATAAAAATATCACCTTATTAAAATTCTTATATGAAATTATTATATACCTCCAAAAACATAGCATAATATTGTAATATTAGATGTACATGCACAGAAATACTATAAATATAGAACATGTCAAGTTTTACATTACATAGTGTAAATTGTTTAAAATTATATACATTTCATTGTGCAATTAATTGCATATGTATGTTAGACAATACATTCATTTAAGAAATTTTGAAAAATAGAAATGTTTTAAAAATTTTGTTGAAACTCACACAGTGAAGCTTTTTAAAAGTAAATTCTAACTAATCTGTCGTCTAACACACTCTTATGCTTCACTTACTTTTAAATATGGTGGGATCGGTTTCAAAGAGACATCCTCTCCATCTTCAACCAACTTGACGACTGATAGGAGAAACTGACATCTATGAGGACCTGTAGCTCCGCCCTGATGGGGTTTTATTAATAAAGACCACCAGGGTAGAGCCACATGTCCTCATAGATGTTAGTTATTAAAAAAACACCACCAGGGCAGAGCTACAGGTCCCCATAGATGTTAATTATTAAAAAACACCACCAGGGCACAGCTACATGTCCGCATAGGTGTTAGTGATTAAAAATCACCACCAGGGTAGAGCCACATGTCCTCATAGATGTTAGTTATTAAAAAACACCACCAGGGCAGAGCTACAGGTCCTCATAGGTGTTCGTTATTAAAAAAACACCACCAGGGCAGAGCCACATGTCCTCATAGATGTTAGTTGTTAAAAACACCACCAGAGTGGAGCTGCAGGTCCTCATAGATGTTAGTTAATAAAAAACACCACCAGGGCGGAGCTACATGTCCTCATCGATGTTAGTTATTAAAATAACACCACCAGGGTGGAGGTACATGTCCTCATAGATGTTTTTTAGATATTAAAAAAACACCACCAGGGCGGAGGTACATGTCCTCATAGATGTAAGTTTGTTAGTTGTTAAAAAACGCTACCAGGGCAGAGCTACAGCTCCTCATAGATGTCAGTTATTAAAAAAACACCACCAGGGTGGAGTTACAGGTCTTCATAGATGTTAGTTATTAAAAAACCACCACCAGGGCAGAGCCACATGTCCTCATAGATGTTTTTTAGATATTAAAAAAACACCACCAGGGCGGAGGTACATGTCCTCATAGATGTTAGTTATTAAAGAAAACCCACCAGGGCAGAGCTACAGCTCCTCATAGAGGTTAGTTATTAAAAAACCACCACCAGGGCAGAGCTACAGGTCCTCATAGATGTTAGTTATTAAAAAAACACCACCAGGGCAGAGCTACATGTCCTCATAGATGTTAGTTATTAAAATAACACCACCAGGGCAGAGCCACATATCCTCATAGATGTTAGTTATTAAAAAACACCATGAGGGCAGAGCCACATGTGGTCATAGATGTTAGTTATTAAAAAAACACCATCAGGGCAGAGCCATATGTCCTCATAGATGTTAGGTATTTAAAAAACACCACCAGAGCGGAGCTACAAATCCTCATAGATCTTAGTTATTAAAAAAACACCACCAGAGCAGAGTCACATGTGCTCATAGATGCTAGTTATTAAAAAACACCACCAGGGCTGAGCTACATGTCCTCATAGATGTTAGTTATTAAAAACACTACCAGAGCAGAGCCACATGTCCTCATAGATGTTAGTTATTAAAAAAAACACCACCAGGACAGAGCTACAGCTCCTCATAGATGTTAGTTATTAAAGAAAACCCACCAGGGCAGAGCTACAGCTCCTCATAGAGGTAAGTTATTAAAAAACCACCACCAGGGCGGAGCTACAGGTCCCCATAGATGTTAGTTATTTAAAAAACACCACCAGAGCGGAGCTACAAATCCTCATAGATCTTAGTTATTAAAAAAACACCACCAGAGCAGAGTCACATGTGCTCATAGATGCTAGTTATTAAAAAACACCACCAGGGCTGAGCTACATGTCCTCATAGATGTTAGTTATTAAAACCACCACCAGGGCAGAGCCACATGTCCTCATAGATGTTTTTTAGATATTAAAAAAACACCACCAGGGCGGAGGTACATGTCCTCATGTTAGTTATTAAAGAAAACCCACCAGGGCAGAGCTACAGCTCCTCATAGAGGTTAGTTATTAAAAAACCACCACCAGGGCAGAGCTACAGGTCCTCATAGATGTTAGTTAATGAAAAAAACACCACCAGGGCAGAGCTACATGTCCTCATAGATGTTAGTTATTAAAATAACACCACCAGGGCAGAGCCACATATCCTCATAGATGTTAGTTATTAAAAAACACCATCAGGACAGAGCCACATGTCGTCATAGATGTTAGTTATTAAAAAAACACCATCAGGGCAGAGCCATATGTCCTCATAGATGTTAGGTATTTAAAAAACACCACCAGAGCGGAGCTACAAATCCTCATAGATCTTAGTTATTAAAAAAACACCACCAGAGCAGAGTCACATGTGCTCATAGATGCTAGTTATTAAAAAACACCACCAGGGCTGAGCTACATGTCCTCATAGATGTTAGTTATTAAAAACACCACCAGAGCAGAGCCACATGTCCTCATAGATGTTAGTTATTAAAAAAAACACCACCAGGACAGAGCTACAGCTCCTCATAGATGTTAGTTATTAAAAAAACATCACCAGGGCAGAGCCACATGTCCTCATAGATCTTAGTTATTTAAAAAACACCACCAGAGCAGAGCTGCAGGTCCTCATAGATGTTAGTTAATAAAAAACACCACCAGGGCGGAGCCACATGTCCTCATCGATGTTAGTTATTAAAATAACACCACCAGGGCAGAGCCACATGTCCTCATAGATTTTAGTTATTAAAAAACACCACCAGAGCAGAGCCACATGTCGTCATAGATGTTAGTTATTAAAAAAACACACCAGGGCAGAGTAACAGTTGCTCATGAATGTTAGTTAATAAAAACACCACCAGGGCAGAGCCACATGTCCTCATAAATGTTAGTTATTTAAAGAACACTACCAGAGTGGAGCTACAGGTCCTTATAGATGTTAGTTATTAAAAAACTCCACCAGGGCAGAGCCACATGTCCTCATAGATGTCAGTTATTAAAAAACACCAGGGAGGAGCTACAGGGACCTCATAGGTGTTAGTTATTAAAAAAACACCTCCAGGGCAGAGCCACATGTCCTCATAGATGTTAGTTATTAAAAAAACATCACCAGGGCAGAGCTACATGTCCTCATAGATGTTAGGTATTAAAAAAACACCATCAGGACAGAGCCACATGTCCTCATAGATGTTAGTTATTAAAAAAACACCACCAGGGCTGAGCTACAGGTCCTCATATACGTTAGTTTCTCCTACCAGTCATCAAGTTGGTTGAAGATGGAGAGGATGTCTCTTTGAAACTGGCCCCACCATATTTAAATGTAAGTGAAGCATGAGAGTATGTTAGATGACAGATTAGTTAAAATTAACAATTAGACAGCACAGGTTGTAGTCAGTGGCACAACAGAGAAAAATTCTGCCTCCATGCAAAGTTTAATTTGGGCCCCCTAACAAAATGGTTCATGTTCAAGCATATGGGTTCAGTAGCATGTCTTTGATCGTGTTAAATATCAAATTTGTTAGTCTGATAGGACCTCAGAGGAGTCATAAGCATTAAATTTGCCTGTATTATTATTATTATTATTATTATTATTATTATTATTATTATTATTATTGTTGTTGTTGTTGTTGTTGTTGTTGTTGTAATATGTAGAAATCTTAAGGATCATTGGAAACAGTGAAGGCATCTAGTGTTCTTTGGAGCAAAAGTTTTCACTACTTTACTTACATCTATTCTTCATGTTCTCTCACACTAGATGCTTAAAATACTGAGTCCACTTAATTTTGCTTGTGATATGATGCTATTCAAATATGTTTTTATTAGTTTTAATTATGAAAAGGATTCTGAACTGATGTAACAGTTGCAGGTAGAGAGAGAAATAAAATGAAGGCTGTGCAAGCGCCTGGTACACTTGATGCTAAAGTGTAATTTTTGATTAGCAAGAGGTGTGCCAATTCAAGCAGAGCGTTTGTCTTTTATCTCATTTTTAACACACTTTTAAAACACTGTAACTGCAATGAGAAATCTTCTGTTAAGCCTTCAACATGCTGCATTGATAAATATTGTGCTAGTATGCAATTCTTCATCTTTTGCAGTAGACAGAAATGGTGGGGTGAGAAAACTGAACATATCACTTAAACATTTCATAGAATTGAACATAATTTTGACTAAACAATGATATCTAATGTCATGTAAAATACATTTACTTGAAAATATTTTTCAGGATCTCACAGACATTCATTTTGAACCAGTTCATCAAAATACCTCTTAGTTTTAAGTAATCTTTTGTTTTCAAATTTGGCATTAACTTCCCATTGTTTTATAAGGAGCATGCTGGACAATAATACTTCCTGAAAATTATTTCTGTAGTCATTTAGCAAATTTGCAGCATTTTGGAGTAACAGTGAAGCTGGTGAAAGATCAAGGTTGTCAGATTGCAGTAATTTTGATACCAAATTAACAGCTTCAAGTATTTTGGAACACAGGACAATTTGAAAACAAATTCAAAATGTTCCAATAATTTTTTAAGAGCACTGGCTTCATTACAGTCATTGGTATATTTTGATATATATCAGTGCCTTCATAACATCTAAATAATATGTCTCAGAGCTTTTATTGAGTCCAATCTTGATGACCAAGTTTTTAAAGAGTAAGAAGCTAGTGATAACATTTCCCATTGCTTTATACTTTGGCTGAAAAATAAAGTCTTTCAACTGTATCAAAAACATCTTATTTTCAGATACATTTCTAATGGCATCATTTGGAACTAGATTCATAATATGTGCTGTACAGTGACCGTATTTAGCTGTTTTCTGTTTTTGTTCAATCCTTACTTTTACTCCATAAAAGGTTCTGGACATATTGGATGCACCATCATAACCTCAGCCAAAGCGTTTGGCTAATGAGATACAATTTTTCATCCATTGAATTTAGAATTTCGCTTCCAATGACACAGCAGTTTGGTCTTCCATCTCTTTGAATCCTAAAAAGCTTTCATTTATTTTTATTTCATAAGGTTTCCCAAACAAAACTTTAACTCTATGAACATATCTGAAAATTTGACTAAATCAATCTTTTTTGCTCACATCTTGTGTAATATTGAAAATTATAAAAACAAATTGTGCAGACTTGATGTCATTTTCTGCTTTCTGTGTTAACAACTGAATTAATTCATTTTGGATCTTTGGATTTAGGTATTTTTCAGATGCTTCTGGTCCATGTACATGTTGCTGTAATACCATATTATACATACTTATTGTCTTAAGTCCACATTAGTCTGAAAAAATATTCACAGTAAACTTTCCCTACTTCTTCTATATGACTCCATAAAGCTAGCTAGTTGGTCCTGGTGGTGTAGTGGTTACCATACTTGCTTCCTACACCCAAGATCGCGGGTTCGAACCCGGCCAGGACCGATGGATTTTTTCGGGGCGTAAAAATCCTAAGTAAGGCTTCCTTCGGAAGGGAAGTAAAGCCGTTGGTCCCGTGTCGTACATTTACGGCATGAATAAGAACCTCAAGCCTGAAAGAGAGGCCTCTGAGCAAAATTTGTCAGCCGTTTCACACCCTGAGTTGAATGGGATGCTGATGACCTGTGATGTTAAAGAGCGTCCATAAATAAATCAATAAAAAAAATCATAAAGCCAGATTAGATTGTGATAATGACATTAATTATGCAATAAAAATTTGTTTTTTTTACCTTAATTTCTTTCTGTAATGCACATTGCAGATTACATTCTACTGCTTCTTTTCTTTTCCAGACATTATAAACAACACATACCTCTAGATGGGAATGAGACATTTCATGTGTTAAATTTTTTTTTTTTGATAAACCCTGCCAATCACAAATGTCTTTTATTCAGGAAAATTGAGTAGATGCTGAACTCCTGTTAACAAATAACCAGCATGGCTCACAATTTCCTTTTCTAGAATAACAAAGCATTTTTTTTTGTCATTTTTAACCCAGATTTTGTTAATTTTTCATAGTAATTAATGGAGAAACATCTATTATTGTGCTTAGGATCTTTCAGAAATAAATCTTGGGGTTTGCAATGCTCATGCTGTATAATAAACTTCTTTTTGTTGTCATTTAAAATATCTGGAAAATTAGCAGAATCAGTAGGAAATTTCCCTCTAGTACTAGTAGTGTCATCAAAAGAAGTACTTGCATTCTGCTATGTTCTATTAGCTTCTTACCATTATCAAGATGCACACACTCTTCATCTTCAGCACTAATATTCTTCACTGTTCCACTGTCAGATGTTCTTAGAGAAACAGATGACTTACTAGAACATATGCTATTACAATTTTCATTTATTATTTCAGAATTAGTATTAAAAAAAGAATCTCACTTTCATTAATTTTGAAACTGAACTTTCAATCTCTTTTTTCCCCATTTTTTGTGCACCACTCAAATGTTCATAACTAGTTTTAAGTGATTTCATTTCAAAATAAAAAAAAATAATTAAAAAACAAACATAAACTCCAAATGTTAATTATAATTAATCTGTCGTCTAACACACTCTTATGCTTCACTTGCTTTTAAATATGGTGGGACAGGTTTCGAAGAGACATCCTCTCCATCTTCAACCAACTTGATGACTGGTACGAAAAACTAACATCTAGGAGGACCTGTGGCTCCGTCCTGGTGGTGTTTTTTTTCTTTATAAACTGGAAATTGGTATTACATTCTCCTATAATATAGCTTTATTTCTCTTTTTATGTAACCTAACTTTTTGGGGACTCTCAAGTGTATGTCATATGTTTTTAAATCTATGTTGGCTAATTTTGCATAATGTTTTGCTTTTTCCTCACGGATTACTTTCTTTTCAGCTGCTAATTGTTCCTTACTGTTATGGTCATATTTAACTATTTTCGTAACAAATTTGTTGGTTGAAGATGGAGAGGATGTCTCTTCGAAACCGATCCCACTGTATTTAAAAGTAAGTGAAGCATAAGAGTATGTTAGACAACAGATTAATTATAATTTACATTTAACAAGCTTCACTGTGTGAGTTCCAACAGAATTTTTTCCAAAGTTCCTAAATGAATTATGAAGGTTTACAAACCTCATAGGAACAGACTAGGAGAAACTGACTCATTTACTGAATAAGAAAATTGAAAATTTACACATGAGAGATTTTAACCACAACTTTTATAACTTGAAGAAGGATATTAAATACTACATGAAACTTAAAGGAAAAAGTAGACTGATAGCTGCAGACACACATTTTTTAAATTTGTGTCTTAAACATCACATCTGCCCAAAATTTGTTACGAAAATAGTTAAATATAGCCATAACTGTGAGGAACAATTAGCAGCTGAAAAGAAAGTAATCCATATGGAAAAAGCAAAACATTATGCAAAATTAGCAGATATAGATTTGAAATTATATGACATATACTTGAGAGTCACCAAAAAGTTAGGTTACATAAAAAGAGAAATAAAGCTACATTATAGGGCAATGTAATACCAATTTCCAGTTTATAAAGAAAAAAATACCACTAGGATGGAGTCACAGGTCCTCATAGATGTTAGTTTCTTGTACCAGTCATCAAGTTGGTTGAAGATGGAGAGGATATCTCTTTGAAAAATTTTCCCACATATTTAAAAGTAAGTGAAGCATAAGAGTGTGGTAGACGACAGATTAATTATAATTTACATTTAACAAGTTTCACTGTGTAAGTTCCAACAGAATTTTTTCGAAAGTTCTTAAATGAGTAACGAATTTCAAACCTCATAGGAACAGACTAGGAGAAACTGACTTGTTTACCGAATAAGAAAATGAAAGATTTACACATGAGAGATTTTAACCACAAGTTTTATAACTTGAAGAAGGATATTAAATACTACATAAAACTTAAAGAAAAAAATAGACTTATAGCTGCAGACATACATTTTTTAAATTTGTGTCTTAAACATCACATCTGCCCAAAATTTTTATGAAAATAGTTAAATATAGCCATAACTGTGCGGAACAATTAGCAGCTGAAAAGATAGCAATCCATATGGAAAAAGCAAAACATTACGCAAAATTAGCAGACATAGATTTGAAATTATATGACATATACTTGAGAGTCACCAAAAAGTTAGGTTACATAAGAAGAGAAATAAAGCTACATTATAGGGGAATATTACTTTATAAACTAGAAATTGGTCTTACATTTTTTAAACTTGTTTATTGCATGTACCTTTTGAGTTAGGAATTTAAGAGAGAGAGAGAGAGAGAGATGAATAAAAAATATGTTGTTACAAATGAATAGTATTTCTTATTGTATTTTAACTTCAGAGCTAAAAATGATAATCAAGATGAAATTTTGCAATGTGATTTAATGCATAAATAACTTTTAAAAATACAAGTTAGGAATTGATATAATGTAAAAATTGACAATACCTGACACTCATTTGTAATAACTCTATAGGCAAATAAAAATATCAGCATTATGTTGTTATTATAATCATTGTTGTTGCTGTTATCATCATCATCATCATCATCATCATTGCTAGTGGCCATTGGGGATGCTGATATTTTCCATTTTTTTCCTACCTTCCCAATAAAGAGCTTCCAAATTATTTTTCATTTGTTTGTTGCTATCTGATTGGCCTCATTTCAGTAAATGTTCTTTGTTTAGGATAGTGTTCACATCCTTACAGAGTGAGCAGTGGCTGTCCTTGATTAATTTTATCCTGAAGAGATGTTCTGACAGGCATTCATGCCCAACAAATAAGCAGAATTGGGCAACTCCAATTTTTCTTGGTTTCAATAAAAGATGTTTGAAATTATTTAGATCTTCATATGGTTTTCCTTAGGATTTTGTTCAATATTTTGTTGTTCTTGTTCAATAATTAATCTTTTTATGAGTTTCAATTTAGATGGAAATTCTAGTTCAAAATGTGGTTTTAATTTTATGGTGGCTCCTTTGTTTGCTTAAGTATCAGCAATCCCACATGGCTCGGGATCCATTGTAAAACCATTTCTGTATTTCTGATCTGGATTGTATGATTTTCTTTTATAGTGTATGTTAGGGGGTAACTGTAGTTTGTTTTACTTTGTTGTGCTGCTTTAGAGTCACTTAAGATAACAATTCTTTTATTTATATTATGTCTATACAGTAGATTTTGTAAAGCTGCTCTAATGGCCATTATTTCACCATCAAAATTGTTAGCATATTGTGCCAAAGGTGTATATCGAGAGAATTCTTCACAGTATATTCAAAGCCTACTTCTCCATTTTTAAAAGATTCATCTGTATAGACTGTACACCATGTATCAATCAGATTCTAGTTGTTTAATGTGCTAAGTGCTGTCATTCTTAATAGTTAGAGGTTGTAGACCTATATCCTTAACCTCTGTACTAGCTGAAACAATTGAGAAAATGGTCACTATAAGATTAACTTACTTTCTGGAATCTCTCTTGTTGACTCCAAAAATGCCTTTGACAAAGTATGGATAGAGAAGCTTATTAATAAAATGAGTAACATTGGGATAAGAGGAATCATTATGAGATGGTTCTTGGATCTATTATCACAAAGGTGCATAGCTGTAAAATGGAATACTATCCTCTGAAAATGGCATAAACCTAAAGTAGGCCTTCCTCAAGGTGGTGTATCCAGTCCAGCTCTTTTTAATATTTTCTTAGATAACATCAACAAAATATTAGCTGGTTACCCAAAGCAAATATGGGATTGTTTGCAGATGATATCGCCATATGTATCATTATCATTGTTGTTATCATCATCATCATCATCATCATCATCATCACCACGTCTTCTACAGTAACACAAAATTACTTTTACAGCTCAGTGTCATTCAGGTATGAAAATTAAATACTTTGACTTCAAGAGCCAGTATAGCCAGTGCTCACTTATTTCATATTCCTATTTAATTGTTTTGTCCAAATATGTGCTAAAGTCCATGGAATTATGAAAATCTAGATTTAACTGAACTAATGATTATTTCCTACATTAATGTGTCAAATTTTTAACACTAACTCCACTTCCTTTTTTAAAACTTTGGACTAGTTTAGGGAGAGGTTACTCCCATCATCAGCTGCTGTTGACTGAATGCCATTGTTCGAAACAGGGGATGGATGTCCGTTCACTCCTGTGGTGGTATCTTGTGGTTCTAGTAGAAACTTGCTGAGTTCATCCAGCGGTGGAAAATCAAAATTCATTAAGCTCTTCTTATTTTTTAAAATGAAAATTCTCTCCCATGGGGATAGTTCTATTGGGTTGTGAAGTTGTTTCCGTAATTTAATTTCTGATTTTATTTCATGATTTTTGTTCCAAAAATGAGCTGCTATTGCTGATTTGTCTATCTGTTTCAATTTAATGTTCCTAAAGTGTTTTCTTCAAATTTCTAAATTTCTTTTCGTTTTCCCAATGTAGCTCTGCTCACAATCTGCACATTTAATCTCATATATTCCTGATGTTTGCTCTGTAGGGATGGTATCTTTCATTGTGCAATGTACTAAATTTTTTATATTATATTTGTTCTTTGGGGCTAACACAATTCCATGTTCTTTGAATATCTTCTTAAATTTCTTGTGGTATGTTGGGTGGTATGTGAAACTTTTGAATTTATATCTTTCTTCTCTGTTCTTAAGTGTGGAAACTTCCTTAATCGATTTTTGTCTTTTAGCTTTATTGATGATTTTTGTTACTGAGTCTGTGTTGAAACCAGTGGTTATAGCTGTCTTCATTATGTGTTGGTGTTCCATTTTGTACTCGGTTTCAGTCAATGGGATGTTGATTAGTTTGTGCGCTAAACTGTGAAACACTGCATATTTATGTGGGATGGGGTTATAACTATAATTTTTTATGTAATTTACTGTGTGTGTTTGTTTCCTGTGAATTCCAAAGCTAAGGCTGTTTGCATTTCTTATTATTTTTAAATCTAGGAATGGGAAACATCCATTTCATGTCTCCCACGTGATAATTTCCTTAATGAATGTGTGTGTGTGTGTGTGTGTGTGTGTCTGTCTGTCTCTCTCATTTTGTTACAAAGTAAAACTGATTAATCATAATGCACATAATTATTTAGAGAATATTGTGGCAGAAAGAATCGAACCTCCTTTTTAAATTTAGTAATTATGTTTGTTTTATATGAATGGGTATTTGAAAAAGAGAACTCACATTTTTTTAATATTATAGGCAGTCAAAAAGAACAGTAAACATCAAATTAAGTAATAAACAAACATAAAACATTTTTGGATGTCAATGTAGACTGCAATACATCCTATGATCATGTAAATCAAATTTGCAATAACATTAGTATAGAGACTTATTTCCTCAGGCAATTATCAAAATATCTGAATGGTGAAGTACTACTATCTATCAACATTGCAGAAACACACACAAAAGAATATGTAAAACTCATAGAACTGTGTTTAAACCAAACTTACTTCACGTTTGAAGGAAAGTTTTATAAACAAAAATCAGGTTTAATGATGGGTAGTCCACTATCTCCATTTTTGGCTGATCTGTTCATGAGCTATTTTGAAACACATATAACGAAAGCCTTCCCATACATATTCAAAACATGGTACAGATATGTTGATGATGTGTTTGCCATTGTAGAAGATAGATTCATAGAAGATTCATTGAAACTGTTGAACTTGCAAGAAAAAACCATAAAATTCACTATGGAAACCGAGGTTAATAATACTTTACCTTTTCTGGACCTAAGGATAATAAAAAGGAATAAAAATATAGAATTTGGTATATACAGAAAGGACACACATACCGACAATTACATAAAAGCAAAAGGTTTCAACCCCAGACCCCACAAGGAAGCAGCATTCAATAGTATGACATATAGGCTAGTTAATACACCACTCAGTAAAGAAGAATACAGGAAAGAATACGCACATATAATACACACAGCAGAAATAAATGGATTTAACAAACAAATGGTAGATAAAAAAATGAAAAGATTTAAAAATAAAAAGGAAATTAAACTAATCACCACACTCAGTTCTTCACTTAAAGAAAATACTTATCAAAAATTCACATATCACCCTTATGTTAACCATAAATTCCAAAAAATTTTCAAAAAGTACAACATTACTCTAGCACCAATAAACAGATATAGTGTTGGTAAACTTATAATCTAAATAAAATTAAACAAAAAAAGAAGAAAGAAGAAAATTCAGGTATATATAGAATTAATTGCAAGGATTGTGACAAAATATACATAGGAAAAACAAAGAGAAATCTGGGGATAAGATTAAAGGAACACTGGAGAAATATTAGACACAAGCAAGTAGAAAAATCAGCAGTGGCTGCACATTTTTGGAATGAGAATCATGAAATAGAGAAGGACATAACATTACTAAAAACAATTCAACATCCGAAAGAACTTAGTATATGGGAAAAAATTTACATAAAAAAATATGAATACAAACTTATGAATTTTGATATACCGGAAGCAGACAACATATTGTTTAAGTTCATTAACAGACCACCAGAGCAAGCATAGTAACATACATACTTTGCTGAAATTGGCTCCTCAGTCGTCGTTTTGGTTGACAATGTGAGGAATGTACCTCACGAAACATGTACCAAAATTACTTTTATAAGTGTGTTTGTGAAACTTAAAGAGAGTTTTAATGTGACGACATGATTTTTAGTGTTTTACTTTAAATCAAAATAAGATAAAAATTTACATTCCTAAATACAGAGTTTGATTAATGAACTGTGATATTGCAAAGGTAGAAAACCCAATTTTAAGTACATCAGAATACCACCAGGGTGGCGCTTTATCTCTACAGAGCCGTTGGGTTATCCAATCAGTTGTACACTTGACCGAAAATGGAGACAAAGGTCTTCAAAACTGGTTCCAAATATCAGACAAATAAGTGAAGCAATAAGATTGTTTATTACGATATATATCACAGAACTGTTTAAAAACCTTAAAAATTTTTCTTTGTTTTGTATATATCGATGAGAAATTAAGGCTAATAATAAATGATCCCTCAAACATTTTAAAAACAAATAATGCAGTACATAACCATAACACAAGACAGAAAACAGACACACATATCACCAGAACCAACACAAGACATTTTCAAAATGCTGCAATGCAATGGGCATCAAATTCTACAATAAATTACCAAATTACCTAAAAACAATAGACAAGAAAACAAAATTTGAAACAGCACTGATGCCTTTTCTGCTTCATCACTACTTCTACAGTGTAGATGAATATCTGAATTGGGGCTAGCTGGAATAAGGGTATGAGTGGTATGTATATGTATATATAACCATGTATGTACCTATAAATAACTGTAAATAGCTTTCTTTTTGCCATTGACATGTCCTATATGATGTACACATTAATGTAACAAATGATTTATAGGATCAATAAAGTATCCATTCATTCACTCATCTATATGTCTGAGCACATCAAAACAATATATCTGATACACTCCTGCCTTTCTTTTTATTGGATGGAATAACATCCTTTATTGTTCTGTTCAAAAGGTTCCCAATGTTAAATTTATTTTTTTGCAGCCAACACAGTATCAAATTTTTTAAAAATTTTCATGAATGCACTGTTTGTCCATGGATGGTGTATAAATTTTTTAAAACATATGTCCTTCTTTATCATGGAGAGAGTGATGATGTTTTTAATATATGTAAGTCTTTTGAAATGTCTGACTTCTTATCTATTCAACTGAAATTGAAAATGAAATGTCTACTAACGAATGGTTGAATTTACTGTTGAGGACAGTATTGATGATGTATTGGTATTGCACTGTACATCCTTCTTGTTCATTGGAATGTTGACTAATCTGTGAGCTAGGCTCTTAATAATGGCTTATTGGTGTGTTCTAGGGCTGAAACTATTTTTTTATGTAGTTATCATATGTGTAGGTTTGGTATAATATAGGAAAATTAATAATTATAATAAATTTAAGGAATTATCTAAAGATTCTTCCCATACTCTAAGTACTGAGTTGGAAGCTCAAGGTCTTGGGCTCCAGTTTCATATTTTAAAATTTTCCTTTCTTTCTGTCTTCTGGGATGGTGTTTTAGAGAGGACCAATAAATGTACCAATAGCTTATAAGTAAAGACTCTTAGAGGCTACCAAGTAACTTCAAAACTTTAGAAGGATTCTTGACTGAAAACGGGAATGAATGGAATACTATGAGAAATCTGCTTTGAGTATTTGTGGATCTCAACATTGAATTCGACATTGGAGAGGAAATGAGCAATTTAATGATTAAGAGTGAAGTATTGAGAACACTGTAGAAGGAAGAACAAAATTCAGGATTGTATGTTTCTGAAAGTAATTGTTTGCCAATTATTTTTAAAAATTTTGCTTCTTATTTGTAAGAAGGATAAAATCATATGAGGCATTGACAAATCACTTTAAAATTTTGTTTCTTCTTCTATCACCCAATGCAGCAAACCAAGCTATTATTTAACTGCATTGAAATTAGCACAGTGCTATCCAAAAGACATTGACAGTGTTTTTGGGAACAAGTGCACTCATTTCAAGATATACATCAAGCTAGAGACATTGACTATGGTACCAGAACTGTAGTCTTGTATTAGTTACAACCATCTTCAAGTACTTTCCTTAACTTAGAAATTGTATTAAAGTACATTTTGTACTTTACCAGTCACTAGCTGCACAGTAAAACATATATTTTCATTCCAAGCAGAGTGAAAAAGGCTTAGAGATGAATTCTTGGGGAGTAAAATGAATGTACTTGTGTTGATGTGCTCAGAAAAGGATGAAACACAGAAAACAAATGTCTCTGAAGTAATCAACAGATTTGTTCAGGCCAAAGTAAGAAAAAAACTTTGATGTAAATTGTGTTACCAGCATTTATTTCTGTAATTTTCCTTTAATTTTAGTAAGATTTTCTCAACTAAAATTATGTATTCACTAACTAGTTGCTATATATAATTGTTCTGTAAATGCATAATTAAAAATCTCTTCTGAGTAGGATATTTGGAACACTCTTTATGGTTTCACTTACATGAGATTTACTCAGGACATATGTTTCGTGGAACCTTTTCCATAGGTAGGTATCCGGTGGACTCTGGTGGTCTAGTGATAAACTTAACCCGGATACCTACCCAGCTTCTACAAATGATCGAACAGTAATTTAACAGCTGATGAGGTGGAAAAAGTTCCATGAAACATATGTTCTGAGTAAATCTCATGTAAATGAAACCATAAAGAGTGCTCTAAATATCCTGCTCAGAAGAGATTGTTAATGGGTGTTTCATTGTGCTTGATTCCAAATTGAATTAATATTTAAATGCATAATTACACTTTTACATTCTCCCATTAATGCCTAAACAACTGAAAGGAAAACCCCCAGAATGTGACTGGAGAAAGGAATTTTGCAGTACTGGTGAAGAATGTTTTACAATTTGAATATCATTTATTAATTGATGATGCATGTAGATATATTTTAACAATTATAAATTCTCAAAATATTGCCCCAACAAACATAAAATTAAATGAATAAAAGTTTAATTCAAAATTACATGGGTGAAGCATTTAATGAAATTTCCCTCATGGGTAATGAGTTTTAATGCTGCCAAAAATGACAAGTTTAACTCATTAGCTCTCAATACAAGTTCCCTACTCATTAAAGGAGCTCTAAAAAGCAACTGTATGCCAATATAACCAAATACAAATAAGTGCATTGCAATTAAAGTTTTACATTGTATAGTCACCTTATTACCTTACCTTATTCACAGAAGAGTTTGGAGAAGGCTCCATGCCTAACATTTGTACATCCATTCATTATCCTGAATCCTGAAGATGACTCTCAGTGAAGAGAAATAATGAGAGAGTATATGCCAGTCAGAATGGTTACATCACAACTAGTTAGAACTTTCAAAAGATAAGGGAAACAATAGAAACTAAGTATTAGCTGGCAAGCCATCCTAACATGGCCATATGAACAGGATGGAGAAGGGGAGAGGGAAAAGATATTAGAAAGAAAGTAATTATGTACAAAAATGCCACATAATTAATGTATTATCTTATTAATAATACTAATTATAATTGATACAATTTTGTTTTATGTTTTTGCTACATAATAGAAGGGATAAATTTATAGAAAGAGGGTGCCAATGAACTAAATACAGGGCCTACAAATAGATAATTTGCATGTGAAATTTTGAATGATATTCAAGGTTCAGATTTCATATTTAGATTCAGATTTATTAAGGAGTTCTGCGAATTAAAAATGTTGTGGCCTTCACAGCATTTATGTTTAAGGAATTGGGACCAGAATGCATGGATGAAATAACTAGTAAATGTAGCATTAGTGAAAGGAAAGTCCAAGAAATAGTAAAGTTGTACTGCAACATTTTCTGAAAGCAAGAGCTACTAATGGCAATTGAACTGAGTACCAGAAACTATGAGAAACTATTGTCTCAAGAATCCTTACAATATTTGAAATATTTGAAAGCTGGCATTTTATTTGATAGCATGTTTTGTATCTTTGTATTTATGTGAGTCGTGCTTTCCACAATGAATGCAATAAAAATTCAACAAACTGATTGTCACCTGATGTCCTACTTGAGAGTGGCAGTATTGTCATATGACTTGCAACATTGTAAACTCATCGATGAAATGCTGTGTCAAGTGTAAAGTGTTTCTTGGAAAAAATGAACTAGTTACATTTTTCAGTATTCAGCTTCACTCTTTCCCAAATATGTTTGAATGCATCATCAGTTAAACTGTACAATTCCATTCAGAGTGCTATGTTTTAGCTTACAAATTCAGCATTACCATTTGCCTCTGTTTTATGCTCCTGTTAGATGCATACCCATTGTAAATTTGTGTTCAATGCATAGTATATTGTATTTATATCTTATTATAATGCTATTTATTTAATTATTTAATTTGTGTTCAACAGTTTAAAGCAAGAATATGACTTAGCTTTAGCCATGGCCCTGTGCCAGTCATAAATAAACAAATTACATTAACTGTTTAGTATATAAATCTTAACAGAACTTCTGTGTATAGCACAAAAATTAGATGAGTTCAGCACTTTTGCAAGTTCCAAAAGGCAAGGCCACCATCCTTCACAGGAGCCAGCAACTACCATGTCTTCGGATATCCAGGCCCCCTACCTATTGCTGTATAGTGACACAAATTTCTTTACCACAACTCACATTCCAAATTTACATCTAGCCAATACAATAATTTTTTCTTTTGAATAGTGTTTAACACCCATTTTTACTGCTGAGGCATCACAGGCAGTGGACACTGGTGATACAAGAGATGAAATGAATTTGGGAAAGAATTTTTTTAAGAAACATTCCAGGCCTAAGTTTAGGGTACCTCCCTAGCATTTGTCATTTATGAGAGTTGAGGAATACCTAAAAAACCTCAGTAAGGAAGGACAGTCCCAGCAGGAATCAAAACCCCAGACCTCCCCCTCTCGAGTCTGCACCTTAATGACCTCTGCCATGCATGGCAGTCAATATGATAGTGTAATAGTGCAATAGTATGAATGAATGAATGAATGAATGAATGAATGAATGAATGAATGAATGAATGAATGAGTGAATGTAGTGCTGAATTTATTTCCAACAAACACAAGCAACATTACTATTAAAATTTACATATTCCTGTTATTTCACAAATAATCAAATACTACTATTAATTTTGAACCCTAGTCCCCAGATTGTCAGTAATGGCTTACTGGAATATTAAGGGAACCAGGCTACAATGCTAATCAACATTATATATATTCTTAATGAAAAATAACAACTAAATACAATCAACTAATTCTAAATTACCATTTACCTCTAAATAAAAAACAAAATATCTAAAAATCTAACTTTACCAAAACTAATATTAACCAAAACACTTAAAAGCCTTTATTATACTTCACCTAATCAATCAATTTGGAAATCACTACACTAAGTTGCTGGTTTCCCTTGGAGACCTAAATAGACTCTAACTTAGTAGTTAATCTAGCTAATGGGCCCTATTTTCCTTTTATATCTAATATCTAATAATCTTTCTTACTTTCATCATTATCTTGCTTGATAATTTTCCTGAGGCATTTGGCTCTTACTTTACCTAAATAATTTCCTTTATATTCTTTCTTGATTTTATAGGACCATTTCTTCATTTCTAGTTTCTCTCTAAGAATTTTAGTTTCTTCACATTCTAACAATTAATGCTAATTATTATCCTTTTAGTTACAGAATGGGCATTTTTCTAAATCCTCATTACTCTTGACCCTTTTAATTTCATAACCACCATTCTAGTTCATACAAAACCTTCTCTTACTGCTTTATTACCCTGATCAACATGCGCAGTGAAGTTTTGGAATTAAAAGTGGAGAATATATCTTGCCTTTCAACATCTTCAATCCTTAATTTAATTTCTCTCCAAACCACTTTCTAATGATTCTCTATCTCTCCAAATTTCTTCAAAGCCAATGTTTCCCAGGTTTTTCCCAATCCTATTCAGCCAAATTTCCCCTTGATTTAACCTTTCTTAGACTTTCAGACACTAATGTAAGCTGTTATTTTCATTTAAATTTCTAATTCTAAACCAATATTTCAATACTCTTTCCAAAATGTTCCCTTTGCTACCATTTCTTCCTGATGCTATTTGTGCAACACCATTGAGTGAAGGCTCTAGGCAAGCACAAGATTTGTTTTCAAAAGCTCCCATGGATCATATTCACATTTGTCCACCCCTCATCTAAACCCCCCAGATCTCCACTCCATAAACCATTCTAGTCTGAACTATTGCCAGGTATACTCTCTCGAACCATTTTATTTGCATCCCTGATATTTTCTCTGAACTAATTTTATGCCTTTCAAGAAGAGTTTTCCTTTGGCTAATATCCTTTTCTTCTGCTCACTCCATTCATCATTACTTTATTTAATCTTACTCCCAGGTAATCAAATTTATTAACCACCTCAATTTCTCTTCCTTGCCAATATCACTACTCATCTTTCCTAAACTTGCCACCCATCTTAAATACTATAATTTTTTATTTACTTACATTAATTCTTACACCCCATTTCATACAGAGTTTATCCAGTGCTTCAGTTACTTTCATTAATCCATCATTGGTTATTGATTCTGCTATGAGATCATCTGCTAACAACAAACCAGGTATTTCTTTGTTATTAATTTCTGGAACACATGTATTAGCCATATAAATTGCCTCTAAAATATCATCAATGAACAAACTAAAAAGTGCAGGACTTAGCTACAATCTTGCCTTAGCCCTATATTATTTTGAATAGTTTTAATAACTTTGTTAATTGAAATTCTTAAATAAAAACCATTATCAGTATACATTCTTTGTAATATTGTTATAAAAATATTACTTATTCCCTTCCTACTCAATTTGATTCACAGTGCTTTTCCATTTATTGTATTCAATAGCCTTTTCAAAATTTACAAACAACATATACATTCTCCCTCTTTTTGTTGCTAAATATTTATTTACCATTATAGCGATCACAAAAATATAAAACCACTGTTCTCTCATTCTTCTTAAAGTCTGCTTGGAATTCTCACAAACTTACCCCCTTCTTCTGCCCAATTTTGCAATCTTTCAGCCAAGGTGACTCCAGTGTATATTTTACCTAATACTAGCAACAAGCTAATACCCCTGTAATTTTTTGAATGTTTACATACTGCTTGTTTTTAAATATTAGAACCATTATTGCTGTTCTCCAACTCTTTGGGATGTTACCTCTATATATGGAGTTTAGTATTCTAACTAATAAAATCAATCTATTCTAATTTAAACTCCATGCCTTTCAAAATTCCCCAGGTATTCCATTCATATCACTTGCTTTGTTCATTTTTAATCTTCTGATTTGCTCTTGCACTTCATTTATTCCTATCAAGGTATCTAAATGCTCAATACACTGTGAATTCTCCAGTGGCCATATATTTTGATCTATTGAATGATCTAAGAGATTTCTAAAATAGCTACACCAATCTTCTGATTTTATACTATTTTAATTTTTTTAATTTGTTTAATTTTCATGGCAGGTTGTAGGGTGCTCCATAATGAAACACGAAAAAATATGGGGAAAAAAGCAAAAAAAGATAGTGAAACTAAATCATTGAATGGTAACACCAAACCAGATATAATAGAAAACAAGAAAATGGTAATTAATGAAGAAACCAGTGCTAAAACAAAAAAATCTGCAGCAAGTAATGCAAATTACATGTGTAGTGAAGAAAATGGTGTCAGCCAAGTTGGAGATTGCCATTGTGTATCATCGCTACAGAAAGTAATTAAAATATTGGGCAATGATTTAAATGAGGTGAAATCTCAAAATAGGATATTAAAAGATGAGAATAAAAGATTAATGCTGCTCCATGATAAGAGAACAGAACCCATCTGGGAATGGCAGAAGAAAACAGCTACATTGAAAACATGTGGGATAGAAAATCAAAAAAACTTGGAAACTAGAAATTTGTTCTCAGTATTACCTGTGGATGAAGAAGAAAACAGCTTGGTGTGGCCCTTACTTGGTAGTAAAGGTGGAAACATCTCAATCAAATCCAATAAGAGGACAACAAATGCAAGAAGAGCGACTGAAAGCATAGTGCGAAGAAAACCGAAACTGTCTCTAATAGGTAATAGACATGCAAAAGCTGTAGCAGTCAAGGTGCGAGAAAGTGTTAACAATCATGATGTAGTAGGTTATGTGAAACCAAATTCAAAGCCCAGTGGAATAGTGAAAAAAGTGAGGTTAAAGTTATTGTTGCAGGAGCAAATGATGTTTATTGCAATGAAGCAGTAAATGCATTAAAATCACTTACCAATGTATTACAAAGTGAAAAGGGAGTGCACATAATTGTGGTAAATATCCCATATAGGTATGATCTAATATACAATTCTTGTGTAAATAGAGAGATTAGGAAGACAAATAAGAAGCTAAAGCTGTTGTGTGCGGGTTTTAGTAATGTATCGTTAATAGATATAAGTAATCTGCAAAGGAACTACCACACAAGACATGGTCTACACCTAAATAACAAAGGAAAAAATTGTCTTGCAGCTGAAATAGTATGTAGGTTTAAACATTTTCTTGAAAAATCATCAAATGGTATTCCACTTACTTAAAAGGGCAGTGCAATAACAAATATGAAATGACTAACAACAAGTAAAGATATAATTTTGGATAGTAGAGCAACTGTTAGTAGAGATAGTGTGATATTTAGAGTTATGCATCAGAACTGTCAATACATATCAAACAAACTAGAGAATCTAGAAGTCCTATTAACAAAAATAAACTCATCCATAGTAGTCTTCTCAGAACATGGCCTTAATGAAAATCAGTTGCAGACTGTAAAGTTTGATAACTATAAAAGAATGGATAGTTTTTGTCAGCTCAGCCACTGAAGTGGTGGTGAGGTATTATATACTAAAAAGGAATTTATAAGCAGTAAAGTAAAATGGCTTAGCAAGCATTGTAAAGAAATGATCTTTGAAATTATAGGAGTAAAAGTTCATTCAAATAATGGTAATATCTTGGTAATTGGACTGTATAGATCTCCAAATTCAAATATAAAAGATTTCCTAAAAAGTTTTGATGCATTCTTAAAGGAGGCACAAAAAAGTATAATGACTTAATATTAATAGGTGACTTAAATGTAGAAAATAGTAATAGTGAATTTTATGACTGCAATGTCATAAATTAAATGACTTAAACCTAGGCCCCACCAGAGTAACTGAATATTTAAGTAAGGCAATAGATCATATTATAACTAATATAGACATGAGACAAATAATGACAATAAATAATGATTTTCATATATCAGATCATACAGCACAAAATGTTGATCTACACAATTATTGTATTGAAAATTAATAAATAAATTGTATGTATACTAGGGAACTAAGGGATAGAAATGTGCAAATTCTAAAAGATAGGTTAGCTTGTGAAAAGTGGTCATAAGTACAGTCAGTCAAAACTATAAATGAACAATGGAATTCCTTCTTTATGATCATTAGACACCACTTCGACTCAGCTTGTCCAATAAAGAAAATGATTATTAGAATAAAAATATATGTAATAAATTAAAGCTATCAATGACAATAACTGCAGTGCGAGATAAAATCAAAGACAATTATGATTTCTACAGAATGACAGAGTTAAAAGTGTACAAAGAGCTCCAAAACAAATATAAAAAGCAATATAAAGAATCTTTAATAACATATAAAAAGCTTAAAAATAGCATGAAAATAACTAAGTCAAATAATGTAGTAAAACAGCATGGAACATTGTAAATAAACAAACTCAATCAGACATAAATGGAAAAAAGAACATTCAATTAATAACAAAGGGGAATGTATTACAGATCCAAACAAGGTTTGTGACTTGCTAAATAGTTATTTCTTAAGTATGGGTGCATGTGATAGCACACGAGATTTGACACAGGAACTATCCAATATAAATGTATCTCAAAGTGTATATTTGTGTAACAACTGAAGAGGAAGTAGAATCTATAATTTGTAGTTTTAAAAATGATAGTCCTCCTGGGTGGGATGGAATAACACCAAAAATCTTAAAAAGCTGCAAGTACTATCTGATAAAAATATTAGTGCATCTGATCAATAATTCAATGGAAAATTCAGTATACCCTGAATTACTCAAAATAAATACAGTCAGACCGGTATATAAAAGCGGTGATGAAAAAATGGCAAGTAATTATAGACCAATATCTCTTACATCAATATTCACCAAATTACCTGAAAAGATAATACATAGAAGGTTAACGGGGTTTCTAGAATCTAAAAATATACTTTTACAGTCCCGGCATGGTTTTTGTAAAGGCTTTTCAACTATCACTGCAATATCTGAATTTATTTATAAAGTAATGGTTAACTTAGAAAAAAATAAAAAAACAATAGGTATTGTCCTAGACTTGTCAAAAGCATTTCATTGTGTATCTCATGAACTATTACTCTCTAAACTTCAGAATTATGGAGTGAGAGGTAAAATAGAAGCACTCATCACATCTTACCTTAAAAATCGATTACAATGTACAGAAATTTTAAGCAAGCAAGGTAACTGTATAAGGTCTTTCAAGTCCAAATGTGATGTTATGAAAGCTGGAGTTCTACAGGGCTCATTTTCCATATAAATATGTTTATACTTTATGTAAACAATATGCCATATTCACAGGACTATAGGATTGTATCATATGCTGATGACACTTCACTAATATGTGCTGAACAAACTTTTAAACAAGTGGAAGAAAAGGCCTTATTGTCTTTGTTACACTTGTCAAAGTACTTAACAAAATTTACAATTGAGACTCAATATTGATAAAACTAAATTAATGCTATTTGAGCTTTGTGACAAGGAAGAAAATGAGTTAACAATACATATTAATAATTCAAAAATTGAACAAGCCAACTACATCAAATTCCTTGGAGTCTATATTGATAAATATTTAAACTACAGCCATCATGTCACTATGCTTTGTAAAAAATGTATGCCAACATATATTTATTAAGAAAATTATCCTATCATCTAGAAGGAGACACACTTAAAATGGTTTACTATGGGCTGGTGCACTGTTATGTAATATATATGCTATAGAAATCTGGGGTTGGACAAGCCTTTCTAATTTAAATAGAGTATTTATATTATAAAAAAGAAGTATGAGATGCATATTCAATTTAACTAGTCGCCAATCTGTGAAAGAAACATTTAGAAAACATCACATACTAACGGTCATATCATTGTATCTCTACATTAGTAAAATCTAAAATGTAATATATATCATTAAATAGATACCATTATGAATACAACATGAGGGGAATTAATAATTATCACAGGGAGCATAAGACAAAAACGTTAATTAATAATTGATAATTAATAATTATCACAGGGAACATAAGGCAAAAACGTTGAGCAATAAAATCCATATAGTGTAGATATCATCCTGTATAATAAACTTCCTACTTTCATTAAAACCGAGCAAGGTAATTCTTTTAAGAAAAATGTTGAGCAATAAAATCCATATAGTGTAGGTATCATCCTGTATAATAAACTTCCTACTTTCATTAAAACCGAGCAAGGTAATTCTTTTAAGAATGTGTTGAAAAAGTATCTTATTGACTAATGTCTATACAGATTAGATAAGTTATAACTGGGCAATGTTATCACCAATCTCTAATATGATTTGTTCATATCCTTAATAAATATTAAATGGCTAAAACTGTAAGGTTATTTCATTATGAATTAGTACTGATGATCTAATTCTGTTATTAATTTTAGTCTAGAATGCAGAAGATTACATACAGAATGTGGTAACCAAAATGCAATGTTACTTGTAAATATGTTAGTTTCCTTATTGACTAAGACAGTACTTAATAATAATAATAATAATAATAATAATAATAATAATAATAATAATAATAATAATAATAATAATAAAATATCCATATGGATTAAGCCCCAGGGTAATTTCATAGTATCACTTTTTTTTTTTTGGTAACATTGTATACAGTATGTGTAATTTATTATTACTATTATTGTTGTTGTTTTTGTTGTTGTTGTTGTTGTTGTTGTTATTATTATTATTATTATTATTATTATTATTATTATTATTATTATTATTATTATTAATCTGAGTGTTGGCTACATGTGTATGTGGTATAGAAAACAATATTGAGTTGAAGATGGCTTAAATTTGTACATGATATATGTTTGCTACATAACTTTGTGAAAGTATTACTGGATACCTTGTATATTGTAGTTTTTTTGACAAAGTCAGAAACTTGTGTACACAAGTTCATTGACAGCAAATAAAGTATCATCATCATCATCATCATCATCATCATCATCATCATCATTTTCCCTTACTTTACCCTTGTGCATTCTCTTTGCTAAAGATCATATTGCTTTACTATCATTTGCTGTTGCTACCTCATACTTTTCAGACTCATTTTTTCTCTCTGCATCCATTCTTTTTTATTTTCATGAAGCATTTATATCTCCATCCTTCAATCAAAAAATTGCTCTTTCCTGTTGTTCCCCATGTTTGCCTCTAGTTCCTCAGCCCCCTTACAATTCTTCCCTTTGCATTCATGTACTCTTCATCATACCATCGCTCTTGCACATTAATGGAATATTTTTTCCCCTTCATTTTTGCTCCTGCCAGCTTCACCATCTCCTCTAACCTTATAATGGCTTGCTCACTTCTATTATCTTTTAAAAGCTCCTCTATACCTATTTCCCTGAACCTTCCTTTCTGCATCCCTAGCTTTTAAGATATATTTCTAACTCATCAACCCACCAGTTGTATTTTTTTAATTTTAGCTCCTCCGTGGTCAGGAACCTTTCTCTCTTTCCCCCATGCACTTTGAAATTTAATTTATCCAAAATTTGTTCCATTTCCAAACTGGAGTTGAGTTCTACTCCTCCAATTACTAACAGCAACATTAACACCAATACATATCATGACATCACGCTTATCTCCCATGCACCATGCCTCAAAATGAATCTGGATCTATTAAGAAGACCAATTCTGGCCCTGTACACTTCCAGCTGGATCCCCATCATTATCTATATGTGAGAGCAAACACAACACATTCATCTTCAACTGGCAGTCATCAGCAACTGCCCTGCAATAGTACATATTCAAAAGACATCCATTTATACATATAAAAAAGGTTCCAGTAAAGTAAGCACTGTTCTGCAAGTATGGTTAACCTAGCCTTATAGTATTAGATTATACTGGGTGTAACAATAAGATACAGTCAAACTTTCAGAACACATTCTTCAAACATAGAAGCAAAAATATGTTATGCGGACATGTGTCCAGAAACACTTTATTTCCATGTTAGAACTCATTTTTACAACTCTTCATAGTATATTAATCGTGGGAAATACATAAAAACAGAACATACCAGCATATCACATGAAACTCTTTCTTATGTGAAATGTTCAAAATAACCTCTTGGTTACATCTGTTTAAGATGTAATTCTTAGGTTCACCCCCAGTGTTTTGTATTCCATTCAATGCGATGGCAGATTGATGCATGTATCATTGCTAGTGGAGGGCATTTTGAACATTTCATGTAAAAAAGAGTTTCATGTGGTATGCTGGTATGTTCTGTTCCTGTGTGATTCCCATAATTAATGTATTATGAAGAGTTGTAGAACGTATGTTCTAACATGGAAATAAAGTGTTGCTGGATCCATGTCTATATAACATATTTTCTTCTTCTCACACATGTGGAATGTGTTTTGAAAGTTTGGCCATAACTTGTTACATTCTGGCATAGATGTAAGTAGAACTACATTGGTAGTACACTTTGCCTATGTAACATTTTGCTTGATTATCATAGAAAATACCGCCACGAGTGGCCGAGGTCGTTAAGGCACGGACTCGTGAGCGGGAGGTCTGCGGTTCGAATCCCGCCAGGACCGTCCTCCCTGACTGGGGTTTTTTCCAGGTTTTCCTCAGTCTTCATAAGTGGCAAATGCCGGGGAGGTACCTAAACTTAGGCCTGGAACGCTTCCTTCCTTAAAAAAAATATCCTTTCCCAATTTATCATTTCATCTCATGTATCATCAGTGTCCACCGCCTGTGGTGCCTCAGTAGTAAAAACGGGCGTTAAACACTACTCAAAAAAAAAAAAAAATCATAGAAAATACGTGCACAGCAGTTCAAAAGTATAACAAGGAAACATTCTGGAACAAAGTTGTTATTATAGTGTAGATAAATGTTTTTGATTTTGGAATATTGTATATTTATAATAAGATTTAATATGTATTTACATGTGTTATTGTTTTGTATGTGAAACTAAATTGCTAGATAGGTTTGGTCATTTCTATGCACTCCATATAAATATGTTTAAACTTTTGTTTATACAAACACTCACTATAGCAAAGGAAGAGGCATAAGTTCCTGTAGTTCCAAAGGATAATGACCCAAGAAAGCGGGTTCGAACCCGACCAGGACCAATGGATTTTTTCGGGCGTAAAAATCCTAAGTGTGGCTTCCTTCGGAAGGGAAGTAAAGCCGTGGGTCCCGTGCTTTACATTTACGGCACGAAAAAAAAGAACCTCAAGCCTGAAAGAGAGGCCTCTGAGCAAAATTTGTCGGCCGTTTCACGCCCTGAGTTGAATGGGACGCTGATGACCTGAGATGTTAAAGAGCGTCCATAAATAAACCAATCAAAAAAAAAAAAAAAAGGATAATGAAGATCTTATTTCTTTTAGCAAATTCTTTGTGCACAATCCCATTGGTATCAGAGAAAAGTTGTCTCGCTTTTTTTTTGGTTTTGGTGTGTTCGGGCTCTTCCACTAGGAGGATTGTTGTTTTGTCTCAGGTCAAAAGCGTACATTCAACTCTCGTCGCCGGTGATGACCCTGGACAAGAAGTATGGGGTCATCGGATATGGCCTGACGAAACTCCGTGCAAACTTAAACACGCTGCGCCTTCTGATCAGCAGTCAGGATGCTTGGCACAGATTTTGCGGCTACACGATGCATGCTCAATTCATCAGTTAAAATTCGTTGGCATGTCCCATAACCAATTCTCACTTCATGAGTAAGGTCTTCCGTAGTTCGACGTCGATCCTCACGAACGAGGTGTTGAACTTTGGCTACAATGTCAGGCATTGTGCAGCTGATCGGCCCACCGGTGTGAGCATCGTCTTCAATAGTTTTACGGTCGGCACTGAACCGAGTATGCCACACAAACACGCATACGGCTCATGCTTGTCCTCCAAATACTTGTTGAATCATTGCGAGGGTTTCCATGGCAATTTTTCCGAGATTTGTACAGAATTTGATGCACACTCTGTGCTCTAATCTTGGATTCATCGTAAAGTCGCCACACACTACACACAGAGTATAATGAAAAGTACTATAGAATCTCAGCACATCTACCCAGCTGCATGAAACTTTAAACACTCACTCATCAAATGTGCTAGTGTTGCCACCTAGCGGTAAAAAACTATACTGCAACTACTGTCGAGATGGCAGCACCAGTCCAAAATATTGTGGATATCACCTCATACATTAGACAGCCTTCAGCTTAATAAAAGTGCATTCCAATCCATGTGTTTTGTTTAAAAGGGTTATTACTGGTTCATAAGTTAAAAAACCATGCCCAGAAATTCATCACATCTGACATCCTAGTAGCAGCAGCATATAGCACAACCAGCTGATTTCACTGTTATTGGTTTGATAGGACAAATACAATTGAACACATCCTTGAAGTTTTGGTTCAAACAGATTTTTGATTTTCAAGAGCATAACTACTTTTCTGGAATATTCAAACTTAATTGAAACTGTGCAAATCCTTCAGGCTGTGCTGTTCCTTAGTATGTTTTCTTCTCATTCACACCTTTAAGAATGAGCATCTTGACACACTCAGCCTAGCAAATGTTCATTTGCTGCAATACAAAGTATAATATCAGGATGGAAAAGTTCAATGTTTTCAATTCCCTCATGTTTATTGAAGTTTGCAACAACCAGCTATACAATGTCATCTGTTAATTATGACAAGTTTCTATCTCCACTTTTTAAAAACATGAGATTATGATTTAGCATCACAGATGACCTGTAGATACTTCGTCTTCCAATGTATGGCTATTCAATTTTAGTTCCATTTGTTGGCTATAAATGGTATTACATAGTTCCATCTTCAGTGCCACCTAGGTTTTTACTATATAACATTTTTATCTGTATGTCATGAGAGTATATAGATGTGGTCATGTGATCATAATAATTATGATTATTATAGCAATCTCTTTCACTAAGAATATGCAATGAAGAATATTAATGGTTAATTATGATGAAATTTAAAAAATTAATAGAGTTTAAATCTCATTTTCACTGTTGAGGCACTGCCATAGGTGGCTGAGGTTGTTAAGGTATGGACTCATGAGTGGTAGGTCTGGGGTTCGATTCCCACCAGGATCATCCTCCCTGACTGGGTTTTTCCAGTTTCCTCAGTCCTCATAAATGGCAAATGCCAGGGGAGGTACCCCAAACTTTGACCTGGAATGTTTCCTTTCTTTAAAACAATCCTTTCCCAATTTATCATTTCATCTCATGTATCATCAGTGTCTACCACATGTGGTGCCTCAGTAGTAAAAACGGGCATTAAACACTTAAAAAAAAAAAAAAAAAAAACTGATGAGGCATCACAGGCCATGGACACTGATGATACATGAGATGAAATGATAAATTGCGGAAGGACTTTTTTTTGCCCCAAGTAAAATATTGACGGAGGTTGCTAATGATAATAAAATAAACATCTAAAGAAACTAATTCTGTAAGTTTGATGCTTGTGTTTCTCAAAACCAAAACTCTATGAGGATATTAGCTTTGAAAAGCATTTATAAGATTGTAAAATGAATAATGCATTAAATTTGGAAGAAATAGAGCTGAATTTTAGCAACCTAGACTCAGTTCAGGAGGTATATAGTATCCATAGTACAATTGAGAAATGTTTGAGATAGACCAAAATTTTTAGTCTGTAAGTCTTTTGAGAAGCCCTAACTCTTTAGGATGAAGAAGTAAAAATAAAATTAAGCAAATTGAAATACAGAACACAAACTTTCTGTATTTCCAAACTGCTGCTGAGTACTTAGAATTGAATCTGGTTCCTTTTGGTAAGTTGAGGGACACCATATTCCAATTAAAAGATTACTTTGTGAATTATATAAGCTTTAGACTGTGTCAATCATGAAATTCTCATAGAAAAATGAGCCTTTTATGAAATAAATGAATATTTAAAAATGGTACACATCTTACCGTGATAAATGTAAACAAAATGTTGGGATGAATTATTCCTTTAAAAATGCATATAATGCATCAAAGTGGATAATAAGTAAAACACAATGTCCCTCAAGCACTAATTCTAGGTCCTCTACCTTTTCTCATTTATATAAATTGTCTCTCTTTAACCATAAAATGTATAGTTATTTCTTCACTATTTGTAGACAACACAAGTGTGCTGGTAAAAGGCAATAGTTTAAATGATTATATACTTAAATTAAATAATGTTTAAGCTCCCTCTGTTATGATTTAAAGCTAATAAGCTGTCTTTAAACTTGGATAAAATAAAAGTTGAAAGCAAACATGTTTTGTATTATAAAAATATACAGTAATAAGAATAATTTCAGGCAGATATCGCAGACATTCATTAAAAAATATTTTTAAGTACATAAAAGTATTGACTCTTCGAGGTAAATATACATTATTCTTATTGAGATTTTATATAAAAAATAAAGAAAAATTTGTACTAAACCAAGAAATTCATGATAAAAATACAGACCAGTTTCAGCATTATCCTGATATTAAAAAAGAGTTTATTATGAATGCATCTTAATATATAACACTCTTACTCATAATCTAAGGGCCTTACCTAACATGATAAATCCTTCATAACTACTCTTAAATTACCTGTGTAAAAAGGCTTAATATTCTGTAAATAATTAAATAAATGATAATACACCATGCAGATATGACTTTTATATACAATTGATATTAATGCATAAATACAGACATATGTTCTTATATATGTGCAAGAATGTAAATAACCATTGTAATTGATAAATTCAATGTGTTTATGTCTCAGTGCTCCAACTTACAGAATACTCCAAAAACTAAATGAAGTAAATAAGCAATTTGATGTCCAATTTAGAATCTAATTTCATTGAAGAACTCTCTAATGTCAGTTTAATCAGGTTAAAAGGAGCAAGTCAATTATGTCAGAGGTACATCCAAAAACATTGCTCATTGTGCATGTAAATAGTCCGACTTCTCTCATAATATCAGGGAAGAAAAAATACATTTCAGATATGTTAAAATGCATACCTCTAAGTTCATACAGCTTTTTATTTACACATTTAAAAGTAATTCTTGTTATCACAGAAAAAAGTTATAATAGGTTATTTGTGCTATTCTATGAGTTATCAATAAGATATACACTACAAATCAACCTTGTGATCAACCAATGTATAATGATTGACAAGGATCCAAATATATGAGGACCAAAACATGTTAAACAATTGTTAAGGGACAAACAATTCAAATACAAATTGAAATATTATGTGGTACAAAAAGTCTGTTTGTTTAAATGATTTATAGCTAAAGCTCTATAAGATGATATTGTAAATATGTAACTATGTAAATATTCCAACAGCAGAAATTGACAGTATCCAACAGGTGCCTGTAAAGTTTCCTGATGTTGTAATAAATTAAATTGAAAAAAAATCTCTAAATAAATTAAATGTAGTTAAGGGGAAATACATTTCATTTATATATATATATATATATATATATTTTTTTTTTTTTTTTACAGCTATCCTATAAGGATTGGTTTCATATTGGTAATTGTAAAGATAATATTAAAATATTTCCATTCATTTATTTCATTTAATAAATACATGCTTATTATTATTATTATTATTATTATTATTATTATTATTATTATTACCATCATCATTATGATCATGATCATCATCATCACCGTAATTATCTTTAGTAAAGACACTATAATACATCTCATTTTATTGTTTAGACTGCCACGGGCGGCCTTGTCATTAAGGCAGACTCATGAGTGGAAAGTCTGGAGTTTGATTCCTGCCAGGACTGTCCTCCCTGATTGAGGTTTTTTCCAGGTTTTCCTCAGTCCTCATAAATGGCAAATGCCAGGGAGATGCCCTAAACTTCGGCCTGGAATGCTTCCATTCTTAATAATAATCCTTTCCCAAATTTATAACTTCTTCGCAAGTATCATCAGTGTCTACCCCCTGTGGTGCCTCAATAGTTAACATGAGCATTAAACACTATTCAAAAAGAAAGTTTACCTACTTGATCTGTATATTATAATAATCCTATAAACATTTTGAATATGGAAATAGAAACTTGTTTCTAATAACATTTACATAAAAATAATAAAATGATTCTATTTCCAAACAAAGCCTTTCTTGTTTAATTACATTAAAGAGGAATAGATGCTCCAAATGTAAATCAGAAACTCACCTAGAGGTATACAAATGAGTCAGTATTAGGTGACACTGAAACTTCACTAACTGGTTAAATCTTCAGAACATGCTTCAAGAGCATTTGCTCTTATCCTCAGCTGGGGACTGACTAACCCTGGCAGGTGACATAGTGACCTCTGGTGGTTCCATTAGATAACAGCACAGGAAGTCCATTGGTGGAATATCAAAATTCATGACTATGTGTTTATTTTTTAAAATATAAATCTTTTTTCATTTTGCCAAATCCTTGGGATTGGTGTTAGCTTTTAACAGTTTGGCTTCTCCTGCAATGTCATGATCGTAAGTCCAAAAATGATCTGCAACCTCAGATTTATCCACTTGTTTATATCTTACATTTCTGAAGTGTTCTTTGGTCCTTGTCTCCAAATTTTGTATTGTTTTGCCTATATATATCTGATCACACTCCAAACAATCTATCTGATACACTCTTGACTTCTTGCTGGGTGGAATAACGTCCTTTTTGGTGCTGTTCAGAAGCTTTCCAATACTAAATTTATTTTGTGCAGTCAAACGTATATCATAATTTTTAAAGATTTTCATGAATGCCCTGTTTGTCCACGAATGATATGTGAATCTTTTAAAAACCACATCCTGCTGTATCCATTGTTGAGGGCTGTTTTCATGATATAACGGTATTCTGCTGAATATTCTTCTTTGTTGAGTGGGATGTTTACTAATCTATGAACAAGGCTTTTATAATGGCATGTTGGTGTGGTTTAGGGTTGAAATTGTTATTCTTTATGTGATTATCTGTATGTGTAGGTTTCCTATATAGGCTGAATGAAATTATGTCATTTCTCCTCTATATTTTTAGGTCCAAAAACTACAAATAACCATTTTCCTCCAATTTCATAATGAATTTAATATTTTGGTCCTGCAAATTTAGTAATTTAGAGCGTCTTCTTTTCATTTTTTGGTACAATTGCAAGTATGTCATCCACATAACGAAACCATGCTTTGAAGGTGAAAGGAAATGCCTAAGTATTGTGTGTTTCTACAGCACTCATGAATAAATTTGCCAGAAATGGAGAAAGAGGGTTACCCATAGCTAAGCCAGAAATTTGTTCGTAAATTTTCCCATTGAATGTAAAAATGTTTTGGTTTATACACAGTTTTGTGAAATTGGTATAATCCTCAATTTCCTCTACTGTTAAGGTCATACTTTTTAGCCAATTCTGGAGATTCAGGAGCAGTTTTTTTTTTGTAGGAATACTGGTAAACAAAGATACTTAATCAAAAGAGACCAAGGTATCATTTAGTGTCTCCTAATACTGACTCATTTGTATGTTTAACAACTTTACTGTTCCTAACTTCTTTTAAAATTACAATCACCTAGAGGTCTTTGTATTCTTGTATATTTTTCAATTCAGGCATAGTTTTAATACCTATTCCTATATTCTATGATAAAACCTAATTGTGAAACATTTGTAAACATGTTTTAAGGGGATATTATCTATTAAAATACGGAGGTGATTTAGCAATTTATTTCCAAATAGCTTTGAATTTGATGCATAACAGCTCTATATTCTGTTGGCAACTTAACCAAATTTCATACCAAATTTTCTGCCAAAGATACTTTTCTGTAAATTCCATAACTTGGCACAGATTCTTGACTAGCAGTGTCAAAGTTAGCTGTAAATGACTGGAGAGTCTGATACTTACCTTAAATTTTTTTGTAGAGTAACTCCATATGAAATTCTTTCCTGCCTGCAAATACATCATTGACATGATCCCTGAAGCTATGATTCTTGGAAAGTTCATTCAATAGAGGCATCTCTATTGCAAGTATATTTAAATTGCTTAATCTAGTGTTTTCCACGGAGTTCCTTAAGAATGTTTTAATACTTTTAATATGCTTATACTTTTTTCACTGGAACAAGTTGTCATTGAAAGTGTGAGGACTATATGAAATAAATGCATTGTTTGTTCCTAATCTGTATCAAAGTCATTACCCCAAAAATACGTAAGTAGCATTTGTAGCGATAGGTGATTGGTTTCATTAGAGTACAAATTTGTTCTTTAATTGTTCACTTAAAAAATAGATACATTTCCAGCATTTGCTTTATTTTTGTTATTGGGAAAGCTATACCCCTGCTTGCTTTTCATGTAATAATTCTGCAAAATGAAATTTTTCAAAGTCTCCAAATCTTATTTCTATCTGAACCACTAATGTACCACTTATTTCATATGCCAGCAATTTAAGTGATGGTACTGGAAATGTTTGTGATGCTACATCATTGTTCAATGTTTTGCTAATGTTAATACATTCATTACTTTGTCTTCATTTTGCAGATGTTAGTTTCTCTCATGGTTGCACATGTTTACATTAGATGTTTCTGCACTTTGAACAAATGGTCTGTGAAGCAAAATACCTAATTATACAAACACAGTAGAAAGAGCAATATAGAGTCCTCCAATCTCTTAACCAACCGTGTAGCACTATTAACAGATTCTCCATCCAATTATTCATCATTATCAATCATATGCATAAGAGCTTCTTTCAAATCCTTAAAATGAGAAGTTATTGTTGCTGTTGCTCTGGAGTGGAACTTCCATCTTGTTGTGCATGCTTGTGATAGTTTGAAACCTGTGTCTCTCAGGACCTGAGTTCTCTTTGACGACTTGCTGAAATATGTATTAAAAGCAGTCAGATCATAAATGAGGAGCCACACCTTCTTTATTGTTTTTGATCCATATGACAGCATCAAATTTAATTTGTTTTCATAATAAGAATGAGCATTGCAATTGGACACTCTTGTTTTATAATGCTTTGCACACCTCCTGCAGAACAGAAGATCCATTGTAGGTTTGACAGATTAATTTCTTAGCTACACCCCACTTAACACACACAAAATAACAGATGAACGTCTGAAAGCACTTTTATCTTTTGAGACATCATAAAATCCCACAAACCTCTCCTGAATGGTACTGCCAACACAATAGCAAAGTGTAATGTTCAATTGGGACTGACAAGACACATCCAACATTTCATCTACCTGAACAGATACGAATTCACAAGTTGACAGTTCTTTTTTAATTTCTTTATTTACCACCTGAGTTACACAATCAATAAGTTCATTTTGAATATCACTCGAAGTTCCTTTAAATCATGAGGCCAATTCCAAATTCTCTCTTATGAACTGTTCTTCTTGTGCAAGTAATTCAAGCTTTTCAAGATAATTAACTTTATTGACAGAGTTGTTAATCTCATCATGCTCATGGAAGGGTTCCTGCGTCCCTAAGTACATACCACTTGAATTAATCTTCTAATAACTCATCTTTTGTGAGCTACTGACTCATCATGCTTTAGAGCTGAAAGGCATGCTGCTTCTGATAAGGCATGATCAATTCTTGATTTTTCAAGAAGATGGAAAGCTCACTGTTCAATATATATCTTTTTGAAATTTGATGTTTACAAGCTCTTCTTTTTTTATGCTACTTATCACCTACATCATAACCATTCATTGCCCCCTCCAAATAATATGCATATGTAACAATACAATTTACAGTTCATTATACATACTATAAGCAATGGATACTCCCTGTACCACTGGGACTGAAAACTTCTTATTTGACTTCCATTCTTCTGTATAATATTCAGATGTGGTGTCAGTCTCTTATGTATTAGAGCACATTTTTGTTCAAAATAAAAGAATGACATTAGTGTTTTTATAAGATGTACAACTAAATCATTAATCTCACTCATAGCAAAGCATGAGAGTAACTGAGAAAGTGCAAGATAAACTGAAACACATTTCGTAACCCACAGTGCATTACATAACTGGAAGCCAGAGTTGCTTGTGGTGGGAGCAGTTGCCTTGCAGTGCATACTAATCCCCTCCCCTGCATCACTATAAGTAAGTCTGGCATTTATCAGACTTGCCCTTGTTCATTCTACTGTGAGTTGCACAAGGGCATACAAACACCTAGTTTTCGATTTTTAAACATGATTTTATTACTATTTTCATCATACATATAACATTAAATTCATCTACACTTAGTTTGGGTAACCTCAGATTCTCAGAAAATCCTAAGTATGGCTTCCTTCGGAAGGAAAGTAAAGCCGTGGGTCCCGTGTTGTACATTTATGGCATGAAAAAGAACCTCAAGCCTGAAAAAGAGGCCTCTGAGCAAAATTTGTCGGCCGTTTCACGCCCTGAGTTGAATGGGACGCTGATGACCTGAGCTGTTAAAGAGCGTCCATAAATAAATCATTCAAAAAAATTTTTTTTTTCATATTCTCAGACTCTCCTTTAACTTTGCCACTGTTGACTAGTCATTTGAATCATGCATTCTAAAAGTTTGAATGGTGTTCATTAATTCAGCAGCTACTTCAGCATCCTGTAGGATTTTGAATCTTATGAAATAAACCAGCAACCCCCTATTGATCTGTGACTGAATAGTCAAATCTTAGCTTTAAAAATCTTTAATTACTATATTATCATACATTTTTAGGTGCCATTGCTTAGGTCAACAATAATAGCTATCAATTGCAATTGCAGATAGCTAAAATGAACAATGTGCTTCTGTTCACAATATATTTGGCACATCCATCTACTGCAGTGTATAGTGGTTGGTATTGTGAAATTCACACGATTCTATTTTAGAAGTTCTTTCACTGTAATGTTGTCAAATTCATGGCTATGTATTATACACTATTGTATTTTAGAGTCTTTTGTGTGACCCCTCTTGATGGCACTTAGTACCTCTCTTTCCCTTAGTATCAGCCTTTTGCTTAAGGAAGTGCATCACTCATGATTATAAGTAGTCATATAATATATATTCAGTGGCATTGCAAAGTTCACTGATTTCCTAATATCTGCACAGCAAGGGCAAAATAGGTGAAGACCTCTTTTATTTAAGTTGTCTTAGCATTTCAATAAACTAAAATTAAAAAAAAAAAAATAAACTAAAATAAATATTCTCTGAAGCTGAGCATCCTTAACTACCACCATCATGATCATTACTACTACTGTCATACCATCACCCTCATCCTTACTATTGCTATCACAGCACTTTGCTAAGTCATGCACTCATGAACAAGAACTCTGCATTTGAAACTTTCCAGGACTATCCTCCCTGACTAAGGTACTTAAGTCCTCGCCAATGACAAATACTTAGGCTCAAAATGCCTCCTTTCCAAATGTGTAATTTCATCTAGTAAAAATGTGCAATAAATGCTATTAAAAAACACCATTACCACCATCACTATAACCACAACCAGCACTATTGACTTCCACTACATGCTCTTGAGGTAATAGGAAACTTTTGATGTAAATATTGCTAAACTAGCAATAAAGCAAATAATTTTATAGTTCACTGGTTTTTTTTTGCCACAGACTATTGTATTCTCAAGACATTGACATTACTTAATCAAATACTTCTTACTTATTACAGCAAGCACAGTTAACATATGAGAAAATACTGAAGAGGCTACAAATATATCCACAGTCTGCAAGTAACCACATTTTGAAAACTGGGCTTAACACAGCCAAGCTAATAAGATAAATTTTAATACAAGATCAAACTTAGTATACGAACATTGTACTTAGGAAGCTGTTGACAATGGAGTGGCAATATAACCTCAACTTAGGTATTCATTTTTTACACTAAACTCCATTCACTTACACAAATGCATCTTACTTTTGTGTAAGTGAATGGAGTTTAGTGTAAAAAATGAATACCGAAGTTGAGCTTAGTGTATGAGTTTAATTAGCTAAAGATAGTATAAAAGTTACTGGAGAAGATATTAAAAGGTCCCTAAAGTATGTAGTTGATGTTTATGCTGTTAACTGTATTCAAAGATGTACCACTGCTGCACTTCCATCACATCACCCGTGCAAGAAACAGAACTACAATGCAAAAAAGAGGCTTGAATGGGCTTTTGAGGCCAAAAACCAGCTTAAGCATGATTGAAAGAAAACAGAAAATGTACTTATTATTATTATTATTATTATTATTATTATTATTATTATTATTATTATTATTGTTGTTGTTGTTGTTGTTGTTGTTGTTAAGAGTTTTGGGCTGAATTTTGAAATAGTGATTTTTGCCTTAAATATTACACTTTCCACTTATGTGTAAGAATTGAATTTGTTAATAACTGCAATTAATGTCTAAACTACTGCAGTTTTAATGCTCAACTCATTCATCCTTTAGGTTAAGATGAAGCAGTGTTCTGCCTAGATGAAGAAAGCAGCCAATATATCAGATGAATAATTTTCATTTTGAGTAGCTCAGATGATCAAGTACCACATTTCAGGCATGGTGTCCAATGTTAGTTAAGTGTACAAAGGATGAAGGCTTTCTTACATCATTGAAGATACAGTGAAGCAACCACAATGTAAAACTGTTCTGGAAAGAAGGTTTATGCTCCAATTGAAGGACTTGTTTCCTGATGCAGATTCTGTATTTATGCATGATAAAGCCAAGTCCATAACACACTTTAACTGAAAACAAAATACAAAAATGTTTACCATGGCCTGGTAACACCCTTGGTAAGAATCTCACAGAACATATGTGGTTAATTGTGAGACAGAAGTTGAAGAAAATCAACATTACAACTCATTTAGAAACTGATTAATTTGTGATACCCTTATGAAGAAATAAAAAAATAATTGTTCATTTCTTAAGAAATGCAGATTAATTCATACTGAAATGCTAATAAACAACAAATTATGGTATACATAGAATATACTGATTGGCTGTTCAGTTTCCAAATAGAGACTTCCAGCACAATATATATATATAACAATAACTAGAAAAGCAGAAAAAGATGAAATGCTTAGAAAAAGTCACAGATTAGTAGTCGCTATATTTCGACTTCTGAGTTCTTCTATGGCAAGAAGACAAGTGAAGGTGGTAAAAATAAATATTGAAGGTAACGTTATGGAAAACAGATGAAACTAGCAACAAGAATGTGTGAGAGGAAGGGAATAAAGTAATTTGCAAGATTTAAACCCTATGGCATATGCGCTTTGCATAAAAATATATCTGCCAATTTCTCTATCTCTGAGTAAACTTTCAGAGCTATGAGTAGGTAATGCATCAATAAGTATTAAATTAAAAGCAGCATCAAAATCCTTACAGTGAGATAAGGCATGTTGGTCAACCAGTAAGGGAGACTTGGTTTTAACAGGACGTCTATGATTGTTCATACGTAGCGAAACAACAGTAGAAGTAAAACCAATATAAAATGCTTTGTAAAGCTTACAAGATCTCTCTCTCTCTCTGTCGCACGTACACACGCACGCAAAATTCTTAGAAGAACAGGTAGCAATTATTTTGAGTAGTGTTTAACGTCCGTTTTTACTACTGAGACACCACGGGCGGTGAACACTGGATACATGAAACGAAATGATAAATTTGAAAAGGATTTTTTTAAAGAAGGAAGCGTTTCAGGCCCAAGTTTAGGGTACCTCCCCGGCAATTGCCATTTATGAGAACAGCGGAAAACCTGGGAAAAAAACCCAATCAGGGAGGACGGTCCTGGTGGGTTCGAAGCCCAGACCTCCCGCTCATGAGTTCGCGCCTTAACGACCTCGGCCACACTGGGCGGTAAGGTAGCAAACGAGGAAATGTTCAATTCTCTGGATAAATTAGGGCTGCGGAAAGAATGGCACAGCATAATTAGCGCACGGGATTTACATTTAGGGCGTTGGTAAGGATATGAATCTGCAACGAACGAGGTAAATTCGAAGGAAATAGGTATAGGCGAAATATAATTTTAAGGTTAGGGGGTGCTGTAAAAGTAAGGCGGGGTACAAATTTAGAAAAATCACTTAAATATGAATGCATTAACAAAGTATCGTGACATTTTTTCAAAATAGGTCTGATGCTTTCAATTCCAGGCACGTAAGTAGTAACAAGGTTAATGAAGTTCTTATTGGAAGTTTTAGGTTTGCATTGGAAGGTTTTGTGCGCTGGGATTATACGGGATTTTAAAAGAGAAAGAATATTTTTGGTCTTGGAAATTTTGAGCTATGTTTTTACTATACGTGTCAAAGATGAAAAGTTGTTACCAAGACTATGACCACGGATTGGGGGGGGGGGAAGAAAAGGAAAAAAAAAAAAAAAAGGGAATAGATCTTTTGGTATGCAAAGCATTTTATATTGGCTTAACTTCTACTGTTGTTTCGCTATGTTTGAACAATTATAGACGTTCTGTTAAAACCAAGTCTCCCTTACTGGTTGCCCAACATGCCTTATCATACTGTAAGGATTTTGATGATGCTTTTAATTTAATACTTATTGATGCATTACCTACTCATAGCTCTGAAAGTTTACTCAGAGATAGAGAAATGGCAGATATATTTTTATGCAAAGCGCATATACCATAGGGTTTAAATCTTGCAAATTAATTTATTTCCTTCCTCTCACACACACACACTTGTTGCTTGTTTCATCTGTTCCCATGCATTATGCTACCTTCAATATTAAATATTTATTTTTACCACCTTCACTTGTCTTCTTGCCATAGAAGAACTCAGAAGTTCGAAATTTAGCAACTACTAATCTGTGACCTTTTCTAAGTGTTTCATCCTGCTCTGTTTTTATAGTTATTGTTATTTAGTTACATTGTTAATAGTGTATATATTTAAAAGAAAAGTTACTGTTGTTTGATAAGTTTCAAGCTTACTTTCATCTTAAAACAAGTGTAAACTGTATTAACTGTAAAATTTGAGGGCATTTATTCCAATGTGATATCTGTGAATTATGCTTGCCCATTAGTAATCTTTTCTAGTAGTTTCACTTGAACCACAATTTTGCATAGTTGGCCAACACATACCTACATCACTTACATTGATATGTTTGTATAATTTTGGTATAATGATACAAGAGCGTCTTGCCACTATGGCACTTAAAATATTTCTCTATATAGTGTGCCAGCCATTTTCCATCAACACCAACTTTAGACTTTGTTTCATTATTGATAGCATCCACAAACATAAATATTAATCAGGGGTGCCAAGAATGGTTCTTGTGCTAAAAACCATTATATATTTTGTGTGGAGAATAAAAATAATAGAACTAAGTTAACATTTCTCAAGTTTTGATAAATAATGAGAAGTGACTTGATTTGTTCGTACAGTATGGATTTAAAACTGCAATATCAATTAGGGTTTGAGCTCTTTTGAGTAAAACTGCTACAGAAATGTTGGGAATAGCAAGCTTTATAGGGGTTCTGGCTAGAGATTTGGATAAAAAAATATATTTCTGTTTTCTCATTTATGTTTTTCAAAAATTAAGAAAGATCTACTTCATGAACATGTGTATTTTTTATTTATTTCTTGATTTGGAATTTTTAAATTGTCAGAAAATAAAATTTTAAAAATACAGCGTCCATAGCTTGCTCCTGATACAGATAGATGAGAGATTGTAGTTACAGGACTGTGGTAAACTTTTCATTTTATTGCAATTGCTGGCATCTTAATAGTGTTTCTTTTTTTCTTTCTTTCTGTCTTCCAGAGATACTGATAGTAGAAATAAATATTGCTTTGTGAGTTAATTAGTGAGTGACTTATGTTAATTTTGTCTCAGCCAGAAGACATAGCAGAAGGGATAGTAAAACCAGCTGCCCTAATTGAAGAAGTAGTAGGAAACTATGAAAGTAAATGTTTGGACTTAACCTTAAAAGACCATATGGTGATCATGGGAGGAGCAAACAATACAGCTAGGAATAATGAGGGAAGCGTAAAGCTAATGAAATGTTTTTTAATTCTAGTCATACAAATGTAATTGTGGTAAGTATACCAAAATGTATGATTTGGTATAAACTTACGTGTAAATAAGGCAGTTAAAATGTGTAATGAAGACATTGTAATATAAGTATGGTAGATAAAAGTAATTTAGATTTTATTTATTTATTGAGTAATAAGCAAAATACAAAAGAAATAAAAGTCTAAAGGTTCTGGCCCTAGACATATTTTCTATAGACCACTACAATATTTCATATAATCATGTAATTATTAAGTTGACAAATACTTTTTTTTCTGTAACTTCTTTATGCCTTAATAGCCATTTCTTGCTTAGGAAATATATCCTTCATTTGTTAGTTCCTTTATACTGAAAAATAAAATGTATTCATCACCCTTTTCCCCGCAGATAGAACAGACCCCTGGGATATCATCCCCCTCAAACCCCTTATTTCCAACACCTAATCAAGCTATTCCTTCCCTTTTGTTCTTCCCACAAATTATGGTATACCTTTCCTCATTTGTGCCATTTTTATATGTGTGTACTGTGTCAATATACTTTTCTCCCTAATCTGGAAGAATAAAATTTGCCTGTTGATGTCTTCCAGGCTTATTCTCACATCCCCCCAAAATCCCCTTATGAAATCATTAATTTCAACCTAGAATCTCCTAGACCGTTCTCACACAACTGCTCTCTAACTTTCCCTAACCAGGTATAGCTGTAAAACCCAACTTTTCTTCTTGATATCTCAGACATATTTTTACAATATCAGCACCAGGTAGCTCTTGAACCTGGAACAAATATATCAATATCCTTTCCAGCTTTAACCATTTCACACTTACCTTTCCTAACTCTGCCATAGCTCCAGCATTAGCAGTATTATTGTGACATACCAATATTAGCTTATGTAAAACTCTTTGAATTAAGTCCATAGTATGGCATCCATTGTCAAAGCCAAAGATTTTCACTCTTAAAATCCATCACAACTGAACCAAAGCAGAGTAAATTATTTCAAATCACTTAATGCTTATAGCCAGTGCTAAACAAGAATTAAGTATTGCTGTCATTGCCATTTTCCCCTTAGCTAATGCCTTTCCCAACTTCTGTTACTACTCAACTTTATTACCAAGTATGAAAATTCATAACAACCTGAATTTCTCTATTTTCTATTAATCATTTTCCATCTTTATGCAGTTTATAGTCCTTCTTAAACACCATAATTTTAATGTTATCTCAATTCACCTTCAGTCCCCATTCTCTACAGTATCTGTTAATTTTCTCTAAATCTAACTTTAAACCAATCACTGATATTGAACACACCACAAGGTCACTAGCATAATGTAGCCCCTGAATATTCACATTTTTAATTACAAGCATATTAATATTAACATCTTTTAAATATTTCAAAATATCATCAATAAATAAGTTAAACAATACTGGACTCAACTTACAACCTTGCCTAAGACCTCTCTCTTGTCTTATTTATTTAATTACCTGGCAAGAGTTATGGCCATAAGGCATTGTCTTCCACTCTACCAGGCGAATAACCAGTAAAAATACAGAGCACAATATATGTAGTTATGTAAAATACATTAAAAATCCAAACGAATAGTGCATGTTAATATTACATAATTTGATTTGAGGGGTGTTAGTTGCCTACTCGTGGTGCCTCCTGTTTATGCTAAACGACTGACAACTTGTTGCCTTGAAATTGGACTGACTGAAACAGATGTACACCCTCTTTGCAACCATGGCATATCCGGACAGAAGAGCACCTCAGCATTTGACATGCTGTTCTTTGTACTGGGCTGCTCGTCCACTTTTGACCGAGAGGTCGGAGACGGGCATAGGATAAAAACCAACATATTTTAATATAGTTACAAAATTGATAAAAGGGGTGTTACAATTCCATTTATTCTTCATATTTTTCCCGAGTACAGGAGGAAGAGGAATAAGAAGAAGGCGAGAGACTAACTTTTGTGATCATAGCGTTGAGATGACAACTTAATCTACTTTAAATTGTTTTATTGTCCGACAATCTCTGATTTCAAGAGGGAGAGAGTTCCAGATTCTGAGAACTGACACACTTGAATGAGGTTCAGTATAAATATGTTTGATGACGAGAGATAGACATTAAAATCATACTCCTGGTCCGAGATAGGGGCAGGTATACGAAGAGAGGTATACGATATATTGAGGAATAGAGGTATGGAGGATTTTGAACAGGAGCTTAAGGGAATGGAGAGTCATACGTTCTTTTAGATATAGCCATGACAGTTGATTTTCGAGTGTTGAAGACGAAACGAACACAGGCATTATGAACGCGCTGTAATCTTTCGATCCGCCCAGTATTCAGATTAGAGTAAAAGCCATCACAATAATCAAAGTGAGGCATAACAAACGCTTTAATGAGATTCTTTTTGAGATTGAGAGGTAAATGTTTTGCCTCAAGTTTTAATGTGTGAATGAAAGAAAATATTTTATTGCATGATGGGCTACATGACTGTGCCATTCTAGATCGGAGTCTATAAACACCAAGGTTTTTTTTTTTTTTCATGCCGGGTAATTAATTACATTGTTGTTTATCATGATGGACTGCACATCATTTAATTTTTTTTACGCCGTCCACGTAAAATAAACTTAAATGATGTGCCGTCCATCATGATAAACACGGATATAGTCGGTGATTTAAGTAGATTCAGTTTTTATTTCCAAAGGGAGATGAAGGTTACATCTTCATTTACTACAGTCACTGCGTCATGGGCAGAGCGAGGGGCGGTGTGAAAGTAGAGTTTTAAGTGGTGGTAAATAGAGTTCTTTATCTTTAGCAATATCATTGATGTACAGTATAAAATGTAGTGGTCGGACTACTGAACCCTGAGGAACTCCTAACTTAATCAGGCGTCAGGAGGAAATGCATATTGCTCACTCTCACTATGGTAGGGTTGCAATACGGGTGGAGAGATTATAGCTTTTAAGTTTGTACAGTGTCAGAAGCTTTACTGAAGTCTAGTAATACAAGTAGAGTTAGTTTTTGCTAATCGCAGGCTTCACGGATGTCGCCTGTCACTGTCAGTAATGCCGTGGTGGTGTTACATACTGCTTTGAAACCAGATTGATGATTGTCAATAAGGCGAAACACGAAGATAATCTGTCAACTGTCTGCGTACAATGCGTTCCAGACCTTTAGATAATGGAGGGAGGATGCTGATAGGCCTGAAATCTTGTGGAGATGTTGATGCTTCAGTCTTCGGTATAGGGCGGATAAAGGGCAATTTCCATATTGCGGGGTAAGTACTAATAATTGGTGAAGAGTATTAATTTTCTGCAGCATCATAATACTGATTCTATCTGCTCCTACCGCATTGGCTGAGATTCTCTTTATGGGTTTGCGTCAGCTGAAATACACGTGAAGAAATTTCTCTCTTGCAGGTAAAGAGACATTTCATTTCATTTATTTCAGATAAATATGGGATTGTGTACAATTTAGTCATGTCAATGTATGAATTAACAAAATTTATAATAAGAGCGACAACTTATAAACTACCCAATTTCCCCACATATATGCACGTACATTATGCAGTAGTATAAAACATAAACAGTATGCAAATAATAATTAATTATAATTTACACACTTCTTAACATCATGGTTAAGCCTTGTCTATAAGGGGGGAAAAAAAATAAACAAGCGCTTCATGAATTTTTGTATCCATAGCAATTTTTAATATTATCAGGAAGTTGTTATCAGTTTTATTCCAGTATAGCTAGGCATTGTTAGCTCTTCAATTATCGTGCTATTTAGGGTCATTAGCAGGTCAAGGGTAAATGGTGTGCTGTCTGCCTGAGTCTTACTACTCCCAAGTTCCATTTTTCATAGCTCCTTCCACAGATAAGAGATTGAACGCGTTTCGTGTGGTCTGGTTAGTTTTATTCCTTAAATACTTATATCGTCAAAGTTAACTCCTGTTTTGTTGCCTCTGGGTGTCATTATATCAGCAGTCATCCAGGGAGCATGGACTCGACTCGCGTATCGTTTTCATGGGTGCACGTTTATAAAACAAAGTCAGAATGAATTCGTTAAATATATGCGTTTTTCCTCAACGGTAGGAAGTGTGCAGATTGCATTTCATGGTAATTTCAGAGCATCCGCAATCAGAACATGAAATGTTACGGTTTTGGCCGTCGACTTCGGTCATTCAGCGAGTACGCTAAACAAATAATGTCATAATGGGACATACCCGAAGCTGCATACTGTCCATAAGTTAAAACATTGTCAAAATTATTGCTTACTCTTAAGTCATAGGGAATAACTAGTGTGGATATGATGACTGGAACATGTTCATTACTTCGAGTTTGCGTCTGCTATAGCGAGATTCGTGTTTAAGTCACCCATCATGATGTGTTCGTAGTTAGGAAGGGCATCGGCAAGGGTTGCCTCTATGGAAGTAAGATCGTTTAGTTTGGGAGGCTGGTAAACCACGCATACAAGACATTTGCGCAAAAGAATTATTACCTCGATGAGTAACATTTCAGCGTTCGCAGATTACGCACTAGGGGAGGCAAAATAATGTTGCATTTTAGGTCGTCTTTTATATAGGCTGCAGCACCACCACCTCGTTTATTTCACGATCGTTCTCAACAGTTTAGAGAGATGAAGAATGGAGGAAGGGATTGAAAGTTTCAGTTAAGCTTCAGATGAGTGTGATGTGTGTGTCAGATATTGAGAGAAATTCATCAAAATTAGGAATTGAACTTGATTTATTTTTGATATATTAAGGGAGGAAGGATGGTCAGAGAAAACTGTTTTCAATACATGTGCTTCAAGAATGGGTACGGACTTTGTCACGGGGATACCTGGGAGTAAGGTTGTCCGTTTCTGAGTCAAGAGACGAATATAAAATGTTGCCAACTTAATGTAATAAAATGTAACTAGAAAAATGGTGGAAATACAGATAAAATAAGAATATTAAAAGAGATTTAAGTAAATTGTATATTAAAGAATTGTAGCAGAAATGAAGGTAATGATGACACTAACTAGTAAACTAAACAAAATATTTACAAGAATAATATCCAGATTCAGTTTGCTTTTGGCACTGGCTCACGCTTTACCGCGGCATTCTCCAGCACGTGCAATTCTACGGTACTATTGCCTACTTTAGCACATATCACACCGTTCATTGCCCACACATTATTATACACTGTTGCAGCAAGTTGTACTTTATGCGAGTGGGGTCCTCACGCACTGTGATACCACTGCCTTTCAGTTGGCTCTTGTTTTGAAAGATTACTTGTCGTTTATGGTAACAAACAAACTTCACTATCAATGGCCAAGGTTTGTTGTCACTAATTTCTCCTACTCTGTGGCTCCTGTCGATGTCCTATCTTCGGCCGAAAATACGCACACTGACTTCGTTGATATTGCCTCAGTTCATCATATTTATACGTTAGTTTTTGCTCTAGTTCTGCAGTGGTCGTCTTGAGCTCATCGACAATGCTATTAGTGATTATTTTGGCAAGCGTCTGCAACATGGCCGGGTCCGCCAAGCATCCTGCAGCACAAGCTGAATCCAATGCACAGTGTTCTCATTCACCACTTTGGTTTTCCTGTTCGGATATTTGTATATTAATTTTAAAACGCTGATATGAATTAGACAACTTAACAAACCAAAACTCCTTCTAAGAGAGGGATTTTATCGAAGCCAAATTACCTACTCAGTACTGTTCGCCAACTTGAATTTATTTTTCTACGTCAGTTACTATTTCAGTTATCTCTTCAGTACCATATTTAACACAAAATATATTTTGTTCATATAACTCCTGAAATATTTTAATCATATTAACACTTAAGCATTTCTCTAACCACCCTATCAAAGTTTTTCCAAATCAAAAAATTCAGTATATAAATTACCCTTTTTCTTTATAAATATTTATTTATTAATATTTTAATTATAAACATACTATCCCTCTTCCTTTTTTCCTTCCTAATGCCAATCTGGGAAGAAGATGTCCTTTTATTTTCTTCAGCCTAATCCTAAATTCTCTTGGATAAAATTCCTTTAAAAATTTATCCAAAGTTCAATAGCAGAGCAATTCTTCTATAAATGTTAAGGTTTTCTCACTTACCTTATCCTTATATATGGTGTAGGTTTTTCTCACTTATCTTAACCTTATATATGGTGTTAATGATTTCTATTTGCCAATTTTCAGGAACCCCCTTCTTTAAGTAATTAAGATTTAGAGTATCATACTCAACATGGGCTACACCTTAGTTGCAAAGGAAAGAGCTGAGCAAGCAAAATGGTATGAGAAAAAACAGGGATAGTACTTCTTGGGTTATTCCATTGAATTTCAGGCTTGTAGATATTGGGGTAAAGCAGGGAAATTTACCATAGAGACTGAACCATTGAAGTTACCAATGACTGACTTCTATGACTCAGAAAAAAAATTTAATGTGATCTTTAAACTACATTATTAAAATGGGAAGACACATTTGTAGTAGGTGCAAAGCCAAACTTGTAAATACTTTTACAAAATCAAAAGTCTAAATAAAAACAATAAGGGCAAATGGGAAAAAACATTAAAATATTTAATCAAAATGACAGTATATGGGCCACAAAAGTTCAATCATAAAACTAAATATTAAAGAATTAAAGCTAAATATAATGATACTATCTGAACATGGCCTATAAGCAGAGAAAATAATAGCAAACAACCATGTAGGATATGCACTAGAGGTACACTATTGCCAGTCACAAAGTGGTGGCATTGCTATGTAGAAAAGGGGGTTAAATTTAAGGAAATAGATAGTAAAGAATATGCATGCAAAGCAGGATTCATATCCAGCTGAAAATAAAATGTTCTCTAAAAATATTGAAGACTTGCTAAACACAGTACAGGAAAATAGGATTAAAATATTAATGAGGAGACTTAAATATTTATATACTAAATAACAGCAAGGCAAGATAAGGCATAATGGAAATTTTCGATATGGAAGATTTAAAGATTGGTGTAGAAACACCCACTAGAGTCACAAAGTAGACTGAAACATGCCCCAATAACTTTAATATAAATCTATTAAATACAAAATGGGAATTATTAATTATAAAAATAGGAATAAGGGATCATTTCAGACAATTATTAAAAGTAAATGATCTAAAGCATATTGGCTAATATAACTTTGAATATAAAAAGCACATAAAAGGTGAATGATTAGCCAAATTAAATAATTATCTCAAGCAAATAAACCAAAAAAGAAAGATACAGAGCAAAAGATATAAATATAAATAAAAAGATGTAAATGAAAAATATGAAATATTTAACAGAATGTGAAAAAAATGGCCTAAATATAACAATGCATTAAAGTAAATTAAGGTACAAGATGCATATTGTCTGAAAAATGGATGAAAGGGAGTGAAAATATTTTCTAAAAGGATGAAGTTCCTTAATAGAATGAAAAATTCATAGCATACCTAAATACCGCAACAAAACATTAATTTATCCTACATTAATGTTTTCAGTTGTTAACACTAACTCCACTTACTTTTTTAAAACTTTTACTTAATAAAACTTTAATTGATATTATAGCATAGGGGAGAAAAAAAAAAATAAGCACATTAAGAAAGCAGAAAACAAATCAAAACAGTGTGGAATATGGTAAATGAATTAAACAAAAAATAAAACAAATGAGTAAAAATATTACCATTAAAATAAAAACAAAAAATTAATAGACCCAAATGAAATCTGTAATATGTGTAATGGGCATTATGTGAATATAGCATATATACTAAAGACAAAACAAAAAATTTCAGTCCAGAGGATAAGGAAAGTAATTCAACGAAGTCAAATAAACTCTATGGCAGAATTTGAAGTAACAGGAGCAGAGGTGGAGAGGGAGTTGAATAAATTAAAAACTAAGAAATTGGCTCTAGATGAAGTATGTAATGAAATGGTAAAATATGTAAAACAGGTAATTGTAGAGATATTAACCCATAATATGTCTTTTCAACATAAAGCATTTTTCCAGACACAATAAAAAGTGATAGTTATGATAGATTTTAAAAAGAAGGGATAGCATGTTAGATATTGAAAATTGTAGACCAATTACATTATGCTCTGCATTTTCAAATGTGATGGAATCTATTATCTAAAACAACTACAAAAATATTTTAATAAACTAAATATTGTATAAGAAAATGACAATATGCATTTCAAAAAAGCAATTCATTAAATTTAATTTATTTCAGCTTAATATGGTGTTATACATATTTAAGCCATGTCATTGTATTAAATAACAAAATTTATAACAAAAGTGACAACTTGCAAACTATCCAATTTCCCAACAAATAAACACATACATTATACAGTATAATATATTAATAGTGTGTAACATAATAGTTAATTATAATTTACGTATTCTTCAATATCATAGTAAACCTTGTCTATAAGGAAATAAGTAATTTTTGTTGAACTTATTGTGTCCATTGCAAATTTTTAATATTATCAGGAAGTTTATTATATAATTTTATTCCAAAATAGTGAGACATCTTCTCATAGGCTGTAATTTACATCTGGGGATTGCGAGGTCATCTTTACTTCTAGTATTGTGATTATGGACACTAGAGTTTGTATTCATAGGAAACTTATACTTAACTAAATGCAAAACAGCTACACGCATGCGCGCACACACACACAGGGTAGAATAAGAATTTTTAGTAGCCTAAACATGTTTCTACAAGATTCAGTTTGTTTCAAATTACCCAAAGCAAGTGGTATTATCATAAGTGCTCTTGATAAGCAGGTTATGGTACTTGTCATTCTCTTAGATTTGTCCAAAAATTTGACTGTAAATATTGATATTCTATTTTAAATTATTTTTAAAAATTTCCTTTTTAAAAATATGTGGTACTAACACAGTGAAGCTAGTTACATGATTAAAATCATTTTAGATATGTCAACCTAAATGCTATTATTGCTCCACTTACTTGTTATAAAGTATTCAATGTCTTTGAAACTGGTACCATACTTTACAAGAAGTAAGTGGAGCAATAAGACATTTAGGTCGACATATCTCATATGATTTTAATCATTGATATTCCAATTCACAAATTAGAAAATTATGGAGTTCCAAGGAATGGAACAAAAATGGATCGTATCATGCTTAAAAAATAGAATACAATGTGTGGAAATAAATTATGAAGAAGCAAATAATCCAATAAAAATATATATATAAAATTAATTTTTAACTCATTCAGCAAGGAGTTCTGCAAGATTTAAAACAAGCACATTTTTGTATATAAGTAATCTGTTTAAACTAATATTGAGAAATGGCAAAACAGCAGTTGGATATGCAGATGATACCACAATAATTATTAGAGAACATACAGTAGAAGCATTAGATAATAATGCAAATAGCATTTTAAAAATTATAAACAAACATTTTTTTTTTGTATCTGGATATGATATTGAATGTAAGAAAAGCAGCATGGTCAATTAAAATGTCACCATACAAATAACATTAAACCTTAGATAGGTGATGAAATTATCTCAGATACACAAGATAAAATTTTGTTATGAATTAGAGTTGACAAGCACATACATTGAGAGCCACACGTAATGCATATTACAAAAAAAAAAAGATAAATGAAACAAGAAAAATAATGGTTGATAGCACAATGAAAAACCATACTAGGTATTCATATATTCACTCATAAAACATGGGATAATATTATGGGGAAATATCATGCATGGGAAGTGCCGAAAATATTTAAATTACAAAAAAAGCTATTGGGATAGTAAGGAAATTAAGGGAGCAGGGGAAACACTTGTGCAAATCCTTATACATATATGAAGGCATAAAATATATCCAAATTAGTGAATATTAGGTGACACTAAAACTGTCACCTAATAATGACTCATTTGTATATTTAACAACTTCACTGTTCCTAACTTCTTTTAAGTTTACAATAAAATATATCATTTGTACGAATAAAGAATTATCAAAAAAATTGTATTATAAATTCACACAATTTAAAGAACACAGAACTTATTTAAGAACAACACTTAGAACAGTCAAGATAATTTCTCTTACATGGAAACAGGCTAATGCCTATCCATGAATGGAAAAGAAGAATAAGTTTTAGGGGAATACTGTTCATTGGCTAGTATAGGAAAATAATTGTACAATAAATTGCATGAAGAAATCAAAGTAACAAAAAAATTAAGACATTAAGATGTACAAAGTGGAAAATACATTTTATAATGTAAAAAAATTAAATAAGTAAAAAATCCTATAAAATGAATATACTGACCTTGTTGGCCATGGTCTATCTGATGAAAACATTTCACCCACAGCTCCATCATGCATCATCAGGGGACTGTCCCTTGTTGATCCACTCTCACTGAATCGGTCCATAGGTGAGATGCTTTAGTTGGATAGATAAGTCCAGGATCTCTTCATTTTATTGGGTCAATGCCAGCAGTGAAAGCCTAAGCATGCACATAAAATGTATGACTGGGTGCAGTAATTGAATAAGATAAGTTTATTCCTTAGTATATTAAGTATAAGATTAATGGATCTGTCATGCTTTTTTCAATGTAAGATAATTAATCTAAATTTACTCATATGATGTTTATAGAATATATGCACTATGAGTTTAAAAGTATGTGTTATTTATACAAGGTGATATCCAGAATATTCGGGACTGGTGCTGCCATCTGGTCAAAAACTTACTTTCAGACTAATGACTGTTGTCACCCTCGAAGTAGTTCCCTTCCAAACGTATACACCGGTACCAGCGATTCTGACATTTTCCAGTGTATCTTGAAAGTCTGTTCTTTGAGGGTATTTAGCACAGATAGCGTTTCTTCTTGAATCCTCTCAATAGTGTCGAACCGATGTGCTTTCAACTTAATTTTCAGTTTGGGTAATAGAGCGAAGTCGCAGGTGCCAAATCAGGCGAGTAAGGGTGGGAGTCAACCGTCATGTAGTTTTTCGTCAAAAAGCTCCTGGTGAACAAGGGATTGTGACAGGGCGCATTATCGTGATGCAACAGCCAATTCCCTTGTCGCCAAAGTTCGGGCCGTCGTCTCCGCACATTTTTACGGAGTCATCGCAAAACGTCACAGTAATACGTGGAATTTACTGTTTGATTTGATGGGAAGAATTCTTTCTGCACAATCCCCTTGGTATCAAAGAAAACGAGGAGCATGCTCTTGACTTTGCTCTTCACTTGTCTCGCTTTTTTTGGTCTTGGCGAGTTCGGGCTCTTCCACTGGGAGGATTGTTGTTTTGTCTCAGGGTCATTACATCCAGCTCTCTTCGTCGGTGATGACCCTGGACAAGAAAGTTGAGTCATCGGATACGGCCTGACGAAGCTCCGTGCAAACTTCAACATGCTGCGCCTCCTGATCAGCAGTCAGGATCCTTGGCACAGATTTTGCGACGACATGATGCATGCCCAATTCATCAGTTAAAATTCGTTGGCCTGTCCCATAACCAATTCCCACTTCATGAATGGTTCGACGTCGATCCTCACGAACGAGGTGTTGAACTTTGGCAACAATGTCAGGCGTTGTGCAGGTAGCATTTTTCCTGAGATTTGCACAGGATTTGATGCACACACTCTGTTCTAATCTTGGATCCATCGTAAATTCGCCACACACTACACGCAGAGTATCATGAAGAGTACTATAGAATCTCAACACATCTGCCCAGCTGCATGAAACTTTAAATGCTCACTCATCAAATGTGCTAGTGTTGCCACCTAGCGGTACAAAACTACTGCAACTACTGTCGAGATAGCAGCACCAGTCCCAAATATTGTGGATACCACCTTGCATGTATAATTTCTATAAATTTGTACCATTTATACACACATTTTTAATAATAATCAGCACATATCCTCTATATTGTATACAAAAGGATGAAATAAAGCATTGTATTATCTCCTGCCCTATTTTGCCTATTAATATTTGTGACTTGACACAGCATAGCTATTGATCTGTTTGAAAATGTATGATTGTTGTGTAAGGGTTAGTTGAAGTTCTCCAGCTAGAAACCAATAGGAGAGAGCATTCAATAATGGTCAAGCAGATTTGGTGGTGGTGCATATTGTGGTTTGTTTGCTCTAATGTGCTATGGTACACATATGCAAACGTTTGTTGTGATGGAAAGTTTGCATTTCAAGTAGTAAGCAGCTGTATTTTCATAAATGTGTTTATAATATGCAGTTATTGCTAGGACAAATTACCTTGGTAAGAATTCCAGAAAAGTAAATCTTGAATAACATGCTTTCTTTAACATGGAAGCGTGAACCACAAAAGTATAATAAGTTCCTACAAACCTCAATATGATGATTTTATTATACATAATGTATATACATGGTATCCAGAATCATGAACCAGTTTTTGCAAATATGCAATACAAAGCATGCCAAACAGTTGGATAAAGTAGCAGTTGATTTAACATACTTCAGCATCTTATTATTCAGACTATTAAAAATATGCTAGAAATACTTCATACACATACATTTAAGATTAGTTCTCTTTATTTCAAGGACTCATTGAGTGAATACAACTATGTTATCATTTTAGCATTTTGCTTCGTTCTACTGACAATTGTTTTCTCCATAAAATATTATCATAATGACTCATGATCATCAGCAGCAGTAATAACATTAATTCTAGTTGATGATGACTGAATGCATCAAGACTGACCCACTCCTATATCTGTGTTTCATGTATAAATAGTTAATACCATGAATTCATACTGTGAGGTCCTTGTTTCAATTCTCTCTATAGTCAACGCATTTGTAAAACATTTCATATGAAGTTTCTAGGCATTAAAAGTAGCCTTGAACATGTTCCAGGACATTCTATTGGTAGAAATTGCAGAGAATCATACAGAATCCAATGTACCAGTGGCTCATACAAAGAATTCAATTGTTGGGGAGGCTGGAGGAAACCTACCTGTCACCATCTTCCATATCATTGTCAGATTAGAGTTGCGTGGAATTCTAAGAACAGTACATAAACCCAGGGTAAGGCCTTTTTGCCAATGGGCATAGAATAGATGCTCTTGTTCTATTTTGAGAAGATCCTTTATGTTAGCACCAGACAGACTGCAGTCCAGCTATACATCACCAGATCTTAAGATTCATTGAATTCTGAGAGAGAATAAGTAGCAACCTAACACTTCAGTTGGTGCAGGAATTGGCCACAAACCAGAGTCACCCAAGGGATGGTGAAATTTCTGCAAAAGATGTAATTCCTTAGGCAAGTTCGTTTTTCTGAAAGCTACTTAACCAACACTGTTTCTGTTTACTGGGAAGACCAAAATCCTCTTTGGGTTCTTGGGCAGTGTAGTATCTTATTGGATCATCTCATTGGGCTCTTACCAGACACCATTCTTTAGAGTTTCTGGAAATGTGATTAATGGTTGAAGATCTTTTATAAAATGTTCCACTGTAGCTTGCAATGCTTGCATGCCCATACTGACAAAACAGTACATGAGTTTCTCAACATTGCAAACCATGCTGATGAGCTTGTGTACTGGTTCCCTTGCTCTCCAGACCTTGTACACTTGTAATTCTTTCTTTGGGGGGCACTTAAAAGCAATATTGTATTGCAAAAGACTTTACAAAGTGATACAACTTCACAGATGCTGCATTGGTTGCACCAGTATACATAACATCAGTTTTATCACTTCAGTTTTGCTCTGGGAGGAAGGACAACTGTGGTGTACAAATAAAAACCCTCATCTTGCTCTTTGTGTTACTACGAGTTTTTACTCATATTATTTGACACAAATGAGCAGAACAGAATGAATAACAGCAAAAATAAATTACTTTTTATACAGTCAAATAGGAGGAGGAAGAAATAAATATGTATTAATAGCATGCAAAAATTTAATATTTGTTTAGCCTATTTGGTACCAAATGCAGTTCTATATAGTTATTATGCTGTAGCTCATCCTAAGCTCCTTGATTTAATTTCAAACTATACTCATTAACCATAATGGACAATATCACATGTTCTTTAATATTGAAATTAGCTTCATAATTCATATCATTATAACAAGAGAGACTTCAATGAGATAATGCCAAAACAACACTTCAAATTATCACAGAGGTAGGCCTCTTAATGAACAAAATGCATGTATAAAACTTATCTACCAATATATGAATCCTAACACCATCCAAAAAAAAAAGAAGATAGTCCACAGTAATGCTATAACTAATGACATTTGCAGTGCACACATACAATTTATTAGTGGACCTGTCTGTGTGAAAATGTCAGGTGGTTTTTTAACACAATTTTAAAGCTTTATGTAAAAAAAAGGGTAAGAACATAATTTATTATTGAACATGGTATATAGTAAAACTTAAGGGAAACAAATGCTCATCAGATCTTTGTCCACTCCTGAAGCAAATGTAGAATGCAACTAAAATAGCTGGAGAGTCATGAAAGTACATTAGAGTAATTTGAAGAATTGAATGGCACATATGGGACATCATGTGTGGGTATGTGTGTGTGAGAGCTCATGCCCATTTATGTGCCCATGCACTTGTATGGGTATGGGTGGTTCAGCTCTACATATAAATATCAGTTTTCTGAGTTCATTTAATGTAAATATTGTGATAATCGTGTTGAAAATCACAGCAAATATAAATATATAGCTGAAAATATTTGACACAATAATGGAAGTTTCCTGTTCTGTATGCAATGCCAGTGATATACTGATCTTAAATGGAGACTGATTCAAGACTTGCATATGGAATGACATGCATCAGCAAGGAAGAAAGACAATCTAAAATTAATAGTATCATGGATATGCTAGCTTCTCCTTTAAAAGTTTATAATCTCAAGTCAGTAGTGTAGGAATCAAGTGATGTAGCTGAATAATTTATGACCCTTACTGCTAAAGAGGTAACATTCTTAAATAATAATGGCATTACAACTACAGATAAAGAAGATATTCGTTGGTCGTGGTGGTCTAGTTGTACCCATACTTGCGGCCAATTGAGGAGTTTGAAAAGGATCTAAGAGACATTAGCTAAAGGAATGAGAAGGAAATGAGTTGGCAAGTGTAACAAAAATAAAGAGAAATGAAAGGACAGGAAGTCCAAGGATGGAAGCAAAGACAGATCAAGATGTTAGGAGAGTAACAGGTGAAGAGGAGGGGAGCATGACATCACAGATGAGGAGAATAACACCAGATAAGAGAAAATCAGCTTCAGCTGCCCAGCTGACAAGGAAAAGTAGATCAAGAGCACAAGTGTGGAGTAAGATGGAACCAGCTGAGTAAAGGTCAAGTTTGTCTAGCATCATATCCACTCCGAGAGGGAGTTTATTGGAATTGGAGATCTAGTGGAGCATAGTGTGTCTGGTGCTGGTGGAGGGGATAATCGGGAGTTACTGCCTGTCAGTGTCAGTCAACATCCCAATAGTGAGAGAATGCTCAGGAGCAAGAACAAGTTAGATGTATTTAGGTTCCTTTCTGGTTCACAATAGGGCAAGGACAAAAGAGGGAAGGTTGGGAAACTTGGTATTTGGAACTGTGAAGGAATACATAGTGGGATGAATACAGGTTGTTTCAAAGAAATTTTGAATATAGTGCTTGCTGATACCTGGCTAGAGAGCAATGAGTGCATTAAGGTTCAGGGGTTTGATTTCATTGGCAAATATGGTTTAAGGAAGAATATTAAAGGTGGAGTTTCTGTAGGTTTAGGTTTGCTGCTGAGGAGTAATTGTGCAAGCAAAGCGAAGGAAAGGCAAGCAAAAATTAGTGAGCTTATGTTGGTGCTAATACAAGAGTGAAACTTATGCATTGGTGTATTGTACAATCTGCCCTTAAATTCCAGATTTCACAATGCAGATCTCTTTCGACAATTAATGGAGTTTATGTTAACAGGAAATTTGAATGCAAGAGTAGGAGAGTTGGGGATTAAGGAATTAAATGTGTGGGAAGATATGAGGAGAGATGAATCTAGCCAAATATGGATTAGGCATAGTAAAGACAAGATTGTGAATGAAGAGGGGCTAAAACTGATTCACTTTTGTGTAAACAATGGTTTTGTAATGCTGAGTGGTTGCTGGGGGGAAGATGAAGCTGGTGAATTTACATTTACAAGTGCATGGAGACGGAGTGTTGTGGATTATTATTGTTTAACGATAGTATTTTGGGTAAAATTTGGGAATCCAAGGTAATGAACATGGTTGGGACAAGTCCCCATTTTCCATTAATAGTGACATGGCGCAGTGAAGAATGCTTTGACAGTAGAAGAGAGAATGCATGTGGATATGGTACTAAAATAATTAGCTATAAGTGGGCCCCTGGAAGACTGATGGGTTTTATAAAATGCTGGGTTCAGCAATGGCTAGAGTGTGCATGTATGGAATTAATTTAATGTTTTGCCTAGGTATAAGTAATGAAGCTGTAGAACTGTTTGAGTTTATGATTAAATGGGCTGGAAGTGATATGAATATAAGCTAAAGAGGGAAAAATGAAGTTTATGATAAATGGTTTGATGAAGAGTGTAGAGGAATGAGAGATATGGTATGGGAGGCAGTTACAAGATGGAAGAGAGAAATGATGAAATGGATAGAGGCATTATGATCCAATTGCATGATGGATATAGACAATGCTCAGTTACAAGAAGCAAGAGTGGGGGATAGCTAGTACTGCGGAAATTGAGTAAACGCTGGATTCAGAAATAGGGCAGCAAGCCTGATAGATTATTAATCAATGTGTGGAAGGGGGGAGAAATAACATAGATATAAGTTCAATTAAATGAATTACATATTTTCATAGTGTGTTTGTTGTGGAAACTAAGGGATGGGTGAGTCAGAATTTAGAGGTTTTTAATAATAATGTGGAGAAGCTGGATTGACCATTTTCACAGGAAGAAGTTAATAGTCAAGTTCATAAATTTAAGAAAATTAAGGTAATATGAATCAATGGTTTACCTATAGAGTTTTTTAAAATTTGGTGTGAAATTCATATAACATTTTTAATAAGGCTTTTCAATGTAATTGAAGAGAAGAAGAAGGTGCCAGAAAGTTGGCATATGGCAATTATATACCCCATATACAACGGTAAAGGGAATGAAAGCAACCGAAACAATTATATAGGAATTGCATTGTCATCCAATTTTGGAAAACATTTTACAGGAATATTGGCAGAGAGAACCCAAAATTGGTCAGAGGAATACCAAAGGATATTGCCCTACCAAACTGGGTTCAGGAAAGGAAAGAGAACTGTGGATAATATATTTATGATTAAAATGATAGATAAATATTTAGCAAAAAAGAGGTAAGTGTGCGGTATATTTATTGATTTAGAAAAAGCATATGATAGGGTGGGTACAGTAGTTCTATGGTACAAATTAAGTATAAGGGTTTGAGTGGGAATATGATCAGTATATTACAGGAGTTATATTATCAAAACAGATTTTGTGTTAAGTGTAGCTTTGGGGAAGCCACTAATGCTTGGAACAGGAGAGAGGGCTTAGGCAAAGTTGCAAATTAAGCCCCATAATGTTTAATTTGTTTATTGATGATATTTTGGATTGCTTGAAGCATGTTTGTACTCACATGCCTACAATTAATAATTTAGATATTCCTGGGTTACGTTATGTAGATGCTTTTGTGGTATGTTCAATATCAGTAATTGGCTTAAAGTTAGCAATAGGTGAGATCAATAGATATTGTGAAGAGTGAGGATTGAAGGTGAGTCAGAATAAAACTAAAATTATGATTTTTAATAAGGGCAATAAACTGCATAAGGATGAGAAATGGTTAATGGCAGATAAAGAAATTCAGGTGGTTAGTGAATTTTCATATCTGGGTATAAAATTGAGTAGTAATGGAGGTTGGGAAAAACAGAAAAGAACTGCACTGGCGAAGGGAAAATGGCCATGACAGCAATAAGAAAATGTTTATATAGAATGCCAGTAATGAATATCAAATGGATTGAAAGGCTTAAAGTGCGTTGGTTGAATCACAATGGATTTATAAAGGGGAAATTTGGGGTATAGAGGAGGGATGGTATAATATGAATTTAATATTAAAATTTTCTGTAAATTAATTTTGGGAATTCACAAGAATGCTGCAAATGCAGGAGCATTGATAGAGTTAGGAAAGGTAAGCATCAAAGGGTTAATGGTGGAGAAAGAATTGAAATATTTATTTAGGGTTCAAGAGCTATAGGGTTCAAGAGCTATTGGACACTGACATTGTGAAAATATGCCAGAAATATTAGGAAAAATAATTGGGTATAATGACTAATACCTGGTTGAATAAAATTAGAGAACAGTTATTTAAAAATGGGTTAGGAGATTTTTGGGTTAAAATTGGATATTTTAAAAGAGGTTGCTGGAGGGAAGTGAGATCAACAATGAAAAATATGGATAGACAAGTTTTATTTGCCCAGATTAGGGAGAAAAGTTCACTATCATATTATAAGGAATTAAAAGATGATTCGTAAAAGGAGAAGTATATTTTAATTTGTAAGAAAAATGAAAGAGAAGGGATAGCATGCTTTTGATTAGGTGTTTGGAAATTAAGGGAATGAGGGGAGATGTTATACTAGGAATATGTCCCATATTTGGGGAGAAGAAAGATGAAATTCATATTACCTTCCAATGTAAAGCCACCAATGTTTGGACGGAAAGTTAAATTTGTAAAAAATGGTTAATGAGAAATAAAGAAATTGTATTGAGAAAGATCTTTGAAGACCGTGAGCAGATACCCAAATTAAGGTAGTTTTTATGGAAGGTAAAAATGAAATGGAAACAGTTGGGAGTGAAATTATATTAAATTTATTGAATTATTTAGCTTGGAAATTAGAAATTGCTCTAGAAAGTGTATAAATGTAGCATTATAGTTTATATTTGATAAATAAATGAATTAGTAGTTAGTAGGAACTGTAGTTAGCTGATAAAATAATTGATACTGGTAGAGTAAGTGAAATATTTATTTTAGTGCCTTTATTAGGTTAGAGCCTGGTCCCCTGGAGTTCCAATAGGTTGCTGCTGATGAACTGGGGTCTAGGAATTGAGGCAACCATATGAAAATTGTTGTATTTTGAGTTTAACTATCTAGAATTTAGGTAAAGACGTTAGTATAAAATGTATTATTGTATCAACAATTATAATTGTGAGGGGTTACACCTAAAGATAGATGCAGGCCCCATTGTAGTTTTTATTTTAATTTTTCTTAGCACATTATAAAATTAAAATTTCATTATAGTATATATTTGAGAAATAAAAGAATTAGTAGTTTGTAGAGACTGTAATTAGCTGATAAAATAATAGTATAGGTAGATAATTGAAATATTTTATTTTAGTCCCATGGAATTCCAGCAGGCTACTACTGATGAACCAGGGACTTGGGTCTGATGCAATCAGGGTGGAAATTTTGTACTTTGTTTAATTACTAAGAATTTAGATAAAGGGTTAGTATAAAATCATTATTGTATTAAAATTTCTGTAATCATGTGAAGGTACTCCTAAAATGGTCTGGGCTAGATAAGTGGAGACCCCTTGTAGTTTGTATTTTTCTTATCGCTTTCAATAAATTTCAAAGCATACTGCTTTGTCCCAAGATTATGGGTTCAATCCTGATCAATGGATTTTTTCAGGCATGAAAATCTCAAGTATTGCTTCCTTTGGAAGAGAAATAAAGCCTTGTAATAGATTTATATAATAAAATATCCTCAAGTCTGAAAGAGGAGGCCTCTGAGCAAAATTCATTTGCCATTTCACAACCTGAATTAAATGGGATACTGATGACCTGAAATGTTAAAGAACATCCTTAAATAAACGAAACATAGGAGCAGATATTCAGAGATATATTATATCACTTCAACCTGTGGATCATATAATGAGTTTAACCAACTCAAAAAGAGTTAATCTAACTCTAGGATGTATATTTCATCAAAAATTACATCCATTATGTACATTTAATGAATTTGTCACACTTCATATTTACAAATATTACTGGTGTAGAATTTGTCAGAGGTGCACATTTTTTTATATATAGTTTACATTAAAATGCCATCTTATAAAAAATACATATTAAAACTTAAATTATTTACAACTAGAATATTAAAAAAAATATAACAAGATATTTAATTCAGTATATACACATACTGAATGTAAAACTTTAATATATATATATGAAAACTGATTCATTGGAGAAAAATTAGTACAGTTATATTTTGATTCCATAAAATCCTCCTCTGTATACAAAGTTTGAGTATTGAGTAACCTGAACTTACTTTTTTTACTATGCAGTTCCTTTATAGATTATGGAAGTGAAATTAAATAATAACTTATCATTATTGTAAACACCATTTTGGAGTGTCTGCAACTTGTTAATTGGTCTATGTAAATCCAGTCTATGTGTGGTTTCTATGCTGTGTTTGAGTTTTTTTTTTTATGAATGATTCTGAGTTGTCTACTACAAATAAAAGTACAGCTAGAATGTACTCACAAGCTAAGTAAAATTCCAAATGTTTTGAATAGTGGTTTACAATGAGTTGATTGTTATGCCCCTGCTATTATTCTTATAACTCTTTTATGTATAAGAAATACTTTTTTTTAGCACTTACTGAATTTCTCTAGAACAATATTTCATAAATCATTAAGAAATGGAAGTGAACATTATATACTGTTTATAAAATGCTCTTATTTATAAAATGAATTAATGATCTGATTGCAAATCATCCTGAGCTTAGTTTGAATAAGATATAATCAATAAGGTCTCTCCAATTCACATTATGATCAATCATAAGACCAAGAAATTTTCTGTTACTAGATTCAATAATTTCATTGTCTTCATTGATAATCTTTACTCTTAATACTATAATAGAATAATTTTGATAAGGATATATTATGATTTATACAATCAAAAGCTTTTGATAGATCACAGAATATTCCTCGTGTATTAAACTTATCATCCAGGGATTTTAGAACTTCATTAGTTAAATTGAAATTGAAAGCATCATTGGTTGACATGTTCTTCCTAAATCCAAATTATTCCCTTACTAAAATATTATTGTTATCTAGATGGTGATATATCCTTTTGAATATTAGATTTTCAAATACTTTAGAGAAAGCTGTTAGTAATGATACTGGTCTATAGTTCAAAATTAGTGGAATTTACTCTGATATAATGGTTTAACAATAGAATATTTTACCTGTCCATAAATGATCCAGTTAAAAGTAGAAGTAACGTACTTGACTTAAGGATTTGCTAGTATTGTCAGCATATATTTTTAGTATTTTTGTACCTATTTTATCATATCCTGAAGAATTCTATCTTTTGAGGGAGTTTATTACTTTATTTACTTCAGTTGTGCTTAAGATTTAAGTTATTCTATTTAATACACCAAATATGGGCACTGAACAAAACCCAAATGAAAGTTTTAACTGTATGTTTGTGGATTTAAATGCATTGAAATCTGGTGTGCTAGACAGCATCCTTTACTTAAATAAAGGTTTTCCAAAAAGATCATTAGTTTTAGAAAAATTCAGAAAAGCACCAGCACTATGTTGAACATGTATCAATGAAGTCAGAATGAGGAACAAAAGGATCAAGTGGGAGAAAAAGATCATAAAAGTGAGAATATGCTAGGGTATCTACACACACATATATATTGTAATTTTCCTTGTATATCTATTGTGCATTTGCTATGCATAACTAACAACCTGCTAATTAAAATAGATCTAGATATTAAAACGGCTATACTGGGACAAAAATTAAAAAGTAATCTACACAGGAATAAATGGTTTCACAATCCTGACAGCTTCAAATTAAAAACACAACAAACTTTCAAAAATTACATTTAGGTAGAAAGAAGATTCAGACAAAATTTTAAAAATAAGTCCTAAACCTCTGCCATTATACTGACTGATCCTTTACAGTATATAAATATCAACATGAAACTAAATCTGGATACAATGGTCTCCAAGAAGAACGACCCACCTGAGGTATTAAGATTGACAGAACTTGGTACACTAAATTACTTTATCTAACTGATACATGGTGTAGAGTGTATACAGATGGATCTCTTAAAAATGGAGAAGCAGGCAGTGGAATATGCTGTGAATCTCTTTAACATACACCTTTGGGACAGTATGCTAATAATTTTGATGATGAAATAATGCCATTACAGCAGCTTTACAAAATCTACTGTATAGAACTAACATAAATAAAAGAATTGTTATCTTAAGTGACTATTAAGCAGCACTACAAAGTATAATGAATTACAGTTACCCACCAACATGTACTATAAATGACATAAGAAAACTATATCATATAATCCAGATCATAAATACAGAAATAGTTTTACAATGGACCCTGAGCCATGTGGGATTGAAGGAGAATAAGATTGCTGATACTTTAGCAAAAACAGGAGCTACCATAAAATTAAAACCACCTAATAATCTCTGTGAGTCAGAATATTAGAACACTCTTTCTGGTTTCACTTAAATGAGATTTTACTCAAGACATATGTTTTGTGAACATTTTTTCCACATCAACTGTTCATAACTAATGGATCATTCATAGAAGTTGGATAGGTAGGAATCCAGGTGGACTCTTGTGGTCTTGTGATGAACTTAAATAAAGTGCTGTCTGCTTCTGGGATATCAAAATTCATAAGGTTACGCTCATGTTTTTTTATATAAATCCTTTCCCATGTATTTAGTTCTTTTGGTTGTTGAACAGTTTTTGAAAACTTAATGCCTTTTTCTATTTCATGGTTTTCATTCCAGAAATGTGCTGCCACAGCTGATTTATCTATTTGTTTGTAACAGATGTTTTTCCAAAGTTCCTTCAACCTAATGCCTATATTTCTCTTTGTCTTTCCTATATATATATCTTTTCACAATCTTTACAGTTAATTTGGTAAATACCAGATTTTTCCTCTTTGGGACTGGAATCGGTTTTGTTTAATTTCAATAAATTTTTTATACTGTATCTATTTTCAGGTGCTAAGATAATATTATACTGCTCCATTGATTTTTGTTCTTAATAGTTGAACATGTTATGAATAGAGCTGATGAACCCTAAAAGTGATTTAGAGATAGCCAATATTTAACACTGATAGCAATTATCCAGCTAGCATTCTATATAATGGATTAAGAATGTAAGTATTATAGTGACTAAAAAAAAATCAGTTGCACAAAAATTTATTCATTATTAAATAATATATTTGAGAAAAATGGCTAAAAATTATGATGGAAAAAATGAAATTAAATGATTTGAGTTACTTTATGTAGTCCTTAGATAACTCAAAAAAGTAGGGGGAGTTAAATTAATAAAAGCATTGACCAACTGTGTCAAATAATGGATTCATAATATTTAAAATAACACTTGTTTCGTGTTTTTTTGAGAAAAGTGTTGTATTATATGGCAAACTATGGTTCTTCTTTAAATGTCATAAAAAGCAAATATTTTTTTATAAATCATAAACAAAAACAGGTAGATTTAATAGCTACATTTATTTTTAATATCTTCTGAATCAAAATATTTAGAACACTCTTTATTGTTTCACATGAGATTTGCTCAGGACATGTTTTGTGGAACAATTGTCCACAGAGGAGCTGTTAAATCATTCATGAAAGTTGGGTAGGTGGATATCTGGGTTGACTCTGGTGGTCTTGTGATAAACTTGAATAAAGAACTATCTGCTTCTGGAGTGTCAAAATTCATAAGGTTTTGCTCATGTTTTTTTATATCAATCCTTTCCCATATGTTTAATTCTTTTGGTTCTTTAACAGTTTTTAATAACTTGATGCCTTTTACTATTTCATGGTTTTTATTCCAAAAATGAATGACTAGTAATTATCACCTTTCCTAGTCAACTTATTCATGAGCTGTTTTGAGATACATATCACTAAGGCTATCCCCCACATTTTTAAGGTTTGGTACAGATATGTATATGATGAAACAAAAAATATATGGAATATGCGCCAAAACTTTTAAACCTTCAAGAGCCTACAATTAAGCTCACTGTCAAAATGGAAACGGATAATATGTTGCCATTTTTGGATCTGAAGATAATAAAATGTAATAATAAACTTGAATTTGGCATCTATAGAAAGGGTATGCATACAGATAATTATATCAAAGCTCATGGTTTCAATCCAAGATCACATAAGGAAGCAGCATTCAACAGTATGACATACAGACTAATAAATATACCACAGAACAAAGAAAAATATAAGATCTACATATAATAACAGACACTAAATTCAATGGGCTCAGCAAATAAATGATTAACGAAAAAATTAAGATTCCAGAAACAAAACAGAATTTAACAAATCACAACTTCACATGAAATGCTTACTTACCACCTGTCAGCCTATAAGAAATTTCAAAAAAATTTCAGGCAATACAATACAATACAATACAATATCATCTTAGCATCTCAAAACTGATACAGTGTAAACAATTTATTGAAATTAAGCAAAACAGATTCTAGGCCCAAAGAGAAAAAAATCTGATATTTACCAGATTAATTGTAAGGTTTGCAAAAAAAATTGACATAGATAAATAAAGAGAAATACAGGCATTAGCATTTCAGGAAACTTTGGAGAAACATCCGTTACAAACAAATAGCTATATCAGCTGTGGCAGCACATTTTTGAAATGAGTGCCATGAAATAGAAAATGGCATGAAATTATTAAAAATGTTCCACAACTAAAAGAATCATACATATGAGAAAGGATTTATATAAAAAAACACGAGCAAAAACTTATGAATTTTGACCTTCCAGAAGCAGACAGCTCTTCATTCAAGATTATCACAAGATCACCAGAGTAAACCCTGATACCTACCTACCCAACTTCCATGAATGATCCAACAGTCATTTAACAGTTAGAATATGAATTATTGCCCCACAAAACATGTCCTGATTAAATCTCATGTAAGTAAAACCATAAAGAATGCTCTAAATATTTCAACTTAGAAGAGATTATTAATGCATGTTTCACTGTGTTTGATTTAAAATTAAATCAATATTGAAATTACATTTATTTTGCTATTGCATGTTTAACTAATGGTAAAATGAAATTGCAAATGTTAAATTTTGAAATTAAATATTTCCAATTAGAATTACTGTCCAGTGTTTTAAAATGGCAAGCTTAAGCAATAAGTATTTAAAGTGACATAGGTGGCTTAAGAATGTGAAGAATTGTCTATTCCTCTTAACTAGAATGATCAAGAGAAACATGAACTCTGTTAATTCAATACTGCCGGAACTTGATTATTCTTCTGCCAGTAACTAGATGGTTTGATGTACTTAATAAGCAAATCACCAAGAACAGTTCAAAACTTGCTCACACTGAATAGATTCTGCATGAGGATAATGCTCTTATCATATGTGAGATGTTGAAGTAATGGCACACTAACCTTATTCAATGGATCTAGCTTGTAACTTTCACCTTTTTCCTAAAGTGATTTGCCATTTTAAGAGTAACAATACATTAGTTACATTGAGCAATCAAATGAGGGCTTCATTTAATTCAAAAAAATGAACTGGTCATTGGCATCAATATATTACACCTGAAGGAAATTATTTTAGATTACACAAGCAATAACCATAAGTAATAAAAGTATTTCCATTAATTATACACTCTTGTTTACAGCATTTCTCAGAAATGCTTTGTATTTCTTAAAGTCATACACTTGTTTCACCTGTCCAGGTGATTGGTAGATATATAAAATATAGAGATATTAATGATGCTAACCTCAGTAAAATAGCGGAGACACTTCAGTGGAATAGTGTCTTCAGTACAAACGATGTTAATAGTAAATTCAACAATTTTTTACTTATTTTTAAATTGCATTTTGAAGCATATTTCCCACTAAAAATTAAAAAAAAAGTTATAATATGAGCGTGGAATCATTAACCCAAGGAATTAAAAAACTTGTCAACATAAAAGACAATTATATAATGAGCAAAAGCTCAGTAAAGACCCTAAATTAAAAATACATTTTAGAAAGTATTGTAAGATATTTAGGAAAGTCATAAAAGCAGCGAAAGGCCTCCATTGCCAAACACTTATCAGTCAGTCAAAAAACAAAATAAAAACTACTTGGAATATAATAAAGCAAGAAACAGGCAAAAATTTGCAACAATATGATGCAATACTCTTAAGCATTAACAATCAAGAGATACAACCCCCTGCAGATGTAGCAAATGTGTTTAATCATTACTTTCTTAATGTAACAAAAAATTTAAATTTATATTCTGGTGATAAAAGAGATGCTTTAAAAATTGTATAATCATCAAATCCCTGTCAAAATAATCAATTCTACCCCACTAGAAATTAGTAATATCATTAGAAAACTAAAATCAAAAACTTCTTCTGGCTGTGATGAGATCAACAACAAAGTCATAAATACCTGTGCAAAGGAAATTAGTACCCCTCTTAGTCACTTGTGTAATGAATCTTTAACATTGGGTGTATTTCCTGAGAGGCTAAAATATTCAATAGTGAAGCATTTTCTAAGGTGTTTGAGAAAGTAATGTGCAATAGGTTTTACCATTACCTTGAAAGTAACAATATTCTAGTTGGTGATCAGTTTGGCTTTAGAAAAGTAATTTCAACACAAAATGCAATATCACTAATGAAATTTTAACTGCATTTAATGAAAGAGCACATGTAGGAGGAATATTTTGTGACTTAGCAAAGGCTTTTGATTATGTCAATCATGAAATTCTGATAGATAAATTAGCTTTCTATGGAATAAAAAACAAATATTTAAAATAGTTTACCTTGACAAAAGGAAACAAAACATAGTGATAAATTGTCCCTTAAAAAATAAAAACAATGCATTAGAGTGGACCCATTGGCAATATGAGGGCATACATTATCGTGCATTAAAAGAAAATTATCACCTGTAAATGGGCCAAATGGTACAACATGATTAGCCAAATGTACCTATCAGCTGTTAAGACTTCCATTTTATACTAAAATTAACTCAGTACAAGCATGCATAGATATCACCAAATGGTAACTTTCAGAAATGCAGCATTGTGCAAATCATTCTTCAAACTCTTTCACATCCATCAGGTGAGTGTAGATTGAAACAGGACTTGTCTGTGAACAGAACACAGCTGTACTGTTCATTTCTTCAATCCCTATGATCATTTGCAAAATGCAATCATTCGACTTGGTGCATTGTGAGCAAACTGGGACCAGTTGCAGGTATATTTGTAATCAGTTCGCTTGCTTTGATCCTTCTTCTAACCTTTTTGGCTGAAATTGGACATCCTTGCATGTTAACAAATTGCTGGGCTACAGTCATAGCTGGCAGGTTGCGCTCCCTAAGAACTGTCAACAACATGTACCTGTCTTCATTTTGATTTGTAGCTCTCAGATGACCCAAGTCTGGTCTTCTGGTATATTCTAGCGTATCTCTAAACCATTTTATGGTAACATGATGTGCTTCTAGCTGTATTCATTGCATTCGTAATGTAACATGCACTGCGTCCATCATCATTTAGGGCTACAGCTCAAGCCACATCTTCATGTCACTTTTATTAAAGTCAAATTTTACATCCCTACTGAAATTTACAACATGTAAAACTAAAGAAATGATGATAATGATGCACAAAATGGTTATGACAAATTTGCTGTATGTGAGACTTGGTACACATAATTAGAATATTCGGTTACAATGGCTTGTTTATAAAACAAAAACATTCAACATAGCCTACATGTATCCATGTCAACAAAAGTCTATCATAATATTTTATGACAAGCAAATATGTTGCTATATTCAAGCAAATTTAAAAGTGTCAGGTATTATTATTTTTTTATTTATTTTTTTGTCCTTGAGTATATTTGAACCAGCTTACATGTAATATATATGAAATAACTTTTGTGATAGGCAGTCAGATGACCAATCTCATGGACCTGTATATTTAAAAGTTAACATTATAGACCTAAGCTGTAGTTTTATAAAAGTAACACTTGAATTGCCAGGAAATAATTCAGAATTCAGTAAAAAAACTAATTCCTGGTGGTACATAGAAAGAATTACATTAAGTAGCTTTAAGAGTGTGTAGTTCAACTGAAGGATACAATGATATCAATTAATAGAATTACATTAGTTTGTTACTTAAGAAGACTTTTAATATATATTTAATTTAAATTATATTTGGTTGGATTTTTGACATTGGAACTTCATTTACTTTTTTATACTCTGCTTATGTTTTGAATGCACATGCATTTATCCTCATTTACTTTCACCAATGTTGTTGCCATCTCTCTCTCTCACTCTCATGATTGTCTGATGAACTTTCTGATTAGGCCATCTTTCATTAAGTTGAGGTGTAAAAATCTCAAGTATGGCAATACTAAATACGTGATACCATATTATCATACATATTCAAAGAATAAGATATAACACAACAAATTTCTTAAATGCAATAACATTTTAATGTATAAGTTATTATAGTCTTTAATATTTTCAATATAAATATTTAATACAGCTGTACAAACAACTTTTTTTTCTTCTAATTCTCCCTTCCTAAAATAAGGGTGTGAGAATTATTCACATATATACTGTATTAATACTAACCAACTCATGAGAAAATAATAATTAATTGCACAGTCACATTAGTTTGGATATACAAGTAGCATGTTGAGAGTACATAACACTTAAGAGCTGAGTTTTGGAGAGAAAACATTTGATTTCTCCATTCTTTTGTAAATGTAAATAAATGCAAAATGAGTTTTATATATATATATATTAAAATTTTAGAATTTTTAATAATTATGAATAATACTTTCATTATAGCATTTAGACTAACTCCAGACATCTATAAATTAAAATAGACAGTTACAAGCACTACAGAACATTAAATATAACATTTAATTCCGTGTCGGAGCCAATACAGTGAAGCGACTATTATGTTCTTAATTATCTAGTGAGTCGATTTGATAATCTTAGACTATCAGGTTATCAGATATCAGATTATAAGATTATAAAATTGACTCACTAATCTTAGATTATCAGATTATCGGATATCAGATTATAAGATTATCAAATCGACTCACTAGATAATTAAGAACATAATAGTCGTTTCACTGTATTGGTTCCGACACGAAATTAAATGTTATATTTAATAATTTGACCGTAAAGTCTACGGGAACAAAGTCGGCAAACATCGACTTGAAAAGATAAACAAAATGGACAACAACAAGAAAAGAATTAAAAAAAAAACCTCACATTTCCTTCAATCACGCATTGAGAGGCACAAAGAAAATGATCAAAGAATTCTTGGAACTGAAATTGAAAAGAAGATTAATCACCATGGACATTAAGTTTTTGGAAGCTTGCCTCCAAAAGAACGTTGTACCAAGATTCGCCAAAAAAATTGTGAAATCCAACTGGAACATGAAGAAACTAACAGCAGCTGAAAGAAAAATAATATCATTGGAGAAACACAAGCACTATGAAAATCTTTCAGAAATAGATTTAAAAATGTATTAGTTACATTTAATACTAGCGAAAATGCTGGGAAATTATATCTGGAATAATTTAGAGTTCACATCTTTTCGGCACATTAATTTTTACACGAAAAAGAAAGCTGAAAAGCAGCAAAAGAAGCTAAAGAAATTGCAACGAGAAACAATCATGAAGAACAATCGGGCACATATTACACCCGAACGTCCGGACAACACTGTAGTGAACTTATCCAAAGAAATTTTCAGTAAGGAAGAAATGAAGTTTCTAAGTAAAGGGCTAAAAACGTGTATAAATTATTCTAACAACGTAGAAGAATATCTAGTAAATCTGGAGGCGGCGTTCAACGGGCTGAATAACGACGATAAGAACATCGCTAGAAGAAAAGGGGAAGAAATTCTGAATCACATCAACAAAAGTAAGGTTAGGTTTAACACACAAAAATAACTCTTGGAATCGCTCAACAAAAGTCCGGCGGTATAGAAAAAAGCAGATAAAGGAAACAAAATAGTAATAATGAACAAAGCAGAGTATAAATCAAAGATGGAGGAACTTCTCAGGGGGATTGAATACATGAAAATAAAAGCAGATCCTTTAAAGAGATGCATCAGGTCATAAACAAATCCGTCAATAAATGCACAATCATACCATCTAAGGAGAAACCAAAATTAAAAGCAGACAACACCTCTTTAGCAAGAATACACGGTCTACTAAAAATACACAAACCAGGAAATCCCATGAGACCAATTATCAAATATAGAAACACACCTTCCTACCAACTAGCAAGATGGCTCCTCCAGAGATTTAAAACATTTCCAAAATTTGATAGCTTAAGTGTAAAGAATTCCGAAGAGCTGGTGGAGAAAATCAAAGGTTTGTCTCTCCAAAAGGATGATCTGTTAGTTTCTTTTGATGTAAACTCACTTTTTCCCAGCCTACCAAAATGAAAACTTCCAACATCTCTTTGAAAATGGTTACAGTCGGTGAAACTGAGCAACAAGGAGATTGAGGAACATCCAAATAACCGAAGTATGTATCATCATAATTTCTTCAAGTACAATGGGGAATTTTACAAACAAGAAGCAGGTTTAGCTATGGGGAATCCATTATAGCCTTTTCTGACTGATTTGTATATGAGTAGTTTAGAAATGCACTCACCAAATCATTTCCATACATTTTCAAAGTATGGCATAGATATGTGGATATCTTTGCAGTGGTCAACAAGAAACTGTTTGATGATGCTTTGAAATTGCTAAATCTACAAGATAAAGAAATTGAATTCACTTCCGAAACAAAACAAAACAACATGATTCCCTTTCTCGACTTAAAGATTATAAGAACAGGCAACAATTTGGAATATACAGAAAGGACACACAGACTGAGAATTACATAAAGGCAAATGCATTCAATCCCACAGCACACAAACATGCAGTTCTCAATAGCTTAGCACACAGACTCATCAACATACCTATGAATGAGTTTGAATACAACAAAGAATACCATTAGAAAAACAGCAAAATTCAATGGGTATGATCAAGAAATTGTAGATAAGAAAATCAAGAAATTCAAACAAAAGAAGAGGTTAAAGCAGGTTACAACATTGACAGCAATAAAAGAATCTACCATCCACATGAAATACACTTATCATCCTTGGGCCACCAAAAATTTCCAAAAACTACTCAGAGAGTTTGAGATTACTTTGTCCCCAGTGAACAAGTTTAACCTAAAAAATCTGCTGAATTCTGGTGATATTGATTGAATACCAGAGGAGAAGAAGCCAGGAATATACAAAATCAACTGTTCAGAATGTAACAAAGTATATATTGGAAAAACAAAGAGAAGCATTGGAATCAGGCTGAAGGAACACTGGAGAAACATAAGGTAAAATCAGATAGAGAAATCAGTGTTTGCACATCACTTTTGGAGAGATAAACATGATATAGAAATGGGAGTGAAATTATTGAAATTCGTAGATCTGCTGATTGAGCTGGGAATATGGGAAAAAATTTATATAAAAAAATATGAGTATAAGGTTATGAATTTTGAGACCCCAACAGAAGACAAATTAATCCAGAAGCTCATAAAATGTCCACGAGAGCTACACTAAATCCTCCAGCCAACCAACAACGAAGCCGACAGTCGACTCGCAACTGAGGATGCAGGCAAAAGCCTGCGAAACTGGTTTTGCATAATTCAACAGTAAGTGGAGCATAAGATTATCACATCAACTCACTAGATAATTAAGAACTACAGAACATATTTATTGCTACAAATATCATGAAATTGATAACTAATATAAAAGCTTAAACTCTGTTATTAAATAGGAATTTAGACAGATATCTGCAGTGTTTTCATCGTTTCTATCGTGAAAGCCACTAAACTATGAATATCATTCAGATGACACTATGTGATCCCAATAACTTTCATTTCCTAAAGTTCTTACAATATTTGTGCTCTTGCTTCATTGCTGCATCTCTGTAAATATATTTGCCATTTGGTACATCAGAACTTTCTATAACCCAGAGGAACAATTGTAATATCATCCTTATGAATCTCAAACCACTACTGATACAATGCAAATACACACATGCAAATTATCTAAGGAATACTGCTATTTACTTAAATTTTCTAATAATTATGAATGGAATATCATACAAGTTGTGTAAAAAATATTTAGATATACTGATAATGCATCACAATAGTTCATGAAAGCAAAATTTAATACTTTTAGTAAAATAACATAATTTTGTAATTTTACAAATACTAACACACAAACACACATAATATTACATTGCCATTTTTCTCAAGTTTCCCATTCTGATTGTGCAATTAATAATTTGTATCTCCATCTCCTGCATCAAAGAAATATGATGAAGCATATAATTGATATTATCATATGATTTAGTTGAGCTACACACTCTTGATGCTTCACTTACTTGTCATAATATATAGAACCAGTTTTGAGAACGTTTAATTCTCATCATCAGATAAGCTAAATGTCAACTGTTGGATAATTCATTAAGCTGTGGGAATGTGTATTCTGCTCTGGTGGTGGTGTGATATAATTGTAGTTTATGTTTTCATCCTCAGCAATGACTAATTTCATTAGACTTCTTTATATTTGTAGATGTAGATATTCTCCCAAGTTGATAACTCTGTAGGTCCTTGTACTGATTTTAATAATTTTGCTTTATTCACTATGTCTTGATTTTCTATCCAAAAATGATATGCTACTGCTGATTTCCCTATTTGTTCCTGTTCCTGAAATATTCCTTTAACCATGTGCCTATGTTTCTCTTTGTTTTTCCAATTTAGACCTTTTCACATTCTGCACAATTTATTTTGTGAATACCCACTTTTTTCTCTTGTGGAGTACTGTCATTAACATTTCTATCAGTAGGTTTTTAACATTAAATCTGTTGACCAGTGCGAACTCATATTAAAATCTTTAAGAATATTCTGGCATTTTTTGTAGCCCATGGATGATAGGTGAATGTTTTAAAAATTATCTTATCTTTCCTTGCTGAAAGTGTTTCATACTTTTTTGTCTTTTGAATTTTTGTATCTTTTTTTGTATTAGTTTTTTTTTTAAAACCATTTTTAACTGCTGTTTCTTCTATTTGTTTGTACTCACTAAAATATTCTTCTTACTAATTTATAGGTTAACTAGTCAGTGTGTTAAGCTGTTGATAACTGCATGTTTGTGTATTGTGGGGTTAAAAGAATTTCATTTTGTTCAGTATTCTGTTAGTGATAATGGAGACATATCAATAGCTGATCCAGGGTCTCTATGTCTTCAATGTACTCTTAAACTCTCTGTTGAAGTTGCTTGTTAGATTTAAATCTGGGGACTGAGCAGGTCTCTCTCACCACCAAGATACAGACTGTGCATCATATGCTTTGGCGTTATCATGTATGAAAAGGTTAGGGCCAAATGCCTCAGCAATAGGAAGGATCACGGACACAAAACTTCTTGAGTATCTATTTGTATTCATTATTCCATTAATCAAAATGTGGTCTGTTTTTTATTTGCCATTATTTCTCCTCAGACCATGAAGGTACCTGCTTTCAACTTGTGAACTTCATGTGTATGCTTCAGTCTTTCTGTATTAGCTGGTTGTCTAATTGAATCTTTTCCTGGAATCCAGATGCAGACCAAATTGTGATTCATTGTTAAAAAATTATGACTCCTTTGCTCCTGTTCCCAATTAACTGCTTCAACACCATGCAATGTAATGTGCCCAATTTCTACAGCAAATCATTGGGCATCTAAATGGAGGATGGTAATGAAATACTGTTACATGCAACATATTTTTAACATCAATATTAATTCAATTTGGTATGGAATCCAACGAAACATGTCTTTTAACAGCTGAAGATGTGGCCTCAAAACTCAACATGTCCTGAGTAAATCTCATGTAAGTGAAACCATAAAGAGAGTTCTAAATATTTTCACTCAGAAGAGATTATTATATTTTTAACAGTTTGAGTTTAAACAGTTAAAGTTATTAATATTCTATAGGGCACTTCTTAACATGGCAGTAGTTCTTTCTCTCAGTGCTCTTAGGCACAGAAATTTGTTTTGTACAACAGTTGTAATCCTTGTTTATGTGGATTTTGTCACTCTGGACTGCCAAATTTTGATATCTACACCTTATCCTGGGTATTCTGGTACTCAAATCCCTAGTGGCATCAGCTTGTGCTGCACCATTTCTAATAATTCCAGTTGCTATAAGCATTTCACTTTTACTTAAATGACATCATTGAGCATTCATTTAATTTATAAAAAATGTCTCTTACCTTTCTTCCAATATTTTAAAGAGATGCTAATTGGAACTCGTACAGTGAAGCCAAAAATATAATTGAAATTATAGTATGATTGAGTCAAACTGAACACTCTTATTGCTTCACTTATTGCCTATAAATGTAGAACTGGTTTCACAAACCTTCATTTGCATCATCAACTAAAATTTGACTGTTCAATATTTCATTATGCTGTGGAATGTGTATTCTGCTCTGGTGAAAGTGTGACTGACAGTTTTAACTCCACAATGCACTAACATGTAGTTATTAACAGTTTAACACACCAGCAGTTAACTTACTAATTAGCAAAGAAGAATACTGTAAAGAATACAAAAAATAGAAAGTACAGTAGCTAAAAATGGTTTTAAGAAAGAACTAATACACAAAAAAGTACAAAAATTCAAGAGGCAAAAACTTATTAAAGAAACCAGAACACTTTCAAAAAGAAAAGATGAGCTAATTTTTAAAAAATTAATACATCATCCATGGGCTACAAAAAACTTACAGAATATTCTTAAATATTTTAATATCGGGTTAGCCCCAGTAAACAGATTCAGTGTCAAAAATTTCTTGATAGACACTGTTAATGACAGTATTCCACAGGAGAAAAAAGCAGGTATTTACAAAATAAGTTGTGCAGAATATGAAAAAATCTACATTGGAAAAAAAAGAGAAACATATGTACACCGTTAAAAGAATATTTCAGGAACATAAAATACAAACAAATGGAGAAATCAGCAGTAGCATTTCTTTTCCTGGACAGAAATCCACAACACATTGAATAAAACAAAACTATTGAAATCTGTACAAGGACCTACAGAATTAGCAACTTGGGAAAAAATCTACATATACAAATATAAAGACAGTTTAATGAACTTAAACACTTCAGGGCATGAAAACTTAAAATTTAAATTCATCACACCTCCACCAGAGCAGAATACACATTCCCACAGCATAACGAATTATCCAGCAGTCAACGTTTTAGCTGACAATGTGAACGAAGGTTGGTGAAACTAGTTCTACATTTATATATAAGTAAGTGCAGCATTAAGAGTGATTAGTTTGATTCAATCATACTATGATTTCAATTAGAGAAAAGTTGTTAGACACTTACATTAAATTTATTGATTCACTATGTTAGAATTTAAATGAATAAAACAAATGATAATAATTATTAATGATGAATGTAGGAATCAACACAGTGAAATGATCTTAAAATCTTAGGCAGATTAATATTAAAACTACTTAAAATCATGTCAACACATTAAAATACTCTTGACGTTCCACTTTTTTTTTAAAAAAAACTGGGACATGTTTCCTAAGACCTTGCTCATTTTGTCAACCATGAATGACTGACAGATCAATCTAAATTGGTGGTGTAAGTGACTGTGAGTGCTTTGGTAGTTTATTGATGAACTGATATAAAATGTTATCTGCTTATGGGATATCAAAATTGATGAATCTATGTTCATATTTTTTATGAAAATTTTTTCCCATATACTGAGTTCCTTTGGGTGTTGCACTACTTTTAATAAAGTGATATCCATATCAATCTCATGATATTTGTTCCAGAAATGTGCTGCAACTGCTGATTTTTCTATTTGTTTGTATTTAATATTTCTCCAGTGTTCCTTTAATCTGATATCTATGTTCCTTTTTGTCTTCCCTATTTTCCCTACTTTTTGACAGTCTTTGCAATTAATCCTATATATGCCAGAATTTTCATCTTTGGGTCTGGGATCTGTTTTGTATAACTTGAACAGTTTGCCAACACTGTACTTACTTTTAGGTGCTAAAGGGGATGTTGTACTGTTTGAAAATTTTCTGAAATTTATTATTGAAGTATGGGTGGTAAGTGAACTTATGGTAAGTTTTTCTTTCGATAAAGTACTAAGTTTGGTAATTTGTTTAATTTTCTTTTTTCCTTTGAATCTTTTTATTTTTTGATCAATCATTTGTTTGTTAAGTCCTTTAAATTTTGATGCTTCTATTATGTGTATTATTCCTTCTTATACTCTTCGTTATTTAGTGGTACATTGACCAATCTATAAACCATGCTATTAAAGGCTGCTGCTTTATGAGGTCTAGGGGTTAAACCATGAGCTTTTATATAATTGTCCATTTGTGTATCCTTTTGGTAAATGCCAAATTCCAGTTTATTATTCCTTTTTATTACCTCACAATCCAAAAAAAGTAATATACTGTTAATTTTGATTTCCATAGTGAATTTCATTGTGGGTTCTTACAAATTTAATAGTTTTACTGCATTTTCTATGTATCTGTCCTGTACAATGGCAAAAATATCATCCACATTGTACAGGAGAGCATCCGTTAAAAAGCCTCCATAAATAAACCAAATCAAAGATCATTTTAAGTGAGTAATAAACATGTACTAGGTTCTTCAATTTTTCAAATGAAAGATAATTTCTGTCATCATTATAGGCAAAAGACAGTTGGAAAATATCCTCTCCAGTTGGAATGTTCATAATTTATTAGCCAAATTTGCTAGTATCAAATGCTGCCTCTTAGCAAAGAACCAGAATTTTTTGGGAATGTAATACCTTTGCCCAAAAGTTCACCAAATATTCCTGCTTTTTCTTGATACTACTGAAAGCTGACAAGATCTTCTGCATCCATTGTTTCCAACATAAATGCTTCCACTTGGTCATGATATTGTTCTTTGATACTCTGTCACTGGTATTATAGATAAAGTACATATGTTGCCACACTGTATATATTTAGAGACTGTTTTCTTAGCTTCTTAAGAAGATGTAGCTTGTAACTGTAGAACCATCCATGATTCTGCTGCATCAGCAACACTGTTTTCTGAATTTTGACAAGTATTGATGAGCTGACTGACAGGATCTAAGAGTGTAATTATTTAATTTACTTGTGAATGAAATTTTTCTTCAAATAAGAGTGATTTTATAGATGTTGAAATTTTATTGAATTCATCATTAGATGCCACTTTATGCATTGCCGTGATGTTATTTTTCAGTGAGACACAGGCTTCTTATTGAGATCACCAGCAAGAGTCCATGGCAGTACTAATTCTGGAACCACCATTAGATAAAAGTTGGTGCTTCTGGTCTAAATTTTTGAATGCTTTTCCTATTTGAAATGATTTGATTTGAGATATTTGTTGGCAGTAAGTTTTTACACAGTAGATTAGCTGTGTGTGAGTCACAAGCAGGAAGTCATAATTTATGACACTTGCTCTTTTTTATCATGTTGCTTGCATTATTGGACACCATACAGTAGATGTTTGTGTTATACTTTTTCACGGTTGAGTTTCTTTTAATACGTAAATCTATGACACAGGACCAATGGCTTTATCTCCCTTTAACGACTTTTACTATCTAAAAAATGCATTGATCCAAGGTGTGTTTAAACCCTCAATATTTTTGCTATTTCAGATGCTTCTTTTATTATATCACATAATTTATTTCCTGTCTCTGACTCACCTGATAGAGTGAAAGCCTTCAGGAACATACTTCATGGTTTTCCAGTACTTTATTAACATTGTGTACCATTGTGACAACATTTGTATTACTGGATTCATTTTTCCATCCATATTTGAGATAAACTGAGTCAGAATCATGATCAACATATGTTTACTCAGATTCTTGTTTATAAACATCATCAAAAGCAGTGTATTTGAAAGATTTTTTCATCCAGGTTGGTGGTAGGATGGGTGAAATTTCTGTAGCATGTCCTTAAAATGCTTGCTTTCCATAACTCCTAAATGGAAATTGAAACCAAAAATTTTAGCAAGTGCTAAGGATATTTCCTTTTTTTCTGAAACACATATCTTGTCAATGTAACTACTTATTATACATCCAGATGAGAGCTGAAGTGTTGTTTTGCAGGATGGCTAGCAATGGAATCCATGTCAGCAGGGGACATTGAACTGAAAGTGCTGGTTTCTAGGTCAACTTGTTCCAATAGTTCATCCACCTCCACTGTATCTTCAATTGACATGCCTAATGTAGAATGGAAAAATGTTAAAAGTATTGGCTCTTGGGTGCTTCTTCTACTGCAGAATCTTCTATAAGGTTTAATGCATTCCTTTTCTGTGTTTTTAAGAATCACTTCACAAATGCAACATTTAGCACAGTTTTGATTTTCAACTTTCACATGAACAAAATTAAGTTCTGTGTATAAATTATGCATTTTCCTACCACCTTGATTCATTATTAGAAATGTTGTCAACAAGAAAAAAGCAATATTAATACTTATTAAGATCTGTTAAGTCACTGAGTCCATTCGGTTAAGACAGCTTGTATATGCTTCTCAGTCCTTAGAGAGAAGGTTCTTGACTGCTCTTTTCTCTGACACTTTAAATTTCTATTTGATTGTGCCAGCTTCTAGGTTTAAACTCTTATTAAAAAGTTTTGGATTGTTTCGAATATAGCTTGGGTTTTTCTTTCTTGTTTCTGAAGAGGAGAAAATGTTTGGATCAGCATCTGAGTCAGTGCAATATGACTATGATTTGGTGACCAAAATTACTGTTTACAGCATAATGGATCAATGATTACCTCTCATTACACTTTCTTATATCATAGTTCACACACAACACTACACATTATGTAAACTGTAAGCTGATACAGTATTTCAAGTTCACAACCACATGTAAGCAGTAGTTAGAATTCTACATCAATAGGAATATAAAATAATGAACTGTACAATGACTAAAAGTTGTTGGAGGTTTTTAATATTTTACATTCATTATGCATTATTTACACATATTTTACTGTAATGTAAATTCTTTTTTTTACACATAAAGGCCCAACCCTGTTTGTACTCCTGAAATGCTCGCCCATTATTTTTCAGTATATCAATGTACTGCTTGGAATTCAATTACTCTTCAATTTACCATAGAACTGCATTACCTAATTGAAGAATCCACCATCTCAAGCATTGTGTATTGGGGAAAGACCTCAACAACATTTACCATGTTTTTTTTTTCTCCCGTTTGTTGCAGTTTGTGAATATTTTGTGCACGCAGATTGCCAGGATTTTGCTGTGGCTGACTGCAAAGAAAATGCAACATATGTGCCAGGGAAGGAGTTGTCACTAGTTCATCATCAACATCACTGGCGTGAGGGCAACCTTCCGAGCAATTCCAAATGTGCAGTGTGCAAAAAGACTTGCTGGTCTGCAGAATGTTTGGCTGGAATGCGTTGTGAATGGTGTGGTATTACAGTAAGTTGAACTAAATATGTGCTAAGTATGGTGATTTTGGGATAATGCACTGCCATGAAATGTTATGCTGTGATTTCTTTACTGAATTCTCAGTCTCATTTACAGTTTCAAATAGTTCTATTCTATTAGATAACAGCATTGTTTACATTCTGCCTAGTAATTTTTTTCATAATGATATGTGAGGCTTTTTATTTAGATAGAGAGTTGATGTTTTAACACATTACACTTCATTTACTTGCATTTACTTAGAACATGTTTCTGGAGCATTTGCTCCCAACCTCAGCACGGAATGACTGGCCAGTGATCTGGAAGTACCTATATGTGTGTGTGTGTATCGGTGTGGAGACATCTAATGTTAACTTATGTGCTTCCAGGTTGAGGTGATGAATCTATTGAGCTGATCTGGGGGGAGCGACATTGAAGTTCATGACATGATCCTTATTCTTTTGGATATGGATTTTTTCTCATGTTGTTAATGCTGCTGCTATGTCTATGCACTGCAAGAGTCTTGTAACTAGTTTTATATCATGTTTTATGAAAAAGAAATTGGTGGCTACTCCTGATGTTTCATTTTTCTTTAGTTTAATATATCTAAAGTGTTTGTTAAGTCTAGTATCCAGGTTATATTTTGTTTTATCTATTGCATATCTGATGGCAGAGTGAGCAGTTGATTTGATATATACCTGTTTTTTGTGATGGAATTTTGTCCTTGAAATGTGTTATTAAGTTCTGGATGCTGTATCTATTGTGTGACACCAAGTTTATGTTGCACTCATTGAAAATTTTTTTGAATTTGCTGTCTGCCTAAGGGTGGTATGTGAATATTTTAGTAGGTAAACTTCTTCTTTTTTCTTTTCTTTTTTTCTTTTGCTTTAAGAGTGATGATTTGTTATATTGATTTTAGTCTATTGAACTTTGCTATTGTTTTGTCTATGAAGTGTGGATTGAAATCATACTAAGTTGATGATCTGTTCGCATTTTTTGTGGTATTCTTCCTTGTTGAGTGAAATGTTAACTAACCTATGTATTAGGCTGTAGAATGCTGCATGTTGGTGTGATCTGGGGTTGAAACTATTATGTGTGATGTAGTTGTCTGTGTTGGTAGGTTTTCTGTAGATACAAAAGATGAAATTGTTATTATTTCTCATAATCTTAATATCCAGAGAAGGCGAAAAAAGCTATCTTTCTCCACTTTTAAGGTGAAATGTATGACTCTATTATGAATGTTCAAAATTTCAGTGCATCGTTGATGAGTTTTTTTGAAAATATTGCAAATATATCATCTACATGATGGAACCAGGTTTTGAATATTATTAGAATGGTTTTTGCAATATGGGTATAATGGTGACTCATGCAAAGTTTTGCAGGAGTGAAGAAAGTGGGTTTCCCAGAGCTAGTTCTTTAGTTTGTTGATAATAGTTTACCATTGAAGCTGAAGGTTTGCTCTATGAAGAGTTGTGTAGATTAATATAATCTTCTTTTTGTTGTAACCCTGCAGAGCTAAGCCATTTTTTATGTATGTAATGTAATTTCTCTGTTGGGATGTTTGGAAAAAAAGCTATAATCTTGAATGAAATAAATTTTTCCTCTGGTGAGATTTTTATTCTTTGTAGCTTATGGAATAACTTCAAGAGTTTTAATCAATAGCCTATTGAATTTCTTGAAGCTGTGATTGAATTTTGAAAGCTTATGGGTTGGTGCATCAATATTTTGAACTATGGGTTGGATGCTGTTGCCTGGTTTGTTGATTTTGGGAAGTGCATAGATTCTGGGTCTGACCGGATGGTTATGTTTGATTTTGGATATCTTGGAAACTTTTTGTTAATGCTATTGAATTATTTAATCAAATACAATAAAATAATAACAATTTTAGCTCAACATTTATCTCTTAAAACAACACAGTTCAATAGGTATGGTAAGCTCAACATCCACATTTTCAGTCCTGACCACGACCTAAACTTTTTTTCCTATCTGAATGCAATTTGAAAAACAAAGCAATAGGGTGCTTAGTAATAAAAATAATGACCATAGGAAGCTTAGAGATGTAGTATTCTCTTGTTTATAAAGTATAAATGTTTATTATTTCAAATTTCAAAGCTTGAAAATCCTGGAAATTTTTCATTTTATGCCTTTTGATTTCTTCAAAAATTGTCAAGTATATCTGATCTTTCATTAAAAGCTGTGTATATTGGTTTGCATATTTAGAAATATAAAACAAAGAAAAACTTTTACATATATGAGAGAAATTTGGGCTATATTATTGTTAGTGTGTAAAATTAAGCACATTACATTGTTTTTTATAGTCGCATGCAGTTTGCCACAAGCAAATTACTGGAGACTGTACATTTGGCAACCTCGAGCCTATCTACCTTCCTCCACACGCTGTGAGCATACCCCGCACAGAGGTACCGATGGAAGCCATAATTGGGGTTCAGGTTCGGCGCAAAGAAACCATGTCCCGTGAGTATTCATGCCGTAAGTGTTAGGTTGTATTACATTGCTAAGATTCTCAGTTACTGTGTTTAATGATTTTCAATGGAGAGTATTTGATTATATACTCTCAGTTTTTTACTATGTAGCAGCAGAACTTAAGATATTGCCTTTACTGTGGTTGGACTGGGTACACAAATAGTAGTAACACTCGTTTACCTTTTTGAGCATATTTTGATTAGCTATCCTAGCATGAAAATTGGAAAGTGTTGGAGACATAATATCTGGTTTATCAAATATGATGTTTTCCTATTATCATGAACTGCCTCTGCATGTGAAGAGTCTGGCACATTTTTTAAATTTTATATTTCATTCCAATATTTAGCAACAAACTAATCTTTACAAAGTTAAATTTATATTTCATATGGAAGTGGAAAAAGAAATTAAAATGTAACAACTTTGTTACTTTACTATTGACAAGCTGAGCATGTTATATTTATTATTCCCAAAATATTTTATTATAATTAGGCTTGTCACATTGCATGACTCTTCTAATTACATATTCACTCCGTGCTTGAAATTATTATATCACTTTTATTGAATGGAAAAAGTTTATTTGTGATATTTTGCCATTTTCCAGACTTCTGCTCAACTGGTTCAGCAGTTATATTTTCAATAAGTGGTGTCTTTGGGAAAAATAGGTAGCCATGTGTATGTGACAGAACAGGCATGCTTAACTTCTTCCAGGAAGATAAATATACACAGCTATTCTTACAGGCTGTAAGAGTTCTTCATTTAGTTCATGAATGGTGCTTAGAGTGTTCAAATGCACTATAATTTGGCTGCTGATTGTCAGTATGAACATTTCAAAGCCAGGATAGGTTTGTTTTACTTGCTTGTAAATAGGTACTATAACAACATATTCATTATTAACATAACAATATAGTTTTATTTTCATTAAACATTTGTTAATTGTTTTTAATTAAATGCTTGTTGAGAAGTGTTAAAGCTTTGATATTAAGCATAATTAAGGGTATATATCACCATTCACTGATATAATGGTAAAAAATATGGCAGAGATTGAAAATAAAGTTAATGACTTTATGTTCTGGTTAAACAGAATAAAATTGTAGCATATGTTGTTCATTGCATGGTTAAATTATAAATGTTGCTGAATGAACACAAGTAATTTCAAGCATTCTCTTTGGTTTTTCAGTTACCAGGATTTAAATATTTATGTGCATTAGGAATATTATTGAATAGTGATTAAAAGGGTTTAGAAAACTGAAGGTGCTGAAAGCCATCATCCACACTGATTTTTTTCCTTTGCTGTCTTTACATTGCTTTAAATAGCCCTCATTTCTATCATATAACTTTTGCAAAGTTTTGCCATTTTGCAGGCTGCGATGATAGTGGAAGCCGAGTTTCAGCTGTCATGAAGCGACTGTCTCTTGTTTTGCCTCGCAGCTGCAAGAGCAATTGCCACACCTCACCTCCTTATATGAGAGGTACATTATTCTCCCATCCACCATACCTTATTGCATTGCTCTGGGCTAGCATTGCATACCTTTTTGTCATCTGGATAAGACACGCTGCATGAGTGTCATGTCACGTGCAGCAAATAAATTATTAACCTCAGTCAATTAATTATCACATTTTAACTTTTTTTCCCATTAAAGCTGCTTTTAAAAGGTATAACTTTTTTTTATACTTTCTTTCTGTTCCTGTCTCCATATTCTTCAGCTTAAAATCCTAATTAACAAAACTAACAATGAATAGTTAGAACAGGGGCAAGGCAAAGCATAATTTTTTAGTATTACATTTTTTGAAGATTCATATAAATAGTAACTGTCTTTCAAAATATATTCCAGATGCAGATAAAGGTCAGCTATTGATTTATTCTTCCCTTTACAAATGTACTGAAGAGATCAAGTTTTCCCAAAGCCTGCTCATTTTATTAGTTTATACATTCATTAATAATGCTTTATAACTATGGTACTAGATGGTAGATTTTTGTTTTGGACTATATGTTTCAAGACACATGGAGCTGCTTGATACCTAAGTACTTTCTTTTCTTTTATATTCTTTTATCTATTTTTAGCATGTAAATAATTAAATTAACTGACTTAGGAACTTCATATTCCTTTGCATTCTCTTTTTCAATCACTTGTTCAGGAATTATATTAGGGAAAATGATTTGACTGGTATGTAGCTAAATTAATTAATCAGCTAATAACTATGCTTATTCTCCTGCATTTGTTTAGGATAATTAATCATGGGTGATTTTTCCTTTGTGGGATCGCACCACATGTAATAGTAAGTTGGTCAGTTCAAGCTGGTACTGCGGTGAATGGGAGTAAAAAAGTCTGCAGCTATGTTTGTTTTGTAAATTGTTACTTGCACTTAAAAAGTTCATTTACTCATAATTATCAAGCAGGAGGATGCTAGAGCTACCTTCATTTCCATATATTTCTGGCATTGGCTTATGAAATTAACCACCTCTGCAGTGTCCTCAGAGAAATTGAAGATTTCTTTGTAAATATTATTTTTACATTCATCTAATGTGTATAAATTTGTCTTGCATGCTTTTTCCTTTAATACCCCCTAGAGATGAAATTTGCAGGACATTAAATCAGGGGATTGAGGGGGCCCCTGAAGTTAATGATAACTCTATTGTGGAATATTTCATAAATTGTAAGCCTGTATGTGTCAATGCAGAGTCCTGTTAGAAAGTCATGAACCTACGTTCCCTCATAGTTAATTCATGGAAAAAGGGTTACAAAATATTCTGCACATACTTTTCACTATTAGTTGTTTCTTTAAAAAAATGGGCCTATTATTCCCTTTCCGATGGCACACCACACTTCTATCTTTTCATTATGCAGGAATTCCTTATGAAGCAGTTAGGTTTTCCAAACTCCAATATTGGTTGTTTTTTGAATTAGCATACCAACTTAGATGGAACAAAGATTTGTGCGTAAAGAAAATTAGATTAGTCAATTTCCCCATTCAAAATTCAAAATCCATTCACAAAATACACTCTTAGAGGCAGGGTCATCCGGTTTATGTTCTTGCATTACAGTTATTATATAAGGTTTGAACTTCAGTAGCTTTGTATCTGTTCAAACAGAGGAATAGGAAGTTCCCATTTGCTAAGAAAGATGTTGGAAGTGATTTTTAGGGAAACCTGCAGAGCAAGTTTAATGCTATCTAACATTTCTTCTATGAGTATCATAAGTGACTGTATATGCTTTTTATCAAGAATATTTCTTGTTTCACAAAATTTATTTATCAATCTGTGAATGAATCTTTTATTTGGAAATTGAATATCAGGGGTTCCCTATTGAAACAATCTTCATATATTGTGAGCCAACTGTATGCACATACAAATCATAACGTAATTAATACACTGTATTATGCCAACTAATGAACACCTAATATATTGCCACACAACACACAAGAACATGTCCATATATTCATACAGTTATACTTGTACTGACCTCTCCTCCAACTCCCTAGCAGGCTTTCAAGCATGGGAATGAGATGAGAGCTGTAGATCTTGGTCAACAGCGGCCAACTGCATATTGAGCAGTCTGTGAAGGAAAAATCAACCAGTATTATCTGATAAATCCTATGCTGTGGTTACTGAATGACAAACCTCTTCTACAATTTATTAATGGAAGACTTAAGAAAAATCTTATTGGAGCTTATAGATTAGGCATTGTAAATGTTTATAAAAACCTGGTAGACCTTTAACTGATGCATAATTCCTAGCAAGACTGAAGTTAAATTTCTGCTGATGCAGGCAATTGAGCTTGGTCAATTATTTTCAGTATTCAAATTGGAATCAAATACAGTGAAACATGCATTAACAATCTCTTCTGAGTCAGAATATTTAAAACACACTTTATGGTTTTACTTACATGAAATTTACTCAGGACATGATTTGTGGAACAATTGTCCACATCCTCAGCTGTTAAACGACTGTTGGATCATTAATAGAGGTTGGGTAGGTAGGTATCTGGGTTATCTCTGGTGATCTTGTGATAAACTTGAATAAAGAGCTGTCTGCTTCTGGAATGTCAAAATTCATAAGATTTTGCTCATGTTTTTATATCAATCCTTTCCCGTATGTTTAATTCTTTTAGTTGTGAACAGTTTTTAATAACTTGTGGTTATGGTAGGAGAGAGTAGGTGTTATGCTAACCATGAATAACTGTAAACTTTTCTAACTCCCACTATTTATTCAACATGCATAACACATATACCCCAATACATATGTTTGCATTAGTCACTCAGAGGGCTCCTATTCGTGGTGCAGCTGCACTCTACTGTCCAACTGCCTCCCACAGGCTGTGGCTGCAGGACAGTGGTCTTCCAATAATTTCATGCTGCTCTTAGCAGCAATGCCAGGGGGTGAAAGACTGCGGAGCAGATGTATGGGCTGTAAAACCTGAGGTTGCCACAAACTTGATGCCTCTTACTATTTCATGGTTTTCACTCCAAAAATGAATGACTAGTAATGGGAAGTCCATTATCACCTTTCCAAGCCAACTTATTCATGAACTATTTTGAGATGCACACCAATAAGGCTTTCACCCACATTTTTAATTTTTGTACAGATACGTAGATAATGTATTTGCCATTGTAAACAAAAATATGTGCAAGATGCACTAAAACTTTTAAACCTGCAAGAGCCTACAATTAAGTTCAATGTCGAAAGAGAAACAGATAATATATTGCCATTTTTGGATCTGAAGATAAAATGTAAGAATAAATTTGAATTTGTCATCTATAGAAAGGACATGCATACAGACAATTTTATCAAAGGCCATGGTTTCAATCCAAGATCACATAAGGAAGCACAGTTCAACAGAATGACATACAGACTAATAAATATACCACCGAACAAAGAAGAATATAGGAATGAATATTTACACATAATAGAAGCTGCTAAATCCAATGGGTTCAACAAACAGATGATTAACAAAAAAATGAAAAGATTGCAGAAACAAAAAAGAATTAAACAAATCACAACTTTGAATGATTTAGCAGGGGAAAAAAAAACATTTGAAAAGTAAATCAGCTGTGACAGCACATTTTTTGAATGAAAGCCATGAAACAGAAAAAGCATTAAGTTATTAAAAACTTTTCAACAACCAAAAGAATTAAACATATGGGAAAGGATTTATATAAGAAAAATAAGCAAAACTTATGAATTTTGACATCCTGGATGTAGACAGCTCTTTATTCAAATTTATCACAAGACCAACAGAATCAACCGATACCTACCTACCCAACTTCTATGAATGATCCACCAGTTGTTTAACAGTTCATGATGTGGACAATTGTTCCACAAATCATGTCCTGAGTAAATCTCATGTAAGTGAAACCATAAAGAGTCTTTTAAATATTTCGACTCAGAAAAGACTATGGATCAGTTATGTTTATCATGCCAACTGTTTCAGTTACATTTCTGTAGAAAGGGCATATTAAGATTTTCTGCTATATATTTGTGTATTGTGGAATATGCCTAGAATGAGATATACACCAGAACAAAGAATATTTATTTAAGAACATTATGTGCAAAGGAAATTATTCAAGTACTTTAAGAGAGAATTTCATGTTAAATTTCCAGAATCAGCACTTTCAGATTGGTAAAAAAAGTTCAAATCTAAGCCTTAAGAAGGTAATAATCAATAAATCAGTCTTAAACTGAAAAGAAATTTGATGAAATAGACTATGGATTAGAAACTTCTCTTTGAAAATCTTTTAAGAAGATTAGGAAGGTCCTATCTTACCAATGCTAAATTAACTAAGTTTATGTTCCTACTGTGATAAAACAATTAGGACTAATTGAAATTTGGACAGCTTATTTTGAAACAATTTATCTCTATATTGCAGTACAGTTAATAGAACTTAAGCATTGAAACAAGAATTAGAATTTTTTTCATTTGAAGCTTACTTTTTGTGAGACATTTTATATAAAATTTATTCAGCCTATTTTCATTAGAAGTCAAAAGCAAAAGCACCCCTTCTTCTAGCCAATGGTAAAAATCAGAACCTTTTAGCTGAATATTTAGAAGTTTTTAATCTATGCAGATGAATTTTGAAATAATACACAAAATTACTGCTAAACTACATGTCACAATAAAAAATATATCACATAATTCAGAAACATCAAATGTTTATTGTGATTCGTTTTTTGAAAAATGTCAGAAATTCAAATGTTTGCCTTCCATTTCCCCTTAACATGATTAGCCCAGAAAGTTGGTGTATGTATTGGCAGTGTATATGAAACCATTCAGCTGCTACATCTTTATCCATATAAACTATTTGCGTACCTGAAATAAAACCCATGTAAGTGCTAAAAAATTATCTAGGTGGCAGATTACAATTTGGGAGGATGAAATGGGGTAAGTGTCTAAAAATTATTCAAAAGTACTCTGGAATGTCTTACAGTTGAAAGAAACAAAAAATGCATGCTATAAGTTATAACACCTGAATTAATTTCTTCAGCTGGTGGTAATGCTATTTTACAGTAACTTTCTGCCAGCAAAATTTTATTGCATAGTAGAGTAAGGACCCTTAATCAAATTATTTGAAAGCATAACCTCCAAGGTGTAATAAGATTTCTATGTTCTTTTCTTAAGTCTTCCATTATCAAGTTGTTGCAGATGTTCACCATTCAATAATCACAGAACAGATTTATATATAAACACCTTTAATCAATGTAGTAAAACAGAAAAACCTCAAAAAGCATAAAGGGGACTAAACTAGACCTTTTGCTGTTTGAAATAAGTAAAACACTAGGAAATACAATATTTTGGACCAGAAGTCCTTCATTTGGTAAAAAGTATGTTGCATGTAAACTGCTGACAACCAAGACAAACAAAAGAGGTGCCAGTTATCTGATACCAACAAAACAGAAAAGCAATTAAGGGCACAGTGTGATAATCTGTAAGAAAAAAGAAACTGAGAAGGTGACAATAAGGTAACAGATGACCATTAGGGGGGAAGGGGGGGGGGAGAGAAGCAAAGGTCTAATATAAAAAGTGGAATTTTTGAAAAATATCATATGGGAAAAAAAGCAGAAGAAACAAAAATGAAATCATAAAGTTAGATTAAGGTCTGGAAGGGTTCTGGCTTTAGCCAATAAAATTGGAGTCATTTATCTGTATCTAAGGGTACTGTCAATGACAGAGGAGTGTAAAGCATCAATAAGTAACAGTCATAAAAAGTTGTATTATGTAAAAGACCATTTTGGGCCACTGGTAAGGGGGGATTTGGTTTTGATACACCACTTTTGATTATCGTTTCCCAGAGAAACTACTAAGCTTTAATGAATATATAAGGCATCATAGAGCTTACAAATTGGCATATATTTGTGCATATTATATAATATTCTTAGAAGCATAGTGAACAAAGGAATGAAATTTAATGACTTTTCAGAATATTTTACTGGAATGTACGTCCATCAGTTACAGGCTTCATATCTTTGCCAAAACCTGTGCACTAATTACCCCATGTCAAATGTTACACAGCCCTAATTTAACCAGAGAATTTCTGATTTCTTAATTTGATAAAAAAATAAAAGATAATAGTGTTAAAGGTAATCTAATTTCATAAGAAATTATTTGAACATACGAGGTGCATCCAGAAAGTAAGTCCCAATCGCGTCTAGAGATGGCACCATTAGTCGAATAGGAATGCGCGTGCGCAGTAGAAGAGAGGAAGTATGTGGAAATAATGCAGTAAAGTTTCAGCCTTACGACGGCCGTGGTTACCGCGCTGTGCTAGGAGAAAATGGCTGCTCTGATATTGTCTCCCGCCAACTGCGAGGTTCGTGCAGTCATCCGAGGTTTGCACGCTCAAAAGCAAAGTCCAGCAGAGATCCATCGCCAATTGTGTCAAGTGTATGGACACGACATTATGGTAAGACGATGGTGCAGGCAATTCACTGAAGGACGAACCAATATTCACGACGACGACCGTAGGGGCCTACCGTCCCTGGTGATGGCAGAAATGTAGGAAAGTGTGCGGCAAGCAATTGAGCAGAACCGGCTCTTCACAATTTCAGAACTCTCTTATCAATTCCCCCGATGTCTCACTCGCTTGTGCACGAAATTGTCTCCCGGTGGCTTGGTTTTAAAAAAGTGTGTGCATGATGGGTGGCTAGGCAACTGACAGATGAACACAAAACCAAACGTCTGGCCATAGCATTGATATTCCTACAGCGGTACGCAGAGAAGGGTGACCATCCACCTTACAGCCCCGACCTCGTCCCAAGTGATTTTCATCTCTTCCGTCTCATGAAGCGTTTTCTGGCAGAAAAACGTTTCCACAATGACGCTGAGGTGCAGAATGAAGTTACTTCGTGGCTCCGAACATTGGCGGTAGATCCCTATGACTTGGGCATACAATTGATGGTGCACCGTTACGATAAATGCCTCAACAAAGGTGGTGACTATGTTGAAAAGTAGCCAGCGAATCTATATAATTATTCCAATAAATATTTCTTACTTAGTGATGCTTTGTTCTCTTTATCGGTCATCGGGACTTACTTTCTGGATGCACCTCGTATATGGCCAGATCATGCTACATAGGCTCTGATTGAAGAGATATGGCTCAGATCTATGCCTCCATAGTTTCCCTCCTTATGAATAATATTGATGATGTTGATTATAGGATTTCGATATGTTAACACTTATTGATGCATTACCAACTCATATAAGTGAAAGTTACATTAGAGATAGAGAGCAGCAAACACCACTGGGTTTATATCTTATGTGTTAATATACTCCTTTTTATTAATTATTATTAATTTTTTTCAGTTTTTAATATAATATACTTAATTATTTTTTGTTCCCCACCTTTTTCTCCATGTTATTTTTTTTTTGTTTTTGTTTCAGCACATTATGTTACTTTTGATTCAGTATTTATTTTTACCACCTTTACTTGTCTTCTGCCTTTGAAGAAGAACATACTGGAATGAAATATTGCTCTATCTGTGTTCAGTGTTTTATTCACTTCTGCTGCTCTGTTTCTTATTATTTTGTCAATATTCTTCTTTACAAGTTACTTTATTATGTATTGTAAACGACACACACACACACACACAGAGCATACTTTGTGTGTTTCTTAGTTATACACGGTGTATACAGTGATATAAATTCTACCTAGTTTCATGTGCAGAAAGCTGATTTTCAAGTGTACAGCATATCTGATAAAATTGTGTGGTTTAATAATTAACAATCTTGTATTTTATACATGTATAGGAAACATGGGCTACAAAACCAAATCATTTTGCATCCAGCAACAGTCAGCTAGTTTTTTAGGCAGTTGGTTTATGATTACTAAAAATGATTATAACATTTGTGTCGGGAAATTATTAGTAATACTGTGTAAGATATTCAACAATTAGAGCTAAGGAAGATACTACTTAAGAGCAACATGAGCTCTGTTCTTCTGAGGTAGGCTTCAGATGTTTGTAAACTAATGAAAGTGTCTTTCTAGTAAAGCCTACACAGTACACTATGTACCTTTCTTCTACATCTTTAAAATGTTAAAATATGTAACTGTTTTAGTATATTTAGATTTTGAAAATCTTTGGAAATATGTCAATTTCCCATGTAAGTTCCTAATTTGTATAATTATAAGGGAGTAATTTTTATGGGGTCAAACCACATGCCCAAATATTTGCTTTTGATTTTAAGAAAGTTTTTCACCATGCCTCTGTTACTTCAGATAGAAAATATTAAAATTAATATAAAATGAAAATTTATATTATCTGTAACTGTGCAATACACTATAATTCTTGGCCTTAATGATTGCAAAATGAACTCCATTAAATACGTAACCTATATTATTCTAAACTTTAATTCAATTCTTGGGTAATTAACAAATGTAATTTTCAATTAAACAATTTGCACATAGCCCCATATAATTTCAATTACACTGAATACAAACTGATTCTTGTAGTATAAGAGTTATTTGAGATCTTACATTTTCTCAGTTAGGTGGGTAAGTGTATCAAAAGGGAGCTCACCAGCTGCTAAATCAAAATATTTTATTTCTCTTAGTATTTAAGCAGTTGCAGTAATGAATAGTTGTGAACAATTATGAATATCTAAGAGCCATGAAATGCAAGGCTAACAGCATGTAGCCAGTACTATACTGTATTATCTGTCTGTCATAACTTTAAATAAATTATTACTCTACATTTCCTAACAGGCCCCATCTCTTTTTTTCTATTGGCATGGTATTTACCACCACACAGAGACACTGTGACCGCCATGGGTGGCTGAGGTCGTGAGTGGGAGATCTGGGGTTCAAAATCCACCAGGACCATCCTCCCTGACTGAGGTTTTTTTTCCAGGTTTTCCTCAGTCCTTATAAATGGTAAATGCTGGGACGTACCATAAAATTAGGCCTGGAACGTTTCCTTTCTTAAAAATATCCTTTTCCAATATATCACTTTATTTCATTTCATGTATCATCAGTGTGCACCACCTGTGGTGCCTCAGTAGTAAAAATGGGGCCAATATCTAAAAATGGCAACATTCCTTTTGTTTCTGTTTCCAGTGTGAAGGGTATATTCCTATCTTGTATATTTAAAAGCTTCAAAGCACCTTCAACAAATTCTTTTTTCACTACACTAAAAATGTCATCAACGTATCTGTACCAGCATTTAAAATAATGTGGGAAGGCTGAAAATTATAGTGAAAAAAGAATTTATTGAAGGTGCTTTGAAGCTTTTAAATATATAATATAGGAATATATCCTCCAGTCTGGAAACAGAAACAGAGAGTATGTTGCCATTTTTAGATATAAAAATTATTAGGAATCATGGAAATTTAGAATTTGCAATCTATAGATAGGATACTTACACAGATAACTATATAAAATCAAATGGGTTTAACCCCATAGCTCACAAGCACTCAATTTTCAACAGTTTAACAATAGACTGGTTAATTTCCCAATCAGCAAATTGGAGTGCAAAAAAAATTTTGAGAAGATACAAGGGATTGCCATTATAAATGGTTTTAACAAAAATTTAGTAAACAAAAAACTCAATAGATTCCTAAAGAAAAATTTATCAAGAATACCACCACACTATTAACTGAAAAAGAGAGACTGGTTTTTAAAAAATTCACCTACCATCCAATAGCTATGAATAATTCCAAAATTTTTTTAAAGATATTAACATTAAATTGGAACCTGTTAACAGATACACTCTGAAAAATGCTTTAGTGGACAACAGTTTTAATAACATTCCACAGGAAAAAAGTCAGGCATCTGCAAAATAACATGTAAAGAATATGATAAGATATATGGTGGAAAAGCTAAAAGGAACATAGGAACATCTCAGGAGCATTAAGTACAAACAGATTGATAGGTCAGCGGTGGCACACAATTTTTGGAAAGATAATCACGAGAAATAAAGTTACTTAAAGAAGCACATGGACGTGCAGAATTGGACACATGGGAGAAGATTTACATTCATAAACATAGGGACCATCTTATGAATTTTGACATTATAGGAGAATATAATACAAATTTCCAGTTTATAAAGAAATAAAACACCACAAGCTTGGAACCACAAGTCCTCATAGATGTTAGTTTCTCATACCAGTCGTCAAGTTGGTTGAAGATGGAGAGGATGTCTCTGCGAAACCGGTCCCACCATATTTAAAAGTAAGTGAAGCATAAGAGTGTGTTAGACAACTGATTAATTATAATTTACATTTAACAAGCTTCACTGTGTGAGTTACAACAGAATTTTTTAAAAATGTCTTATTTTTTGAAAGTTCTTAAATGGATCCAGCAGTTGTTTAACAGGTGATGATGGGGACAAAGGTTCCAGAAAGCATATGTCCTGAGTAAATCTCATGTAAGTGAAACCATAAAGAGTATTCTAAATATGCTACTCAGAAGGGATTTTTAATGGGTGTTTCACTGTGCTCATTTCCAAATTGAATTAATATTTAAACTGTTTTAATGTTTTCACAGCTTGTAAAAGATGTACAGATTAAAAAACATTATTACATCTACAAACAAAGATTCATAAGTTTTCTTATTCCACTTTTTTAGTGACCCCAAAACAATTTTGGCATACAAACTGCAACTGAGACATTTCCAGATTTCTTAAATTGGTACTTTTGCCCTTCTCCATCATCCCTGAAAGCTCATATCATCATCAATAAAATACCTGTATATAGGTACCAAGTAATTCAAATCATCTGGTGAATTATGAAGTTATACAATCCTGTTGGTTTACAGGCAATCCATAATATCTGTCACTATCTGATCATTAGTTATTGCCAATTTGTTCTACTTTATCAGTGCATTCTCCTAGTATACCAGAAATTAATTTATTTATTTTTTATTTATTGATTTGAATGTTAAGAAAATACAAACTACAAGGGGCCTCCATCTATCTGGCCCAGGCCATTTTAGATGTATCCCTCATAATTACAATTTTTACAATAATTAATGATATACTAATGCCTTAATCTAAATTCCAAATAAACAGGATACCAATTAAAAAAAAAAAAAGAGTTATAACCCCATTCCACATAAATATGCAATTTTTCACAGTTTGGTACACAGATTGATGAATATTCCACTCACAGAAGCAGAGTACAAAATAGAATACAAACAAATAATAAAGACAACTATAATCAATGGTTTCAACAAAGACACAGTGATAAAAATTATCAATAAATCTAAAAGACAAAAAGGGATAAGGGAAGTTTCCACACTGAAAAACACAAAAGAAGAATACAAATTCAAAAGCTTCACCTACCATCCAATTTACCACAAGAAGTTCAAAAAAATCTTCAAAGAACATGGAATAATGTTAGCCCCAAAGAACAGATACAACATCAAGAGTTTATTAGGTTGCACAGTAAAAGACTCCATACCACCAGAACAAAAATCAGGAATTTACGAAATAAAATGTGCAGATTGTGAACAGAGCTACATAGGCAAAACAAAAAGAAATTTGGAAATTCAGAGGAAAGAACATTTTAGAAATATTCGGTTTAAACAGGTGGATAAATCAGCAGTAGCAGCTCACTTTTGGACCAAAAACCATGAAATGAAACCAGGAATAAAACTGCTGAAACATCTTCACAGCCCATTGGAGTTATCCACTTGGGAAAAAATTTTCATATTAAAAAACAGAAAAAACCTTATGAATTTCCAGTTTCCTCCCATGGACGAGCTCAGCAAATTCCTACTTCAACCAACAGAGGCCACCACAGGAACATCCATTTGTCCAGCCATAGTTTCGAGCAATGGGGTTCAGTAAGCAACTGAAGATGGGAGAGATTCTCCCGAAACGCGTCTTACTTTTGGGTAAGTGAATGGAGTAAAGTGTAAAAAAAGGGAATACATAAGTTGAAGGATACCAATTGTAACTACTATTGCATCAGACCCCAGTCCCTGGCTCATCAGCACAACATACTGGAATTCCAGGGGAACCAGCTCTGGCCCGACCCCAGTACCAAAATGATATCTAACTTACTCTGTCTATACCATTATTTTATCAACTATATACTATTATTTGTGTGAATTTTCTTCTTCTCTTTTCACTGTCCATTTCCACTTCATTTAACTTTAAATAAATATTGACCCCTGCACTCTTTTATGAATGTTCTCTATTATCCCTTTTAAATTTTACCTTAATGAGTTCATTTCTCCCATTTTGGATTTCCTTACAGTCAAAATACATGTTCTAAGTCTTATTTCCCTCCACATAATGGGCATTCCCCTTGTGTAAACCCTCCTCTTTTCAGCCTCCCCTTCCTCATTTGTTTTATCTATGTAAATTTCCCTTTCCCACGCCCATTTCATCTTAACATAAAATTCCAGTGATGTCTTCCTAGTTAAATTACTAAATAGTTTTTGTATCTCTATATCTTCAAAATGTCTTCTTGCCTTTTTACAAAAACCTCTAACATTTGCATCTCTTTTCCTCCATATATATCCTAATCCACTTCTCTCTAAAATATTTTTTAAACTACTCAACAACCCTTTAGTTCAAAATGATTCCTGATATATCAAACATTGCTTCACTAGATTATCTTCATTTAAGTTTAGAATCCTATGTCAGTATTTTAAAACTCTCTCCATAATTAAACCCTTTCTTGTAGCTCTTCCCAATTCTATTTGGGCAATTTCTTTTACAGCTACAATTGGTAGGCAAAATAAACAGCATACTTTATCCACACTTTCCCAAGAGTTTTCCATTCCCCAAATTTCGATACCATGGAGCATTTGTGCTTCGACCATTGTATTATATATTCTTTCCAACCATTTGACTTCCAATTCTGGTATTTGAAAAGACATCCTTTTATAATTGACATAGCTGCTTTCCTTTTTGCTAATACCATTTCCCCCCCACTTTACCCCTCCATCCATTTTTATACCTAAATAAATGCAATCATGTACTACCTTATAATCCTTGTTTTCCTTCTTCCAATTTTCATATTTATTCCACTTCCCTCCTTTCTTGCATATTAGAATTTGTGTTTTATCTTGGTTTCACCTTAAGGCCCCATTCTTAACAATATATATCTATTTCTTGCAAGGCTGATTTTAGGCCAATTACTGCAATAGAGCCAACTACTAAATAGTCTGCAAATAATAACTGGGAATCTGGATGTTGTTTATAGCTGGCATAAAATTGTTATTTTCCTTTATATTTTGCAATATATCATAAATTAAACAGAACTAGACTTAGCTTATATCCTTGTCTTAACCCCTTTTCTTGTCTTACTTCTCTGGTTATTAACCCTTCCTCATTATCTTATACAAAAAGTGTTTTCCTTTTATAAAGCTTTTAGAATTTCTATTACGTGTCACCTGACCCCTTTGTTTGCAAGTTTATACCACAATGATTGCAATTCAATTTGATCAAAGGCTTTTTCCAAATCTACAAAAGCCAAGTATAATTTCCTTCTCTTATTTTTTAAACATTTATCTATCAAAGTTTTCAAAATGAATATATTGTCGGTTGTTCTTATTCCTTTATGAAATCCCATTTGGTATTCAGATAATATGCTATATTGATCTATCCATTTTTGTAATCTACTTGCTAAAATACCTGTAAAAAATTTTCCCACATTAGATAATAAGGCCACACCTCTATAACTGTTAGGTTTATCTATGCTGCCTTTACCTTTGTACATTGGGTATATAATTGCTTTTCTCCAATTCTGTGGTATGTATCTTTTTGTCTTTATTAAATTGAATATATTTGTCAGCATTCCCACTCTATCCCCATTATTGCTCCATTCCTTTAGAAATTCTGTTGGTATACTATCTATTCTGGTTGCTTTGTTTATTTTCAACAGTTTGACATGTTCTATTATTTCCTCATTTTTTATTTTACTATCCAATATTTCTACAAAATTATTACTAATAATACTCCTAGCTCCCATATAACCGAATATTTCATAAAGTTTTGCAAACTAATCTAACCATTCTCCCTGGGGTATATAAGGAGCACTGGTATATTTCTCGTATGTTGATTTTATAACCTTCCATATTTTAATTGTGTTTTGTATTGTTTATTATATTAATTACTTTATTAGCATTTTCCAATCTCCACTTATTTCTCTTATTATCTATCAGTTCCTGATAGTATTTCTTACTTTCCAGATAACCATTTTTAGAGATCTCATCCCCAATCTCTGTCCATTTTACTAATCTTTGTTTCACTATTGTTTTATTTACTCTATATTCCTTGTCAAACTACCCTTCCCTAGTTTCATTTTTCCTCTTTTTCGATAACATCTCACCTGCCCATTGCGTCACAAAGTTTAGCAAGTTCATTGCTTTTTGTATTTCTGCTTCTATTACCAAACTTTTTATTCCAAGCGCTGGCAAATCATACCTAAATTAGAGTCTAATAATTGCAAGAATTTACTCTTACATTCTTTCTTCCATTTAAATTTCTTATATTTATGTTTACAATCATATTGTTCTAAGTGTTGCCTACCAAACTGATCCATTTTAACCCTAAAATCTACTACTAGTGGAAAGTGACCACTATTTGAACATAAATTAAGAACTTTAAAATTATTTACTAGGTAACTAATACTAATAGGCCAACAAATATAGTCTAATACACTTTGACCATTATTATTTACAAATGTAAATTCACTACACTCATCTTCTCCATACTTCCCATTCAAAATATCCAATGAATTTATTTTACAAAACCCTATAAATTTTTTGCTACCCCTATCTACAACCTTATCTTTACCACATCTTTTTATTTATTCAGTGGATCGCTGCAATGCTAATCTTCTAGTCCTTGTACCTCCATTTCTCATATTCTTACATTAAAATCTTCCATTATTATAAATTCTAAATTCCTGTATAATTCCCTTGGGCAATCAATGTCTTTTTCTAAATATTGAAACAATTCAAAGTTGTGGAATTGTGAAGGTGGTAGGTTATAAATTAGCCCTGTAGAGATTATACCGTCATCTATTTGTTTATACTGCAATATCACCCAGAACATTTATTTACATCTAAACCAGGTTTTTTTTATTATTTTAATCAGTTACTTATTTATAAATATCTTATCCCTCCTGATACTGTTCCTTTCTGAGCTATCATTTCCCCTTGCCTCCCATAATAACTAAAATTGTTTACATTTATATCATCTTCTTTTAGCCTTGTCTCTACCACTGCTAAAATATCTGATTTTGCCACTAGATGTTCTAATGTTCCATTAGCTATTTTGTTTTTTAGCCCTTCACAATTCCAAAAACCCATGCGCCTTCCCTTATCTGTGTGCTATTGAGAACCCAATCTGTTTCTATATACATCCAGTCACTTTCTGCTTCTTAATGTATTCCTTCCATGTTTGGAGCTGACATCTTTTCCATAACAATTAAAGATCCACACTCTGATGTCACCACACTTTCTTCTCTTCCGTGGTTTCCCCACTGCTCAGCTGCCATGTTTTCAAACCACTGTTTGTAATTGCTAGACTCTGGGCTGCTAACCACTCCTTCCGTGATGGAGATACAACCTTCATTGGTGAAGTCTTCCTGGATGTCCCTGATGTATCTTGTGATGCCATCTTTGCTGGAGACTTACCCCTCAGCCGATCATCTACTGTCCTTGGCCTTGATTGCATGCTGTACTCCCCTGGCTTCATAATCCTCTCCCTTTCGTTGCTTTATTTCCCTTCCTTAGACTCTTTTCTTCTCTCCCCTCCATTTGTTTCCTGATGCATTGTCAAATGCTGCAAGTTGGATTTTACACTTCCTGCCATTCTCTCTCATCCATGAATTATTTGCTGACTAGTTTCCTCCGTTTCCATTTTCTTGTGCCATATGTCATTGTTGTTGTTTCCCGCTAGTATCCTTTCACCATCTATCCAAAGTTGCAGGTTTCTTACATATGCTGTCTTCCTGGCTGCTTTTGCTTGTAACATTTTCCGTATCAATTCTCTATTTACATCTTTTTGTTTAGGAATCAAATCTTTATCAATAAAAATTCCAGACCCTTTCAACTTCCTTACTCTTTTCAGGATTTCATATTTCAACTGCATTGTGGTCACTTTGACTAAGATTGGCCTATTCCCCCTTCCTCATCTCACTCTAAAAGCCTCCACAATCTCCCATTCCTGCAGGTGCATTTCTAGTTTTTCTATTAGAATCTTAGACACTTCTTCTATGGCTCATATTCCTCTTTTTTCTTCCACTCCTATGAAAACCAAATTGAATCTTCTCCTTTCCACATCCATTTTTTGTATCCTATTTTAAATTCCATTCACCTCTGTTCTTATTCCTTGAACTTCATCTTTTAGGTCTTCATTTGTTTCCTTGACTACTTTACTTAAATTTTCATTGATCCTCCCCTCCATCCCCTTCATTTTAATAATTTTCTCCATGATATTTTCCAGCATAGTTTGGATTTCTACCGGTCCTGGATTTAATTCTATACCTCCTATCACCAACAGGATTAAAATTACACTTTTCAATAATAAGATGGTCATTACTCAGTTGTTTCCAGTTCTGTTATTATTGTAACTAAATTTCTTCCTTCCAAATGCCCCTATCCTCATTCGATATACTGCCAGCTCTATCCCCATTGTTACTAGTTCATTATTCCACTTACTATACAAGAGCTCACTATAACACGTCATGCTTCCACCACTGCTCATTTAGCACCTCTCAAATCATTAATTGTTGCAATAGAATATTGCATTTTCTTATGTCCACACGTTCTTGGGATATTACTTTTTAAATTGTGGTTCTCTATTGACAAAGGTAATGAATTGAAAAAATTACTGTACTATTTTCTTAAGAAAATTATTTATTTTTGTTACAGTTTAATATCCCTCATAATAAAGGTCCAAAGTAACTATGAATGAATCTATTTTGATGAAAAGAGTGCGTAAAAGAGCCTGGAGCCTTTAAAATTACCTGGCATTCACATTTTCAGGATAAGGAAAAACTCAAAAAATATCTTACCCAGGCGAGTGACATTATGGGATTTGAACCTGAAACATCTGTGTTTGAGGCACACATGCTGACCATAAAGCCATGGAGGCAATCAAGAGATTTAATGGAAGGCAGTCTAGGAATACCCATAATATCATGGCAGGTGATGATAATTATGATTTTGAAATGAAGAGGAAGTCTTCTGTATGGCGCTTTCCTGGAGAGTGTCACCAATAAAAGTTGAACAAGTTAGAGCTCCAGAAATAAAATGGGGCAAATTTTTTCTTTAAGATGGGTCATCTCACAGAGATCATACAGCTAATTTTGACTGATATGTAAAAGAATGCCTTCCCAAAGTTATTGCCACATGGAGGGAAAAGTCATGTGTATCATATTTGGATAGCTCACACAAAGTGCTTCTGCAGCTTTCTTCATATAAGATGCTACATCAGTAATGAAAGTAAGCACATTATTGTATTCAACTTCATTTATCCATAATGTGCACTCTTTCATTCAACAACCTAGCAACAGCAATGCGATTTGCTGCCAAAATTTCTTTATAAACTAGTAACAATGAATGTTTTGAAAATATTTAATCAATTTTAAGCACACCAACAACTACATTTACACTTATCTTCCAGCTGAGTCTGTAGTTTTATCAATGCACACCCAAATTTTCTCAACTGTGATATTTTTTAATATTTCTCCATGGCCCTTTGCAAAGTGGTGTTTACTAAAGGTAAATTCATCGGGAGGGTTGAAGTTCATAAATATTCACTGAAATAAAAGTTTTGCATAAATGCAAATAAAATTCATAACAATATGAAGTTCCTGAGTGTGAGTTGGAGGATTCTGTTTCACCTAAAAGCACTTGTTTTCAAGTACAACATGAAGCCATGATGATATGTTTTATGCCAGATAAATCTGCATAACTCGGTAGCATTTATCAGCCTTTATGGACTTAATCAATCTTTATGAACTTTCCACAAAGCTAGCAATGTAGAATTTTTCCATCTGTGCTATATATGACTTTAAATTCTTTCACATATCTGCAACCAGTTACTTATATTGCATTTTACTTTTGACATTGTGGAAGCACATTAATATGACATGATATACTAAACACATCATCCTGCACTGAACAAACAAACATATATGGGCATAACTATTTTCTTTTCATTTGAAAGGAGAAAGGGAAATCCTATGGCCCTCAGAATCTGAAGACTGGAGGAGTAAGCACTTTCCAAATTGTCTTAACATGCAATTACACTACATATAGCAATACTCGACATAATAACACATGCAAGTTTTTTACATGAAAGTAAATAAAATGCAATAATCTAAAACAAATCCATCATATTGCTAAAAAATGTAGAAATATGTGCTAATAACTAAATTTATGAAAAATATGTAATTAATATTTTTATTTTGAAAAAAAAAGAATTTTTATATAAAATAAAATTTGGCACTTTTGCTAGTAGCAGCTTTTTTTTTTAATGGTGTTTAATGCCTGTTTTTACTACTGAGGTACCACAGTCAGTATACACTGATGATACATGAGATGAAATGATATATTGAGAAATAATTTTTTGTTTTTTAAGGAAGGAAATGTTACAGGTCTAAGATTAGGGTACCTCTCCAGCATATGAGGACTGAGGAAAATCTGAAAAAACCTCAGTCAAGGAGGTCAGTCCTGGTGAGATTCAAACCCCAGAGGTCCCACCCACAAGTCTCCACCTTAACAACCTCGGCCACCCATGCAGGTGACAACATGTCTGAGATTTTAAACTTAATTGCCGGCATGCATTTGCAAAATGGGGGGGAAACATTTATTTACCTAAAAATTCATTTCCTATTTATCAGTAAACCCCCTAACTAAATGAAAGATTTGGGTAATGGTTGGTTGACATAAACTGTTGGCCATACTCTGTGAAACTATTTTACAAGCAGCACCCTAGACTAAAGGGATAATGTGGGTAATAGTTGTTATCTACTGGTGGTTATACTCAGTGTAACTGTTTTACAATGGTGTTGCCATTTCAAGCCATAAACTGTGAGCAAGTTTTGCATAATTGTGATTGTGTTATAGTAGAATATGGGACATAAATCTGCTGTTATAACAAAACAGTTTTGGTGCAAGAAATAAAGGTGAGACATGCAATGAAGAACTAAATGAGATAAATAAAAAATCTTGTTTATGACTACAGTGAGCTACATAGTGGTGAACAAGATGTAATGGCATCTCAGTATTTGATTATCAATTCATGTAATAAGTACCTTCAAGAAGCTGTAAGGTGAAGTGTACTTAGAAAAGAAAATATTTTATATGTGAGAAACCTAGGAAAATGAGACAGAAGATCCATTCTATTGGTGAAACAAGAGTCATTGAGACAATTAGGCTTAAATTTCACAATACTTCCCAGAATACAGAAACCAATGTATAAAATAAAGAATTACTAAACTGGGTAAAAAGAAAAAAATGCTACAAAAGCTCTGGTGAGTAAAAAGTTACAAAGTAGTAAATGATGCAATGCGTATACCAGTGATGCATAACCTAGAAAGTGCAGAACATCTAGAGAGCAGGAATAAAGAAGTAGAAACAGTAAAAAGTTAAAGAGTAACCAGAAACCACACAAATAATGTGCAAATAAATTCTCATAGTATTGGAGATAGTCATACTAGAGAATGTGCAAACATTTAAATTATGAATTGGACAAACAAGTCTATAGTCAAGGGTGTAAGCTGTAAACATTCCTATGACATTAGCAACAACTAAGGTGTCACTACACCAAAGTGCCATGAAATTGGCTAAATTTGTACTCAATTAACATGAAAAGTATTACACTTAGAGAATGGTTTTGTTTGCATTTATTTCTGAGATTTCTCCTTAAAATATTACATGAATCCTGTAGATGAAAGTTTAATTAATGTAAATTTTATAAGTACAATTTTATCACAAAATTAGCATTTATTATTGATTAGAGAAAACTGTGCACAAGCCATTTGTACTTGGAGCCTAAGAGCCATATGAAAATCTTCATGTAGCAACCAACTCCTCTAACTGGATATCATATTCTCTACATGATTGCAAGAGTATCAGGGAGCACTGTCCTGTTGGAATAAACCCATGTTTTATGTGCTGATTGGTTTTGTTTCTTTGAAGGAAATAGGTATGCAATGCTCCATAATTTTTGCATATTTTGGAAAGTTCATTGAATCTCCATAAAGTACAGTATTCTGTAAATCTGCCACTCCCTCTGTACTTTAATGGGCATGCATTCTGTACTATACATGATCCTCATAATACATATGGTGTGTTAGGAAACTGCCAAGTAATTCATGCACAAGTCTCAATTTCTTTGAGGTTTATTAAAGTCCCTCTTTGCACTACTGACATCTTGACAGAAGATGTGCAACAGTTGACAATTACTTTAACACATGTAGTTATCCTCTGGTTCATTATTCCAGTAACTTATAGAGTATCCTTTCTTCATGCTATTGCTGAACAATATTCTTTCTTTCACAGTACTTTTTTCAATGAATGTTTTACCACATTCTGAATATGATATCTGGCAACTTTCAACAGTGTAGATATTATATTTTGACTCTTTTTTGTCTTTATATGAACCAATAATTTACTAAAGGCTGATTTCTTAACCATATTAGTATTTAAACACAAAAACTACTTGGGGAAAAATAAAACTTTTCTGAGCTAATGGGATAAGAGCATTAGGTGGGTTGATGGCTAAGTTACCGGCAGTCTGTTAGTGAATCCAAATGAAAGTTAGTTGGAATAGAGCTGTATAACAAGGATAGCAGCAGGTGAGGGACATTGATACTACACAACTGCTAAAAAAAGAAAACACAGGTTTAATGATCTTTTCAGCAGTACTTTTACACATAATTAATAATATGTTTTATATAAAAATGTGTAACTTATGAAAACACAAAATTTTATCTTACTTCAAAGCTAAAGGATTTAGAGTTTAGTTAAATCTCAAAAAACTTAACTTGTTTTTGGCAGTCATTATCCCCAAATAAAACTAATGATGGTGATAAAAAACACATTTCCTTAAACTGAAGAGAACTCATCACTGTAAGCAACCCCAAGGTGTTTAACTAGAGAAATAAAATACAAGATGCATGTGTATTAAGCTTTTAATATCAGATAATGAATCAGTTTTTTGTTCCCTAACAATGCAATTTATAAAACAGATCTATGATAGCCTTCTTAATTGCATGTTAAAGCAATTGTATTAAAATGAATTGATAGCAAATGCATCTAAACACCTATGAATACCTGTGACTGTAATGTTTGATAATATTTTACCTTATTTAAGTGCTCTGTTTTTCTTAGACCTTTTAATTTGTGCTAGTATACCCCAAGGGCAGAGTATGTACTGTGCTGAATGCAATACCCACTTATCTGTGTAACAGAATTTTTATTTCATCTGAGTTTAAGCATACCTTGAGCTTGATTGGATTGTGCAGTTAATTGTGTGTTTATGTACATTTGCACTAATAAATTGTGTTGTGTGTTGTTTACTTGTACTTTTATATTTTTTCACAGCACTTTAAAAATGTTTCTGCATTATTGTTCATATTAAACCACACAGTATGTATGAATATCATTTCTTATAAGAATGAGTTTTCACAAAACTGTAATGTACATTTTATTGTTTTAGGTTGATAATGCATGTTGCATCTTCCTCTACCTCCATCTGAGCATGATGCATTAAATTGATGTCAGTGTTGAAGCTTTGCTGCTTTTATGTTACTTTTACCAGTGTGATCAAAAGCAAGATTCGCCATCTTGATTTGTCATGCATGATTTGATTTCATATTATTAAAATCTGCAAGAATGGTAAGACCTTTAACATAGTACACAAACAGCAAACATACCACAATTATTTAAATTTTCTAAGTTGAAAACAAAATTCAGAATATGTTGATCATATATTTTTGTGTAAAATAACCAATGAGTGATGAAATACATTTTCAATTAGTTTAAACAGTTTGATAATCTTCATTTCTCCTGAAATTGCTGTTGGGTTAATTATACGAGTGGTCCTTTGAGAGTGGCAGTGTCACAATTAAATAACGTGTTTTCTATTAAGAATATCATCCATAGAACACAGCACATACTGAACTGATGTAATGGTTTTATGGTTTTGTCATTTAGTATAAAAATGAAACCTTTTAATTTTTTCTTAAGAAACAAAGAAAATAATTAGCAAACAACACTGTTTTATCTGTTGCTGGAATGTATATCAGATATAAACATAACTGTATTATAAGTATTAAATATATCTGAAATTCCATGATATATTACTTCATTGTGGATAATTTTTAAAAATATATATCTAATTCTCTTCACTTATCTTATATTGCTTTCAAGCAGTCACCAAAAAAACAGGAATGTTTGCTTCTACAGGAGCTATAACACATAGTTTTATGTAAATTTAATTCAGAAGCTGGGCACTGCACCCCTTAATCCTTACCCTTACTGCATTCCATTGTAAGTACATGATTGTATTTGTCTTTGATACTGCTATTATGGCCTACTTATGTGCTTAGAAGGCATTTTGTGCACCCGCAAGTAGAAGTTTTCTGGATGGTAGATGGCAGTGTTGGAGCTGAAGGGGGAGGGGTTTTCTTGTCAACTAGGTTTGCCTCGCTAGCCCAGGCAAGTTGGTATCCTATTTACTCATGGTAACATGATAATGAGCAAAACAGCCCTTGAGGAAGGAAGAAACTAAATAGATTTGTCTTTTGTCTCTAATAAAATTCATATTTTTTCTTTACATATTTGCTTAAACAAAATGATATTGCACATTTCTGTGTTAGTACTAATAATGAGTAAGATGTATTTTCCTGTTAACTTTCTGGAGAATAAGATGCATATATTGTTCATAACTTTGTTCTTTGGGGGGGGGGGTATATCATATGGTTATTGTTACACTATGAATTATTTTCGTGAAATTAGACAGCAGAAATCTTTACATTTCATTCTAATTCTTGTGTTTGTGCTGCCGTCTGGGCCATCCGGACAAGTCCGCGGTTGCAGAACATGCTATGTGGGCAGACGGTGAACACACTATCCAATACAATGAAACATCTGTCCTATCTTCAGTACCATACTACCATGCTAGATTACAATGAGAAGCCATAGAAATCTACAAGCATCCTAATAATTTCAACAAAAAGGGATAGGCTCTCAAACTGAGCAAAACCTGGCATTGATGTTAGAGCACATAAAACAAGCCCACACTAGCAAAATTCATGCGAACCAATCACCAATCAGAATGGAGATGCCCCACCCTCCGAGTACAACCCCTCTGCTCCAGCTGAACCAATCCCCTTCGAGCAGTTCATATATAAATATAACACCTCCAGCTGGCATTTCAGTCGTGGCAGGACCTTCTCCCAGAAGACTTAGACCGCGCCACTGAAGATGTCCTCCGCAGTTGAGGATGAAATGTTTGGACTCCTTAGCTCCAAGAGACCACGGCTCCAAGCCCGAAAGAAACTTCTAGTCAAAATAATATTAATGCTAAACTGTTGATGTGCTGTATCTAGCAATTGGTTCCGCATTAGTAAGTACCCTGTTCTAAAGGGCTGAAACTGACATCTTACTGTCAAATTACACATGTGAAAAACACTTGTGAATACCATGAAGTTGTATGTTGAATCATTTTGCACTTTTCATATTTCAACAACATTATGATGGGGATTGTGCTGTGATTCACACCTTGATACACATTACTGGACACACAAGCAACCCTCTTATCTGCTCTACACTAATCCTAAATTTCATAGGAAGTTTTTATTTTATAACTAATTATTTATGAGGAAGTCACTCAAATTTCACTAGATTTGTTCCACTTACTTGAACATGTTTCAAAGGCAAATTTCCTTCATCGTCAGCATGGTTTCACTGTTAGCTTTCCAGCATGGTATTAAGATAACCAAAACTCTTAAAAGCTCTTCAAAAACTCACAGAATTATTGGTGTGGGAAAAAATATTCTGGAATGAAAACAAAGAAAATTTAACTAAAAATTATTCAATTCAAAAAGAAAATTTAGTTAATTTTGATCTTCCAAACAACAGCAACGTCATCAAAAATTTATAAAATCCAAAGAGCAACATTTTAATACCAAGCTGGAAAGCTGACAGTAGAACGGCAATGAAGGAAATTTGCCTTTGAAACATGTCCAAGTAAGTGGAATAAAACTAGTGAAATTTGAGTGACTTCCTCATAAATAATTGGTTATATGATACTATATTTCACTGTGAAAATCCCAAACTATTCAAATTTATAAAAGTTTTTATTTATTTTTTTTTGCACTGTTTCTGATATTAGCTAATTTTTTAATGGTGGTACCTATTTTGTTCATAAAAATATATTAATATTCATTTTCAATGGTTGAAACAAAGACAGGATTTTAAGTTAAATAATCCTCATAATCCAATGAATGAAGTGATGCCTACTGATTGCAAAACATTATTCACTGTGTAATATTGAGTTTATTTTATAATTTTTAACTTCATTTCCAACAATAAATTATTCCCATGTATTAATTTAAACATACATTTTTGCATAAAACTGAAAAAAGAATAAAGATCTAATATCTTCTGTAAAATTTGTGTGTTAATGCTTCACATATTATGTTTACAAAATCAATCAAGATAATTTTCTAATACCTATTTTTGTTTGATTTTACATGGAATGACCCCATATATACAAACAAAGAAGGAAAGCTTGGTGTCACTCATTGAGTGAGTTGAGGAAATAAAATGTTTTATTTGAAAGAAAAACAAAAGGAACTTCTTTTACTTTCTCATTTAATTGTTTAATATTTGGTCCAACATGAGCGGGATCCTCAAGGCTTTCAGGATCTGCTCTGCAATCCCATTCATTCACTATAAGAGGCCAAATATTTTCTATAAGATTCAGATCTAGAGTTTTAGCTGGTCATGGGAGAGGAGACAACTCAGCATCTGTTCCATCCAACCCTTGGTTCTTTTGAAGTGTGAACGCTGTTGTTATCATGGGAATAATTGATAACATCCATATCCCTGGTAGGATATACAGAGAAAACACTTGGTAACTTGGAATCCCCCAAGGCCACTACGTGCTGTTCTGAGTTCATTCTTGGAGGCACAGACTATTTCACCCACACAAGAAGCCAACATCCAACCCCAGAGAGGGATGCTAATCCTGCTGTTCTTTGCTGTAGCCTCTACATATTCTGGCTTGTAGCATAATTCGTCTGGGTGCAAAGTATCAAGCTTCCATCTTCAGTGGACAAAAACACCTTTTCGTGGGTCCAAAGTGCTCTCTTTGAACACTGGGAGAAACTGAAGAGCAAATCCAGCATGGGCATCTTGGTGTTCTTCTGTGAGGTTCTCTTTTTGACCTGGCTTCTTATGATGGATACTGACAGCGTGAAGATATCTTCTCTATGTAAGTTCATATGATTTTGATAGATGTGGCAGGATGGAGAGAACATTCTCTCTAATTCTGCACTATACCTGCACACATTTACAATGGCCATTTTTAGTCTTCCAGACTGCATTCCTTTTTAGTCTATCTTCCTTTTCTTCCTGGAACCACTGGATCCAGTAACAAATGCAGTTCTATACTTGTAAAATTGGGTGTTTCAGCAATGGATTACCAGCCTCCCTTATACCAATAATACAGCCTTGTGTGATTTCTGAAGTTAGTGGCATAATTATTAATGTGCTTTAATAGAATTCCTATTTAAAGCACATTGTAGAAGTGATGTTATGATTTGATGTAATAAGCAGTTTGTTTTTCTTTCCTTTTAACTAGTTAAAGCTCTCATCCCTTTAAGCAAAAGAAAATATGACCTTAAGCCTGAGGCAGAAACTACCAATCACTACAATGCTCGACAGCCAACATACAATATCACATGGACAACTTCTATGCAAGTTGGAAATTTGGAAAATATGTTTTAATAAAATCTATTCCAGTATCATCAATCCAATAAAATATCTTCCAGAATCATTTATCCACTAGAAACCGATTCATTTTAATGCAAATTGCAAAAGTACAAGAAATTCACATGGTTAAATTTGTTTACATTTTTGACTTGCATTGTGTCCTCAAGATGGTTTCTTCCCCTGTGTTTCTGTTTTTTTTATTAATTTTTCTTCCTTTTATTTTTCCCTTTTGCTATGCTTTTCTTAGTTCTTTTTTAAATTATTGAAACACACTCATCCTATGATAGATGATACATTTATCTTGCTCACCCAAAATAAATTATTTCTGATGCATCATATGAAATATTGTTTTTAACATCATGGGGAGGTCTTGCTAAGGATATTTTTTTTTGTATATCCATTAATGTTGGATATATGGGATAGAACTTCATTTTTTAAATAGCACCATGTACATTTTATTCAAGAATACATTTACCCTCTCCAAGAGCTATTCATAAATGTATCGCACTGTAGCATTTTTGCCAAGAAAACAGATGATGCAAACAGTGAGTACAACGTTATTGAAGAAATAGAACTGTTTAATGCCTTGGTTGTACAAATTACTTACTGAATGTAGTACTTTCAGATGTAGAAAAAAATAGCATCAGATTATAATGTGGGAACGTTCTAGAGCTACTAATAAGAAAAGATGATCATCAAAAAGGACCATAACAATGGTTACTCAGGTCACTAAAAGAAAAAGGCAATATTTTTAATATGGCTGGCAAAGGAACCAAAATAGTCATAATGAATGAGATTGATTATGAAAACAGCATGTGCAATTTACTAACTAGCTAGGATTATGAAAAAACAGAAACTGATCCTACCTACAAATATGTTAGTTCAGTAAAGAAATTATTAACAAAGTATTCATTCTAAATGACAAAGAAATAAAGATTATATCAATCAACTCTATTACACTGATAATCTATGGCCTTCTGAAAATACACAAACCTTACAATAAAATGAGACATATAGTAAGTAAAATAAATTCACCCACATACAAATTAACCAATTAACTTTTAAAAAAAATGTAAAACTTTCCAAAATAAAAAAACCAAAGCATAAAATACTCATCAGAATTAATAGAAAGAATCAGACAGGTGCAACTAGAAAACAGGGATTTGCTAGTTTCTTATGATGTGGTCTCCCTGTTTACCAGCATCCTCAAAGGAAAAAGTACCATAAAGAAATGACTAACTTCAATAAACCTACCTGGAGAAGTAATAGAACAATATCTAAATCTCACCAAAATTTGCATTAATCAAACCTATTTCACATTCAGAGGCAATATCTATACACAATGAGAAGGGTTTAGCAATGAGAAATCCACTCTCACCATTCTTGGTAGATATATACACAAGTTCCTTAAAAACAAAATTAGTTGATACTTTTCCACATGTACAAATGTTGATACTGTTATGTAGTTGATGTCTTTGCAATAGTAGGTGAAAAATGGAAAGAGTATGCAATAAAATTACTCAACCTACAAGAAAGCATTATCAAATTCAAAATGGAAATGAAAAATAACAAGGTTCTACCTTTTCTGGATATAAAAATTATAAATAATGTTAATATACTGAAATTTGGCATATTAAAAAAAGATACCCATAGAGATAATTACGTAAAAAACAACAGCCACAGCCCAAAATGACCTAAACTTCCAATAATCAACAGCCTCATATTCTGATTAACAAACCTATCAATAAGCAATACAGAATAGAAATCTGAGTGACAAAAATCATAAATATAGTACAGAAAAATGGTGACACGTAGATATGCTCAACAAGAAAACAGAAAACTTAAAAAAACAAAAAGTAATAAAAGACGTCATCACACTAAAAGGCTACAAAGGATCATGTATACAGGAAATTCACATTCCATCCAGGGGAAATTCCAGAAGATTTTTAAAGATGCAAACATTATTTTGGCTTCAATAAACAAATGCAATTTAAAAAAAAAACTCTTAAGAACGAACATAAAAGACAAAATTCCACCATAAAAACAATCAGGCATTCACAAAACAGTTGTAGAAGTTGCATTATGAAATATATAAACAAATGAAAAAAAAAACATTATCCTACAGTTTTAACACTAAGAAGCCTGAACTTCAACAAGTACCAATCACTACATTACCAATCAATTGATCGCTACTAATTTCTTTTGCATTTTTAATAATTTTTTTCAATGAAAACTATGGAACTTCTTGCTTATCACCTTCTAGCCTACTGTGATGGTATAGAAAGAATGATTTTGCTTTTAAATTGGAAACACGGTTCTGGTCCAGTTTGCAGTTAGTTTCCAAAGTGAGTTTGTATATACTTGATTTCTACTATTTAAGTGCTCTTCTGACTCAGGTGGATGAAATTTCTTACTTGTTGCTTACTAGATAACTGTAGAATGCATCCTCTACACTTGTTCATTTATTTTAAGTCATTTCAGGCTAAATGATTTTAAGCAAAAAAGCGGGGTTATTTAGTTTTTATTTCAAGTGTATGCATATGTTTTCTTCAAAAATTAGAAAAATATTATTATATGAATTGGTTTTGCTTTATGCTATGAAGTAAAAAATTATGTGTACAAAAAGATATAAGTTATACAAATACAGGTTATATTTTATACATATAATATAAAAGAAAAATAATGGAACACTATTAACAATGTAACTAAATTAACGATAATTAGAAAAGCAAAAAGAGTTTTTTGCTTATACAAGAACTACATATAAATTTTTTATATGTTGAAGAACTGTCTTTGGTTTTTATTTTTCTTGCATAACCCTATTTGACATGTCTTGCATTTAGCGGCCTTCATCCGTATCATCTGCCATGAGTGATGATGACACTAATTGATATGGGCATGAATTCCTGTGTCACACAGCCAGTTCATCCATAACTTTCATTATGAAAGACTGTCTAGACATTGTATTGCCAGTTATCAGCTTATACAAAGTATGAACGCTGATCACTTCTAGGTCTAGAATGTTGTAGAACACATGAATGGGCAAGTATCTTGTCATGGTTCTGGCACTGTATTTGCTACCCATCTGATCTATAACTTCTGCACTGCATTTGGTGTTATTGTAAAAGCTGACCATTTCAGGGGTTTTATTATTAGAAGATTCATCTGTAATCACACTAGAATACATAGTAATAAGAATAAGTATGTTTTACGAGGGCTGATCAACAAAGACTGAGACTGATTTTTTCCTGTAGCTTCCGTGATAGTTTCAAGTCTGTAACATAAATATTTGAAAAGAGTGGGTTTTTATGTATAATGTTGATAGGCGGCAGCACTCTCATATTGGTAGGTGGGTAGTAATGCTCTATTTTGTAGACCCTATGTGCATTTCGCATACCAGACAATGGAGGTGACGCAAGAGGAGCAGTACAGCGCAATCAAATTCTGTTTTCGTTTAAACCATACAGCTACTGAAACGTATGAAAAGCTGAAGCTAGCGTACAGTGAAGATGCACTACCTCGTGCAACAGTGTTTAGGTGGTTCAAGGACTTCAAAGAAGACCGACTTGTCAGTGTTAAGCAAGATGGGCCTGGTGTTTTGGCTTCTGCTGTGACTGAAGTCAACATCAACACAGCTGCTGTGATTGTCCGAGAGGATCGGCGTATAACATTACATAACCTCAGTGAAGTGTTGAGAATTTCATATGACAGTGTGTTTACAATTATGCACGACCATCTCCATATGACCCGAGTCTGTGCTCATTGGGTGCCACGTCTGTTGACTCCCGAACAAAAGGCTATGCGAATGGAGACAAGCCGTGAGGTGCTGCGTCTCTTTGCTGATGGAGGAGATGCATTTTTTAAATCGATTATCACCGGTGATGAGTCATGGCTGCATCATTATGATCCTGAAGGAAAACAAGCCAGCACATGTGGAAATCGCCAGGTTCTCCAACACCAAAAAAGGCAAAAGTTGTTCCATCTGCAGGTAAAGTGATGGTGATCACATTTTTTGACTGTAATGGAATGATTTACCAGCATGCAGTTCCCCCTCACACTACTGTTACAGCAGCATACTACACGTCAGTATTGGCTACACTGAGGAAGCACATTGCAAAGAAACGACCAGAGCTTTCTCGGACTGGGTGGCGACTTCATCATGACAATGCATGGCCTCACGTCGCAAATCAAGTCGTGCAGTTTCTGGCTCGATTCAATATTACCTGTGTACCACATCCACCTTATAGCCCCGATCTTGCACCCTGTGACTTTTTTTTATTCCCATCTCTAAAGGCAAAGCTTAGGGGTATTCGATTTGAGAACTCTTAAGCAGTGCTCAAGAAAAGTGAGGCGATTCTCAAGGACCTGACAAAGAATGGTCTGCAGCACGTGTTCAAGGACTGGCAGAGATGCTATAAAAAGTGCATTGAAGTAGGAGGGGACTACTTTGAAAAAGATCATGTAAACATTGAATTGGAGTAATAAACATCTGTGAAAAAAAATTAGTCTCAGTCTTTGTTGATCAGCCCTCGTACTTGATCTTACCTTGGTAAGATGTGAGAGTAATATCATCAGCTTTGTGTATAAAACTTGATTGAAGTACATCTCAACCCTTTTCACAGAGGGTGTCACTTCCCAACTAGCCCTATTCAGTGTACCAATGATGCTTGTGCTTCTTTTTTGCAATTCTCTTGCCAGTTTGATAGATATGCAGAAACTATCAGTTTTGACATATCGTCCCTTTCCTAAAAAGAGTTTGATGAGACATAGAGTATCAAGCTTTCCCAGACTGGTACTTACAGGCCTAGTTTCATCTTTACCCAGGTATGGAAATCCATTTAGAATGTACCACAATTTAGCATAGTAAGCAATCAGTATTTCATGCTGTACTTATCGGACTTGCTACTCAGTTACTGAGTGAAAGGGCACCGACATTTCAATGAAAACAACTCTTCATCCACAGTCATGAATTCAAATGGGCTGTAGCATGCAATCCAATTGTCAATGAATTTGGTCCAAATATAGGAGGCCAAATAAAACTTGTCTATTTCTTTACTTTACTGACATACAGCTCTGGTTTCAAACCAAAGAAACTGCATGATTTCTAGAAATGTGATTCTTCCCATTATTTAACTAAAAGAGGGAGGTTCCCTTTCACAATTCCATAAATTTCTCAATGACAGAGACCTTTCACCATATGCTCCTCGAGCCTATAGTACAGCGATGAATGCTTCTAATTCCTCCAAGTAAAAAATACAGAAATTATCTTTAAGCACAATGTGTGCCTCTGTTGCAATGCTTTTCTTTGTTAGTTGCAACATAGATTCACTAATGAATAATGGAAAAGCACTGGCTGGAGATTCCCTTCAGAACATAACATTTTGCATGCCCTGTAGGACCAGCAGCTTCATGAATAACATTTTGCTGGCCTCTCGTACCTGCATAGTTTGTAGGTGAGATGCATGTTCATTGTGTGCCATCAGCGCCATATTCTTGGCCACAGATGTCTGGGCCTTGTTTCACAAAATATGGTCTAATACATACAATTGTATTAGTGCAGGTTCTTGTAAAGCATGATCTTGAAACTTTCTGTTCCACGTAAGAAATGCTACACTGATAAAATTTTAGTAAAAAGTTACAAGTGACGTAATGTGGACATCATATAAAAGCAGCTGTTTGCCATATGTTGCCAGACCTTGAATTAGGTTATGTCTACTCTTTAGGGATTTTTAATGCACGGAGCAGATCATTGTCATTTCTGCAAAATGGGTCTTGTTTTTTTCTCAGATATAATGATAATTTAAATATTTTATTTTGTATTTATCAATATTCAAGAGTAATAATCCACTTTGAGATTATGGTGTCATAAGGCTATATTTAGGAGCATCAATTTCGACCATTGAGAGAGATGACAGAAGAGTCAAGCTTCCCGATTGTTCTCGGGTCATTTTATTAGTCCATTTCTTTCTCTTTTAGAATAATTTATTTTGGCACAATTCGCCTAACTTTTTTTATTTGCTTATGAGAACGTGAAAGTCAAGCAATATAAACAAATTTGTGTACTTCAGATTGTGTTTGAAGATATGTTTCCAAGAGCATCCAGAATTTTACCCTCACAAATGTGACAATTATAAAAGGAATGCACTGTGTGCTCTTAGGAAATAGCCTGTCTGACTAGGAATGTCAAGACAAAGCTCAAGTACAACACGAAAACATTCTAAAAAGCTAAGCAAAATTTTAGACACAGACACAAGAGATGATAAACAATGACTCATGCATTATGCTACAATTTGTGCAGTGATTATTGTTGGTTACAACTATGCAATACGTGCTGTAAGAAACATGAGTAATGAAGTGGTCGATTGATTGCCTCCAGGAAGTGATGGTAAATTTTCTATTATTTTAAAAAGTTACACCTGAAATGCCAAAAAATATATGTGAGCTACATGTAATTGAAAGAGATTAAAAATCACAAAATCATAGAAAAATACTTAACACAACAATGAAAATATGAGTTTTCAAAAATCAAAAGCAATCAATTAATCACCATTGGGTGTTCTAAAGGAACACATTAAAAATGTAAAATATGTACACAAACAGAGAAATCAGCAACAGCATACATTTTCTGTCAAAAAGTATGAATTCCAAAATGAATTAAAATCCTTAAAAGCTCTTCAAAAACCCATCGAATTAACAGTGGCAAAACATATTTTTAGACAAAAACAAGGAAAGTTTAATTGATATTATTGTACGATTTAGTTGAACTACACACTCTTAATGCTTCAATTATTTGTAAAATACACAAGTAAGTGAAGCATTAAGAGTGTATAGTTCAAGTAAATCATATAATAATATCAATTATATGATTAGCTTCACTGTTCAAGTTCTAATTTTGCATTTTAATTAAGGAAAATTTAGTTAATTTTTTTACAACAGTGAGCTTATCACTACATTTTTGTAAAATCTGTTTTCGTAAAATCTACAGAGGGATATCTTAATACCATGCTGGGAAACTGATAGTGGAACGATGCTGATGATGAAGGCAACAGCCTTTGAAACACGTCCAAGTAAGTGGAACAAAATAAGAGATTTTGAGTGATTTCCTAATAAGGGTTGCAATATTGAAATAATTCATATGTAATTTGTCAAAATCAATGACATTTTAGTTGAAAATGAATAATGAGACTTGAAAAATTTGGTCATGGCCTAAATTTGAATCACAGATCTTCAGCCTCCCGTGCTCATGCTCTAACTACTATAGCTACCATATCCTTCAATCTTGGAATAATGAACCTTTCTCATTTTGTATATTCTTGCAACCTCCCTAATGGTATGAGTATTTTTGACAAAGGCTTTTAGTTCAACCACCAACTATATATAAATTAACTTCTGTATATTTGGTGATTAAACTAGAATTTTGGGTCAAAAGCACTCTTATCATTATAAGTTTCCTTTTAAGGAATAAACCTCTTACAGTGCAGAAAATCTTAGGGAAGTGTCAGGGATATATAAAATCAGAAAAGAGAGGTTCAAGTTTCCATGCTTAAAGGAGGACCTGGTAGCTCAGTTGATTAGAGTATAAGCATGAAAGGCTGAAGATCTGTGGTTTGAATCCTGGCTGTGTACAAAAGTTTTCAAGTCTAATTCTTCCTTTTGAACTAATATCCTACACACAGCTAGTGTTTTTTTGGTTTTTTGTTTGGTTTACTTATGGGCGCTCTTTAACATCTCAGGTGTCATCAGTGTCCCTTTCAATTCAGAGCATGAAACGGCTGACAAATTTTGCTCAGAGGCCTCTTTTTTCAGGCTTGAGGTTCTTTTTCATGCCATAAATATACAGCACAGGACCCCACGGCCTTTACTTCCCTTCCAAAGGAAGCCATACTTAGGATTTTTACGCCCGAAAAAATTCATCGATCCTGGCCTGGTTTGAACCCGCGATCTTAGGCTTAGGAGGGACCATTGCACCCCTGTTATGAAGAGAACTAATGTAAACGGCTAGTGTGAAAGTGCTGTTTCCATATATAAACTTTAGTTTATTACTTCAAGTATTAAAACTATTTTTTGCATTATGATTTATTCAACCGGCCTTGAACAGTCTTCCCCTTGTTCCTTTAAAGTTGTTCCTTAGAGAGACAGAAATTATGTATAGAAAGAAAAATAGCCATTTTAAAATATTAATAAAAAAACACATAGTTCTCTTGGATAAATATTTGTGATTTAGAAATACTCAGAACTCTCGTTTTGAAGGAAAGTATAAAGGTTAAATTTTACAAATCAGCAGAATCCCTTTTGTTTTTTAATAGACTTAAAAAAGGAGGTGGGAAATTGCAGGAAATTATTTTTACATATATTCAATTTATAGAACACCAGTAAGCCCTGTTTATTACTTTTTGCTAGTAGACTGACCTGCAATTTGGAATTTTTGATATAACATCTCCTGCAGTTCCTATGACACAATATTTTGATTTGTTATGATTCCTTTTGTTGATAATTTCAGTCTATTTTTCCAGTTTACTCATGATTTCTATAAATATTGATATATTCATGTGCTGCAAATATGAACTTATTTATTTTTTGCAGAGTTTTGTCATCATTACAATCACTATTACTTCTTTCACTGTCATCTTTCCTATATATATATATATGAACCCACCACATCTTCCACAGATACTCTTTCAACTTAATTACTTCAAAATTAATAAGTAAAAAATCCAAACTGGAACTTGCTTGTGCAGTTTGGTGGAAGGAATTTCAGTCTCACATTTTGTGAATGGAGATTATTATAATGCACAGACCACAGCCAACCAAAAGAAGTGTCCTTCTATTATATGCTGCTATCTTTGAATCAAGAAAAGGCAATTGCCTCTCAAAAAGTTCTCATGTCATCAATTTTTTGGGGGTTTGCATCATTATTGGTGGGCAAATTTATGAATTCTTAAAGCAGCGTTCCTTTTTGGACTTGCCAATCATTTACATTCAAACCTTTGAGCCATCAGCACTTATACCCAAAAAGGCAACATTTACTATGATTTGCTCTGTGGCATTTTTGCCTTTAAAATTCAATGATTAATTTGGAAGGGCTAGGCAACAAAAAACCAGCTTCACCAAAATTAAATATTTCTGGGGTTTATTGTTTCACAAGGTCCTTTATTTTAATATTTTGCATTCATAAATACTTTACTCTATCATGTCATTTTCTTCTTCACACACAGCTACACCATATTTTAAAGCTTTTTGAAAGTGTTTATCATATAGAGCAGAACATTTTTCAATGCCAAAAATAACATGCTGTATCACACAACAAAACTGTACTCATGGAGATGCTTGAAGCATATATCCTCCAGGAATTTTAAGAACGAATTGTGTTATAGAACTGGAAAATGCCCTTAATACTATAATGTCTGGCAGCATCCAACTGACTGCTTTGATTTTTGGGTGCACATATTTTCAATGTTTGGGGTAGCATCTTTCTGTGAATTTACCACTTTTAATTATTTTAGGAAAGATTAGTTTAGCTAGATTTTGTTCAATTTTTAAACACAAGTTTTTAGGATACTGACAAATTTACCATTGTTTCCGATGGCAGTCAACTGACTGCTCCCCACCACTCCATGTTTCACTGCAAGTATTGTGCAGTTTTAGCTAATAGTGATCAGTTCTACACAATGAACTATGTGTCAATCTCATGTAAGTCATTTGTCAGCTCATGCACACCTGTGTAGAATGATACTTAGCTTTTCATTGTCACTTTAATTTTTGCATAATGCCTGAGCTTCCATTGGTTGACATTAGCAATGGGACAGGTTACTATGAGGCATTCTTTTGCTATCATGACCCAAAGCTAAAATTCCAGAAGCTCTTGAGAATTCATCTTCAATTCAATCTGAAATAGACAAGTCTGATTGAGAATTGTATGTTTAAAAGTAAGAGCTCTGACATTGAATGTAATCCTGTCAGGGTGACCATTAGTTATTTTTCAGAAAGTGATGATGATAATGGCTAACTGGAGTATCCCTGGATCACATGGATACTGATTCTGGTATATAAAATTCTGATAACTGTGTGATTATATCTATACAAGGTACTGAAAAAAATCTTTTTTCTTCTTGGTCCCTCATGATAGGTTTTTCTTCTCATGTGCATATGCTTTGAAACTGCCCATAGAGGTAAAGCTGATCTTGGTATGTCAGCTGCATGTGTTGCTATTCATGGAAGAGACAAGTAAAATATTGCAATTGGTACAATTGTGAGTCAAGCAATTCCTTTTTATATTAATAATTGATTTATGATATTTTGTACCTCATCACATCCCAAAATACAAGTGCTTTAGCACATAGCACTGAAAGAAGATTAGCTACTGGTGGCCAAGAATATGGTACTGATGGAACACCATGGAAATGCATTTCAATCTACAAACTGTGCAGGTATGAGAGGTTAATGTTATTCAAAAGGCTGCTGATCCTACAAGGCATGCAAAATGTTACCTCCTGGAAAAATCCCCAGCAAATGAACTTCAGCTTTTCACTAGTGGGTCTAAGTTGTACCTCATGAAGAAATGCATTGAAGCAGAAGCATGCGTTATGGCCTAAGATAGACCGTGGACTTTGAGTTTGGAAGAGTTGGTATTATAACTATACTGATATGCTTGAAGGTCATATAATGACTAGGTCTCTTGTCATTGAGATTTGTGGAATTGTGAGTATGGTCCTCCCTTTTTAACTCAAACAGTGGCAAGAAATTGTAAACTTAAAAGAACATATAATGGTAAGAAACATTATTTTAGATATCATGTATCTTCTTCTGTTTGACTTCAGAGCTGCAGTCATCGGTGTAAGGAAATAGACAAATTTTTGTTTAGCCTCTGAAATCTCCAGTAAGTTAATAGATAATTGCATTGCATGCTACAGGTCATCTGAATTAATGACTGAATAAGCAACTATTTTCATTAAAATTTTGATGCCCTTTCACTCAGTAATGAGTGAAAAGTGCAATAAGTAAATGAAATATTGGTTATGTTTACGGAATGTCAGAATCCACACAGTGAAACTTTTGTTAATCTTATTTTGATTTAAAGTAAAACACTAAAAATCATGTCGTCACATTAAAACACATTGTGTTTGTGAAACATAAAGAGAGTTTTAATGTGACGACATGATTTTTGGTGTTTTACTTTAAATCAAAATAAGAAATATTGGTTGTTCACATATGCTGAAGTCTGATATGTTCAAATGCGTTTCCTTAAGAAAATATGAAACAAGACCTGCAAATACCAATCTAAATGAGCATCACTTTGTTACTTAGAAAGACTTTTAACTGTGAAGATATACAATACTGAGGAACTGAGGACAAATGCAAGTGCATAAGAAATATGTCTGGAATATAAAGAAGTTAAAGAACCAGATATTGTAATTGTATGAGCATGTTAGGAAAGAAATGAAATGTCACAACAGTAATTTCTTTACATCTCTCAATGTGGCAAAATAATTGAAAAAGAGAAACAAATAATTGTTGGTACTTTGAATAGGGCTGGAAGAAAAGGACCACTTTCTGCAAAAAAGAGGCAAGATGTACTTCATTCAAGTGTTGTTTATGAAGTTGATATTACTCTAAGGAAGACCAAGAAAAATATGCTTTTTCTTTGCACTAGCATTCCAACTTAATGACAGATGAACCTGTAGAGAAGAAAATGGTCAAAATGATCAACTTTTACAATAATAATTTAGATGTATCAGCTTTTACAATAACAAATGTGATTTAGATGTTATAGATCAAATGTCGTGCAAGTACAACACTAGAGCAATGATGAGGCAATGTTGATAATGTCTTCTTTAACATTCTAGATCTGGCTATCATCAATGCTCATAGCTTGTACAAGTTGATAACTGACTCAGAAATATTTTGACAGTCTTTTATAATGAAAGTTGTAAAAGAATTATTGATGCCAAACAGGAATTCTAGCTCCAAGTCAATGTTGTCACCATCACTACTGGAGATGAAAGAGCATCTGAAATTTCTAAATTTAAGACATATCAAGTTAGATTATGCAAGAAAAACAAAATGAGAAATACTTGTTCTACGTGTAAAAAATTTGTATGTGGTTCATGCATAAGCACAAAAATCTACAAAATTGTCATACAAATATCTCTGAAAGTGATTGAATGTAGACAGCTTTCTATATAGACATATCTTTTATTTGTACCAATCATATCCTTTTATGGTACATATTGATTTGTTTAATGGTGTAAAGCACACATAGCTAAAACTTCATGTAATTCAAATAAAAATGTTTATACATACACAAGGAAATCCAACTACACCTTGAACTAAAGGGATAGATAATACAATCTTGCATACCTGCACAGTTTGTAGATTGAAATGCATTTCCATGGTGTTCCATCAGTACCATATTCTTGTATATACAAATGAGTCAGTATTAGATGACGCTAAAACTTTACCAACTGATTAATTCTTCAGAACACGTTTCAAGAGCATTTGCTCTCATCTTCAGCTGGGGACTGACTAACTCTAGCTGGTGACGTAGTGGCATCTGGTGGTTCCATTAGATAACAGAACAGGAAGTCCATTGGTGGAATGTCAAAATTCATAACTCTATGTTTATTTTTTAAAATATAAATCTTTTCCCATATTACCAATCCTTGGGATTGGTGGTAGCTTTTTACAGTTTGGCTTCTCCTGCAATGTTATGATCGTAAGTCCAAAAGTGATCTGCAACCGCTGATTTGTCCACTTGTTTATATCTTAAATTTCTGAAGTGTTCTTTTGTCCTTGTCTCCAAATTTCATATTGTTTGGCCTATATATATATATATATATCTCTGATCACACTCCAAACAATCAATCTGATACACTCCTGACTTCTTGGTGGGTGGAATAACGTCCTTTTTGGTGCTGTTCAGAAGCTAAATGAACTTCAGACATTAACCAGATCTATGCGGATTTTGACGTCACGCTACAGCTGAGTCAATTAAAGGAAAGATGCACCTTGACTGCTGCTTTGCAACACGTTACGCGTAAGTTGCATGAAAATGGTGAATCAATAATATTCCCTGTTCCAGATGCCATCAACTGTATGGAATTAAAAACTCAAAACATTACAATGGATCCTAATGAATTATTAAAACTACTAAACACAGTCTATAAAAGAAGGAACAATTACTTGGATCTCAATGAAGTATTTGTACTTTGTTATGGCAGGATAGTTTTTGACATTAAGCAAAGTTGGCCTAATTGTTATGCTCAAATCCGGCACGATGGTGTAAACTACTCCAAAAATTACTCTGGAAGCACTCCAAAGACTGAAACTAAAATACCTAATTCTCCAACAATGCCCAGACATCCTTCTAATACTCCTTTCAAAAACAAGCACCCTATTAAGATCCAAAACACACATAAAACAGGAATAAACAAAATTAAAGAAAGCAATTTTAGGCTGTTATAAAACAACTAGGAAGGAATAATAAACCCAGTTCTAAACCCAAAGAAGCAACCGATCAAGAACTTAGGACTGGTACCAAGCATCACTCTGCTGCTAACTCTGGATAAGTGTTATCTAAAAGACAACATGGCAGATTACGACAAGTATAGAATAATCAAAATTGGCCAAATAAATGCCCAGAGAAGCAAACAAGTGATGTTGGAATTAAATAAAATTGCAGAAGAACTGAGGTTAGACTTATTATGCATTCAGGAACCTTATTCCTTTAAAGGCAAAGTAGCACATACCCCAACAAGAGCACGGATTATTAGTCACGGAGAAAATCCTATGGCATCAATTATAATATATAATCCAAATTTACAAATAGTCAATATAACTCAATTAGGAGACACACATACAAACTGTATTGAAGTAACACATGACAGCGCAAAATTTATTCTAACAAATCAATATTTTCAATATAGTCATCCAATCGACCCATATATAACAAAAATAAAAGAGGTCAGTAACATTTTTAAAAATTTTGAGCAAATTTTCACAAGCGATGCCAATGCCAAATCTGACTGGTGGTATAGTAACATCAAAGACAAAAGAGGAGAAAAACTGGAAGAAACTGTTTCTGAACTAAATCTATTTGTCAATAATCAACCCGACAACACTCCTACTTTCGAAAATAGAGCCGGTGCTACCGCCAACATTGACATAACTTTATGTAAGTTAAGCTCAAATAATAAAATAATAAATTGGAAAGTAGGTCAAGATATGACCACCAGTGATCACAGGTTAATCTATTTCGATTACTGCACAAGAAAACCAAAATTTAAAACAGGAAGAGGAGAGAAAATTTACAATTACAAACAAGCAGACTGGAATCTTCTGAGACAGGAATTTGAAAACTTAAAGTTACAATACCAAGGAGAGTCTATTGATAAGGATGCCAATAACCTTGTCCAAACAATACGAAAGGCCATGGAGATATCTGTTCCCACAACCATACCCAAAAAATATTTTGATACTATTTGGATGGATGCACTGCAAAAAGCAAGAAGCAAAGTTAGGAAACTAAGAAGAATTTATCAAAGATCAATAATTGTGGAAGAAAGGGGGAGTACCTAAATAAATACAGAGAAGCTAAAAAGAAATATAGAACCACCTTAGTAGAAACAAGGACAAACTCATGGAAAACTTTCGTAGAAAAAGAATTAGACACCAATATATGGGGAATGTCCTATAAAATTAATATGGAACAAATTAAGAAACTGGATATTCTAAATACAATAAAAAAAGACAACGGTGAAATGACTACAGATTGGAAAAGTTCTGTAAATGCCCTTTGGACAAGTTACTTCCCCAGGATGATAAGAGCATGGATAATATTCAGCACATTCAAAAAAGAGTAGATATGAACACCATATATAGAAATAATAGACTAATCTACCCCTTTGATGTGTTGGAAATTAAGTTAGCTATAAATAAGCTAAAAAGGTATAAAGCAGCAGGCCCGGAGTAATGAATGAAGTTCTGATAAATTTGGAAGATAAAATTACACCGTTCTTATATCAACTTTTTAATGACTGTATATGGCAAGGGCACTTTCCCTATTGCTGGAAAGCAGGAAAAGTTATTATCTTAAAGAAAAGTGCCGACAAGGATCCTAAGGAGCCGAAATCATATACACCTATATGTCTCCTAAATACTCTTGGAAAAATCATAGAAGCACTCATCTGTAAAACATTAAAAGAGTTTAGGATCATGACAGGTATGAACAACAATCAATTTGGCTTTAGAAAAGGAAAATCAACTCAAGACACAATGAACTACCTATTGGAAATGGCAAATAACTCAAATTCAAAATACTTAATTGGAATTCTAATTGATATTTCCGGCGCATTCGATAATTTATGGTGGCCAGTACTATTTGAGAGGTTAATGGAAATAGATCTCCCTAAATGCCTATATGCAATATTAATGGATTATTGCAAAGACAGAAGGGTTCATGTAAAAGGTAGTGAAAAAACAATGTACAGAGATATAACTAAGGGATGTCCCCAAGGCTCGATCCTAGCAACAAATTTTTGGGGCATAGTTTTGGAGACTCTTTTAGATGAACTAAACAATGATGAAAATGTGGCAAAAACCATCGCGTATGCTGATGATGTTTTATTTCTAATAGAAGGAAACAATAGGGCAGATATAGAAAGAAGAGCGAATAAATTAGCTCATAAATTAAGTAATTGGTGTAATAAAACTAAACTCCAAGTCGCTCCAACTAAATCAGGCTGCATGCTTTTGAAAGTAATCTCAAAAGAGATCCATGAAAAAATAAAACAACTGAAATATAAGACGCCAAAAAGAAGCAAAATATTTTGGAATTTACTTAGATGAAAAATTAAACTTCAGGAAACATATTGAATACGTACGGAAAAAATCCAAAAATGTTATCATGAAATTAGCAAGATGTTAGTTTAGTTATCATGAAATGTTATCATGAAATTAGCAAGATTAGTTCAGTTGAATTTTAAAATTCCATTAAATGTCATTACAGCATACCACACAAGCATTTTTTCTTCAATAATGACGTATGGTGCAGGGGTCTGGGCTCTGAGGATGAAGGATGTCCAAATAAAAACTCTATTAAGAAGATCACAAAGGAAGGTGTTATTAAGATTTACAGGGAAAACTCTATTAAGAAGATCACAAAGGAAGGTGTTATTAAGATTTACAGGGGCATTAAGCACCTCACCCACTATGGCCCTTTTAGTAGTCACAGGAATATGGTCAATTGACTTATTGATTAAATTAAGAGGTGCTGTTTATTGGTTGAAGAAAGGCAACTTGGAGAAATTAAGTTTAATAATCGGCAGTCACTGCAACAACTTAAATGAAATAAAACATAAATTAAAAGAACAATGGCAGCAAGAATGGGAAAATGCCAAGGCAGGCAGGAGAACTTTCGACTTATTTAGCAACATTTTTGAGAGATTAAAACTAAAATTTATACAACCTTCCAAAGGCATGACACATTACCTTATAGGACATGGCCCTTACAAAACTTATTGGAACAAAATTAATAGAACACAGGATGATATATGTACACTTTGCAAAACATAGGATAACCCAGAGCACGTGTTATTTGAATGTACACACTATTTAGAACAAGTGAGAGAAGAAAGGGAAATTTTAAGTGGCCATCAGTGGCAAAAGAGCCTATATAAATACCTCGAGCAGGCCGCATTCAAAATAAGTAACCTAGCATGTGAAGAGGTAATACCACAAGAACAGATAATAAGAAGTAATGAAATAGCTGAGGACGAGGTAAGAAGATCAGAACGCTTACGTATGCAAAGACAACCCCCAAACACAAATAACTTAACAAGAATAGAAAATATACAAGATAGCCTTATTTAAATCAACAGGAAGAGAATATTAGAAGGAGAAGTTAAAGGTAAGGAAGAAGGGAATGATGGAAACTAAAATACCTAAATTTATAATAGAGAGGGATAATTTTGATTTACAACCTGAAGTGGAGAATGAGGAAGAAGATGAAAGTTTTTATCTAATAGAGATTTGGCACCAGGAAGAAGGTGGAAGAAGGAAGATTAGGGAAGGAGATGGAAAGGTGTTGGAGATACACGGGAATGAGCCATGGCAGGAGATGGAGAATGGAGAAGTGGTGTCTGGAGAGAAGGAGCAGAGCACGAGAAATGGTGCAACCAGGGGACCAGGAGGATCAAGCAAGATGGAAGAAGGGATGGTTGGGAAGAAGGGATGGTTGGGAAGAAGGGATGGTTGGGAAGAAAAGATGGAGAGTGATGGTGGAAGCGAGGTGATAGTGTTTAATGAGTTCAAATGTTGGGACAAATAAATGAAATGAGTAGGAAACATTAATAATGCTAAAAGAACTTTAAGTGAAGTAAGTTGTTAAAGAGAAGGATATTATTATGATTGTAATAAATTCAGGATATTTGAAACAATTAAGTATAATGTTCAATTTAAGAGAATTTCTGCCAAGTACTGGATACCAGTACATACCGCTGGTATCCAGTGGTTAGTAGTAGTATAGTCGTATAGTAATAGAATAAATTTAAAGGATAGAATAGCTGGCTACCAGCTATAACTCTTACTGGCTCCCAGTAATATTGTTAATTTGGTAGTTTTTGTAGATTTTGGAAGATTAATTTGGGAAGTAGTTAAGTAAATTTATATTTTGGTTTAATTTAATTACTTTCAGTTTTATTTTTCTTAAGGTTATAATATTATTTTAAACTAATTATTAGGAAAATCTGTAAAATAATGTATTAAAAGATCATTGAATTATATAATTATAATAATAAATGGAAAATTTGATATACACGCCCTGGTTTACGAAACCCGTCACCAGGGTGGCCTATACAGATTTTATTTATTTATTTATTTGTTCAGAAGCTTTCTAATACTAAATTTATTTTGTGCAGCCAAACGTATATCATAATTTTTAAAGATTTTCAAGAATGCCCTGTTTGCCCACGGATAATATGTGAATCTTTTAAAAACCACGTCCTCTTTTATTGTGGAGAGAGTTGTGGTGTTTTTAATATCTTTCTGTCTTTCGAAATGTCTGATCTTCTTATTAACTAAAGAGCTGCTGAATCCATTGTTGAGGACTGTTTTGACGATATAACAGTATTCTGCTGAATACTCTTCTTTGTTGAGTGGGATGTTTACCAATCTATGGACAAGGCTGTTTATAATGGCATGTTGGTGTGGTTTAGGGTTGAAACTGTTATTCTTTATGTGATTATCTGTATGTGTAGATTTCCTATATATGCCGAATGAAATTATGTCATTTCTCCTGTATATTTTTAGGTCCAAAAACGGTAAAAGACCATTTTCCTCCAATTCCATAGTGAATTTAATATTTTGGTCCTGTAAATTTAGTAATTTTAGGACATCTTCTGTTTGTTTTTTTGGTACTATTGCCAGAATGTCAACCACATAACAAAACCATGCTTTGAATAAATTTGCCAGAAATGGAGAAAGGGGATTACCCATAGCTAAGCCAGAAATTTGTTGATCATCCTTGGGCAAACAGGGCATTCATGAAAATCTTTAAAAATTATGATATACGTTTGGCTGCACAAAATAAATTTAGTATTGGAAAGCTTCTGAACAGCACCAAAAAGGATGTTATTCTACCCAGCAATAAGTCAGGAGTGTATCATGTATATAGGCCAAACAATACGAAATTTGGAGACAAGGACAAAAGAACACTTCAGAAATTTAAGATATAAACAAGTGGATAAATCGGCGGTTGCAGATCACTTTTGGACTTATGATCATAAATTTGCAGAAGAAGCCAAACTGTTAAAAGCTATCACCAATCCCAAGCATTTGGCAATATGGGAAAAGATTTATATTTTAAAAAATAAACATAGAGTTATGAATTTTGACATTCCACCAATGGACTTCCTGTTCCGTTATCTAATGGAACCACCAGATGCCACTACGTCACCTGCTAGAGTTAGTCAGTCCCCAGCTGAAGATGGGAGCGAATGGTCTTGAAACACATTCTGAAGAATTAATCAGTTAGTGAAGTTTTAGTGTCACCTAATACCGACACATTTGTATGTGTAACAACTTCACTGTTCCTAACTTCTTTTAAGATTACAATACCATATTCTTGGCCACCAGTAGCTAATCTTCTTTCAGTGCTTTGTGCTAAAGCACTTGCAATTTTGGGGTGTGACGAGGTACAAAATAACATAAATCAATTATTAATATAAAAAGGAATTGCTTGTCTCACAATTGTACCAATTGCAATATTTTACTTGTCTCTTCCATGAATAGCAACACATGCAGCTGACATACCAAGATCAGCTTTACCTCTATGGGCAGTTTCAAAGCATATGCACATGAGAAGAAAAACTTATCATGAGAGACCAAGAAGAAAAAAAGATTTTTTCAGTGCCTTGTATACATATAATCACACAGTTATCAGAATTTTATATACCAGAATCAGTATCCATGTGATCCAGGGATACTCCAGTTAGCCATTATCATCATCACTTTCTGAAAAATAACTAATGGTCACCCTGACAGGATTACATTCAGTGTTTTGTTATGTAATGAATTAGCAGCTGTTCAACAAGAAAAATGATGGAAGTTGGGGAATGAAATAGTGTAGGAGTAAAATAAAAAATTATAATTGGCACATCTGCAGTTTGATAAGCACAGATCTGTACATTGTTGAGCTGAGCAAAAAATTGGATATGGAAAATAATGAAACCATAGCATAAGAAGTAATATGTTTTTAATTGACATTTAATTAGCAAGTATGGAAAATAACAGATGTTTCATTTTGTGTTCTTGGAAATGTTGGAAATCTTCAAGATTACTTCAATTTTCTATTGTGGCTATAAATGTAATTTTTAAATTCTTGTCATATGGCACTGGGACTAGCAAACTTGTCATTACAGAAATGATAAGTGCTCAGGACAAAGCAGTGTGGAGGAAAAAGATGTCAGGCAATTGATCATTATTTAGGCTATAAACCTCAAAAGAGGATGAGAGCGAAAGCTCCTGAAACTTGTTCTGAAGAATAAAAATTGGTTGTGAAGTGCAGTGTCACCTAATACCAACTTAATTGTATAAAACTGAATGAGTCAAATTCTCTAAATAAAAAGCTATCTTTTGATTGCAGTGCAATTTTTTTGTGAACTGCAAGATTGTTTTCATAAAAATAAGGTTTTGCAGAGGGAAATTTATATTAAAAATTTGCTCTGAATGAAGTTCTTCCCCTTCCCCAACAATAAACAAATGGTAAATGAGATGTATTAGATGCTATTTTGGTTTCTTGTCATATTTTGTGAGTTAGAAATTTAAAATATTTATGAAAGTTTTGGGGATTTGAAACACTTAAGCCAATAGCATTATTTATTACAGATGCAAGTTTCCTAAAAATAATTGAGGCTTCTCAAAAATTAGAGTAGCAAAGAATTCTCAGTATGTGAATGTTATAAGTTTAGCTATTATACAGAGTAAAACCTTACTGAAGAAGAAAGTTTTTACATGTCCATACTTATCACAAACTGTGGTTTACAAATGACAGCACAAATAAGTTGTGGTATGAAAGCAAAGTTGGAGTTTTGGTTTTAAGAAGTAGATAGCTGCACACAGGGAGGAGACTAAATTAAATAATTGCTACATGAATTTCAATTTAATGAGCCAGAGAAGATGCAAATTAAACATAACACACATTACTGTGACTATGAAAACAAAACATTTTGAGTTATTTAGCATGGAAAAATTACAGAATAAATCTTGTGGTTATGGTTTATGTGAGAAAGGCTTAAAATATATGAGTGATACATGATAACCAAGTAAATGATGAAAATACTTCTAGTTTTCAGTTAATCAGGGCCAGCAGAGCATTGGAGATCATACATATTGATATGACAGAACCAATTAAACAAAATAAAATAACAAGAGCTACACATTTATTTTTCAAGATGAGCATGATCATTGTGGTAATGCCAGCTTTTATAAGGAGATTAAGTGTGTAAGAATTAATGTATTGAAGTGCAGGAAGTCTTTTTGTATGTCCTGTGTATGATATAATGTTGGCAAAATATACATAAAGAAATATATGTACATCATTGGATATTTCAGTGAATAAGAATATTCCTCACTGTTATATTCATTAAGAAAGAAATTTGATGTAATTTAGAAGACTTTTTTCTTGAACTTTTAATTAGATAGAAAATATAAGCCATTCCATCAGTAATATCAGAAAATAACATTTTATAAAATGTATCCCTCTCAAATTATATTAGTTATTTCCTAAGGATATTCTGGTGCTGAACATGCACATGACAGTGGCAACATAAAATTGACTGTGGTTTGAGAATGATCTCCAATAGTTTTTTTTTTTTTTTTTTTTTTATAGCAGAGAAATGTATGCTACTATATTTACTGGTAATGTCTGCTTCTGTTTCTGTTGATTTGTCTGTTGCTTGTATAGATGCTCAGAATCATCTCTAGTGAGTATTGAATTATAACCAGACAATATGGAAGAGTATCTCTTCCTTGGTACACTTGCTCAAATAATGAAGGGCCAGTTGTTGTAAACAAACACCACTTCATACTTCCAAATATAACTGAAGTATCTTGCAGGCTTCTACAAGCAATGTGATTACAGTACATTACATAATGTGATTGCAAGTAATATTGACATAAATTAACTTTCATTGAAACATTTATTTCTTCATGAAACCCATAGAAGTTTACCACTTTCTTCATTAAAACCATAGAAGTAAAAAGTATTGAATTTTCAATGATTAAATGGAATAACTTTTTTCTAATATGAAAGTGTATTGAAAAGAACAGCTTTGATGTTCTAACCTCAAATTGTGGGAGTGGTTCAAAGCATTACTTGATAGGTTATATGTATGAAGTAATGTGGGATGAAATGTTGCTCAATTTATAGATTTTTGTTATTTGCATGACCAGCAACTCACAGTTAATTTTTAAATATGGGAGGAAGTTTTATTGCTAGTAGCTTAAAATGTACATTGCTGCTTCAAGACCTTTTCAATTTGGCTTCAAAATTAAATGTTTACATTTGAGACACAGTTCGGTCCCTATTAAAAATTAAAATAAGGAAACAAAACATGAAACAAATAAAAAACTTAATTCCTAGCACAATATCCTTGCATGCTCAACAATTTGTTAACTCTTATCGACATGGAGTTCTTCAGACAGAAAAAATAATTTGCTCTTCTGCATGCTATCCACACACCTTCAGCCCTATGCCATAGCTCAACAGACATCCTTGGAAATGGGAGACTGGAATTTCAAAGAATCTCCTCTATTTCTGTCCAAACATTCTCAATAGGGATAAATCAGGTGATTTGGAAGATTGAGGTATCAGTGAGATATCCTCTTGCCCATCAAACCAAGACTGCACTATCCTTGTCTTGTCAATGCTATGGTTATCCTGCAGGAACAGGATTGTTTCATTCAGGAGTAATTTCTCTGGCAGATGGGAATAAAATGAATTCAAAAAGGTAGCTGTGGGTTAAGCTGTTTAACTTTCCACGTATTCATTCAAGTTGTCCAGGACCTTTGAATGAAATTCAACTCAAATATGAGAAACTGGTGGGGTCACCGTGAGCACAATGGCCACATAATGTCTATCATATTGGTGACCATGTGGTTAGTACATGTGTCCTGGCACATTATACGATGATGACATTATAACTTGGTGCATGAGGGTTATTCTCCCGAATTGATGTTCCTAGTGTTGAGAGTATATGTAAAACAGTCCATGATGTAATTGGTATTGTATGATTTAGTTGAACTGCAAAAGAATATTTGAATGAATACAAACAAATGGAAGAAACAGCGGTTAAAAATGGTTTTCAAAAGGAACTAGTACACAAAAAGGTACAAAAATTCAAGAGACAAAAATGTATCAAAGAAACCACAACACTTTTAGTAGAAAAAGATAAGCTAATTTTTAAAAATAAATTCACATATCATGGGCTACAAAAAATTTTCAGAATATTCTTAAAGATTTTAATATCAGGTTGGCATTGGTTAACAGATTTAATGTTAAAAGCCTACTGATAATCAATGTTAATGACAGTATTCCAGAAGAGAAAAAAACAGGTATTTACAAAATAAATTGTGCAGAATGTGAAAAAATCTACATTGGAAAAACAAAGAGAAACATAGGCAAATTGTTAAAGGAACATTTCAGGAACATAAAGTACAAGCAAATTGAGAAATCAGCAGTAGCACATCATTTTGGGACAGAAAATCATGACAGTGAATAAAGCAAAATTATTAAAAGCAGTACAAAGACCTACAGAACTAGCAACTTGGGAGAAAATCTACATCTACAGATACAAAGACAGTCTAATGAACTTCAACACTGCTGGGGATGAAAACATAAACTACAAGTTTATCATACTACCACCAGAGCAGAATACACATTCCTACAGCTTAACGAATTATCTGACAGTTAAATTTTAGTCTAGCTGATGATGAGAACAAAATGTTCTGGAAACCTGTCCTATATATTATGACAAGTAAGTGAAGCATTAAGTGTGTGTAGCTCAAATAATATCAATTATATGATTGGCTTCACTGTGCAAGTTCCAATTAACATTTTAATTAGTCCATGATGTGTTCATCATACAGGAACTTTCTTACACACACCTAAGTTGCTCTCTAAATTAAATTCTCTATAGTGATTTCTTATGGTCTCTAAAGGAACAGGAAAGTGACAAGCTGTCTTCAATTTGGCAGCAGATTAAAAGAATCTTCCTTCTACCTCTGCCCAAAGACATTCATCATTCTCCCAAGCAGAAAGTCTTTGACAACCTCTCCTATGTCATTTTTCTACCTGTTGGCCTTCCCTAAATTGCTGAGCTCAAGGCCTCTCATTTTGTTCTGGTATGTCATATGCACGAGCAGCCTCAGATGGAAAAAATTCTGCATTACTCAAAGTTAATACAGTGGAGCAGTATGTCTCTCCAGCCATATCGATTAAAGGAAAACATGTCAGCAGCAATTGATCCTTTATAGTTGAAATAGTATTCTTTAATTTAGGCAGTCACTGAGAGGAGAGAAGTAGTATGTTGTAGCACATGGACTGAATGGCTTGCTCTAGACTAGAATAAAATAAATAATATGAGGGCTCGTAGCACTGAACCAAATTTAGCATTCTTGTCATTTAAATACTGTGATGGAAAGTATTATAAGTATACCAAGTAAGTTTATTATATAGTAAGACATGCATATTTATTAAATGACTATAAATAAATATTTTATTTTAATGAAATTAACATTTACATATATTTTCTTCCTTATCAGTGAAAGGATGTTAGCATTGAAAGAATGATGGTGATGATACATATAGTATACTGTGAATGTTATACTAGCTGCAGAAGTGTACCCCCTACCATAGTGTTCATTGCCTTGTGTCAGGAACAAGAGCCAACATGGAGCTCGAAATATCGTGTTTTAATTAATATTTTACATTAAGCGTAATCTCTTTTTTTAACCATGCCACTCTTTAGTGCATTTTAAGGAGTTGTTATGTCTCCACAGGAGTCTTTTATATTATATTTAAAAGTGTATATATACATTTTAAAATGATACTTCATATTTAATTTTGGACAAATTATATTGTTTATAAACACAAAGAGAATACAAAAATGGACAAAACATATAAGGTTCAAGTGTAAAAAGAAAGTGTGAGATTTGAACTTGCATAATTTCAAACATTACATTCCATTTCAGTGAGTACAGGCAGCTGATCTGTGAGACCTAGAAAAATATTACACTTTGATGAATAATTTCAAAGTAATTTCCAGAATGCTTTCTTTACAGTACCTCTATATTGGTTTAATGGGCATCCTTTGGTATGCATTTTCTGGTATTTTAACAATAGCATTTCCAACAAATGGCAAATGCTTGAAGGATCTCATGGACCAGCTACCTATACTGGAGTCAGTTTTTTGTTGAGCTCTGCTTGGGCATTTCTTGCAGTATTTGCTTGTTTGCTTTTAGTAAATGTTTCTCTGCTAGGGGCTTCTTTCAGTATCATATACATACTTTGTATCATATCATGGCATATTCACATGGGACAAAACAGGAGAGCATCATATAATTGTTAAAGGAAGTAATGATTGAAAGTGACATTGAAAATTTCAATAACAGGGAATTTGACTTTGAAAAAATCTAGAATGCAGAATGCAAGAGTGCCATCGACATAGAACAACAAGTATTAGGTGGCAAAACAGAAATAAGTTAATCTGGTGGAAGCAGTAAAGTGTTTTTTGGTAGAGATGGTAAGGCATAGAAATCTCATGCTCCACCAAAGAACTCATGTATACTTTCTCATAATATTGTAACTCATTTACCAGGTTTGAAAAGTGTTATATTTACTTTAGAAATTGGGGAATTATTTTCAAATGAACAAATTATGCACATATTTTTTCATGTACTAATATATTGAGAGTATTCTGGGAAATTTTTCCAGTGAAAGGGATGCACAACCAAATAATGCAAGTAAAATGAAAGTTCCTTGGGGTGGTTGTACCATACTGGCCTTATGCAATCTTACAGACTGAGTTTGAAAGGTTTATGGCAAACAAATGGCACAAGAGTTATAATATTTCACCTCACCATGGGTATGGACAGATTTTATTTTCTCCTTTGAAGTCTCAGATTTTATAATAAAGATACAAGGTCTAACGGAGAGAAAACACATTACATGGCAACAATAAGAGAGGTTTAAGACTGATGTGTTGAAAATTTTCAAAAGGCATATACAGTTTCCGAGTATTCAGTTGATGGAAAAGCTGGAGGCATTCCATACTAGATGGAGATTTCACCAATACATGCCAAACAAGCCTAATAAGTATGGGATAAAAATATTTGCAGTGGTAGATACCCCAATGTTTCATATGTTCAACATGGAGTTGTATGTTGGGCAACTGTCTGAAGGTCCTTATAATAGGACAATATACCTTGTGAACTAAAACAGAAATTCTGCCAACCTATTTGGAATACAGAATGCAACATAACATGTGACAATTATTTTACATGTTATGAGCTGGCAAATGCACTAATGCAACAGCAGATAATACTTGCCGACATTCTGAGGAAGAACAAGAAACGATTCCCTCATCATTGATGGAAAAAGTCATCTATGTTCAGCTTTAAAAGAATTGCATCTTGGTTTCATATATGCCAAAATGAGAAAGGTAGTGCTACTTCTCTCTACAATGCATTAAGATGGAAATGTCAATGACAATATGGGAAGTGAGAAAAAACCCGAAATCATCACCTTTTATAACCTAACTAAAGATGTAGCTGATATGATAAGTGGAATGAGTGCTATACATAACATAGCTGAAAATGCCAAAAGGTGGCTGATGATTGTGTTTTACAGCAGTATCAACACATCTGCAATAACTGCTGTGATTATTCTCAATGCAAACAACAAAGAAAAAATGACAAAGAGAGAATTCTTCAGGAAGCTTTCATTTACACTCCTACAAGACCTTCTTAAGCAAAAAGCATTGTCAAAAATATTTCCAAAGATAATGACTTACAGGATTGAATATCTTTGTGGTATGAAAACTTCAGAAGTGGAATCAACTCCAGGCTTACGAGGAAGCTGTTGGACTACAGAAATAAGAACAGAAAAATAAGATATGTTTGTAAAAACTACAAAAAATACAGTTGTCTGGAACATTCTTTCACTGTATGCCCATACTGTGTATAAAACTGTCAGAATGAATGTGCATAGTTCAAAAAGCAGTTCACTTATATGTATCTGCATTTTGTGTAATTCCTTGGTTAAAAGCTTGAACATTTATTATAAATATATATATATATAAAAGAATGATTGATAATAATACTGCTTTATTTTGTAACACTCTTCTCTATGATTTATCACAATATATATTTTAAAAGTGATGGAAACTGTTAAGGGTCTGTGAGACCAGCTGCATGTATAGATGTCAGGATTCCAAGTGTGTGTACAATGGACTAATTTGTCAAAGGCAGTCTAAACGACTGTTTCAAGCTTCCATAGGTTTCTTTCGGGTAGACAGCATGCCCAACTAGAATGCATAAAAGAAAGTTTTCTTTATGCAGCAATGCACTTTAAGGCTTAATTTTCATGAGTTCATGAAGTTTTCAAGTCACATTTAATTTAAACAGCATTCATCAGGCCAGCTGCATCATAGCAGAATACAAAGTCAAGCACAAAATGCTCATGATGAGTGTAGGACAAAGATTTGGATATTTTCTTTCAAAATATTGCATCATTTTGTACTAATGAGTGCACTCTGTAAAGTCAGCAATTGTAAAGCTGTGTCATTTGCACCACACAATGATGCATGGTTCAGAGAATGAAATGTGCAAAGTGTGGATTGAGTTTGTTAAATAGGAGTCAATGAACAAACTTGGTGTCTTTTCATATTTGGTACCACAAAATTAGTAAAGATTTGCTATTTTCATTTCAGGGGAAAATTGTGTATTGTACAGTGATAAATTTCAGTCCCACAATGTTGTGGGTGCAATGTGTGTAGAGAAATGGCATGGCATGCAACTTGGCCTTTCAAGACTGGCAGTTTTAGACATTGAAACATATGCAGAAAATTTATATCTTTCATAGAGATGATAGAAATGTATAGATACATATAAAGGTTATACTACAAATGTGTACTTCTAATGAAACAAATAGATCATAACGTTCTAATAATAAAACAGCAATATTAGAAACTTTCAAAGAGAGGCACAGTTAGCTAAATCTTTCTTCCCATTTTAAACGTTGAAGATTCAGTAATCTTCTTATGTAATGTTTAAGAAAAGGAGATAGTAAGGGAATGCATTTAAAGAAAACAGTACTCATTTGGGGGCTAACATACCAAAAGAAGAAACTGTAGCTACCGAGGAAATATATGAAAATGTAATAAAAGGTACCCAAAATGGGAAGGGAGAAATGTAAGAAAAGCAAAACTAGAATAAAAGTGGTTTAAAAAAAAGAAAAAAAAAGTATTCTCTACCAGTTTTATTAAATAAATGGAAGCCATCTAGAATCAGAAAATAGGACACATGTAGCTGAGGAATAGTAGGAATCAAAAATATAATCATCAAACCAGATAAGTTGTTAATTAAATATCTTTGAAAAATTATAACACTTTTATAATAAATGCATTTTGAGAGTAAGGGAAGAATACACATGAGGCTAGTACATTTTTCTGTGTGAGGACAGAGGTGTAGTGAAGCTTCCACAGAAGGTTGAAATGAGAGACCAAAATGAGATTTTTTCTGGAACTTTCCCAGAAGCTATAAAGTAAATGGAAGGCAATTTAGGAATCAGTAGAATTCCAGGATCTCTTGAACCTTATTTACCTAATTTAATTCCAGTCCCTAAGAGTTGGATATATATATATATATATATACACGAGGGTTGGAACTTAAATAATGTCAACTATTTATTTACAACCGAATAAAAGATTTACATGTTAGCAACCTTTACTATCCTTCAATGTAGTCACCAGCGTTGTGTATAACCCGTTGCCAGCGATGTAGAAGTTGTAGTATACCTTTAGCAGAGCCTTGATGGTGCAGATACAGCGGTCTCCTGCATGTTGAACATCTGGAACACTTCTGAAGCGAATGTCACGAAGTGGTTCCTTCATCTTCGGAATCAAATCAAAGTCACAAGGACTTAAGTCCGGGGAGTATGGTGGATGTTACAGTACTTCCCAACCCTATCGACCGAACAAATCAGCCACAGCTTTCGCTGTATGCGCCCGAGCATTGTCGTGCAAAATGATGGGTGGATTCTGCAGAAAGTGTTGCCGCTTCTTTCTCAAAGCTGGTCGCAGGTAGTGCTCCAAAAACGAACGGTAATACTCAGCATTGACGGTCTGTCGTGGAGGAATGTAATGCGTTAGGATAACACCATCATAGTCGTACACGAGAATCACCATAACTTTCACCGTATTGAGGCTCTGACGAACTTTCGACTTTCGTGGTGACCCATACTGACGCTATTCGTTCGATTGGCGTTTCAGTTTTGGCTCATCCAGAGTTATGATACATCGTAAGAAAATCTCTCCTTCGCGCTCATAGCGCTCCAAGTGCGTCTTAGCAGCGTCGTAACGCAACCATTTCTCAATTTCCGTCAAATCATGCGGAACCTATCGTGATGCAATTTTTCGCATGCCCAGGCGTTCCTTCAGAATGTGAAGCACAGTCGTATGTGCTAATCCAGTTTTTTGGGCAAGCTCACGAATCGTCTGGCATCGATCACTGTCCAGTAACACGGCAAGAGCATGCACTTCTTCACTGACGCTCGTAGGACGACCTGCCCCCCGATGAATGTCTGCCACAGTTTGCCGACCATCTTTGAAGGCTTTTACCCAACGTGCCACTGTTCTGAAAGGAAATGCAGATTCCCCACAAGCCTCTTGAAGACCTTTATGACACTGTCGTGCTGTACGACCTCTGGCACATTCAATCTTGATCCAACTCCGTTGTTCCTGTTTCGAAAACATAGTGATAAGAGTACGTTAGACCGCTAGCTCACAAGTGGCTGTGTTTCTCTCGATGATGCGCATGTGAGAAGGGAGAGTCCATTTGCTCTGAGAAAAGATAGGTATGTAAACAACGTGTGCTATCAGCGACAATATTAGATTCCGTTGCATAGCGTTTTCACAGCAGTGTTGCCACTATTAAAGTTCCAACCCTCATGAGTATATATATATATATATACTGTTTAGCTAAAAACTTTACTGTCCTGCAGTCTGTCCAAATCTTAGGGGGAGGGAATTAAATTATGTAAATAAGTTTCAAATGAGCCTGGAATTCTATTAATTCCTAAATTGCTTTGTGTTTACTTTATAGTTTCTGGGAAAATTCCAGAAAATATCTGATTTAGGTCTCTCATTCCAACCTTCTGTGGAAGCTTCACTACACCTCTGTCCTCATGGATGGATAGAGAGAGTGAGTGAGAGAAAAAAGAAAACCAACACAACATTGTTGTAATAATTTTATTCATTTTATGGCTCTGCCTTATACAGTAATTATTATTTTTTTTTTAATAATGAATCACATTTTACTTAAAAATACTTGTTTCTCCTCTGGAGCTGATTAATGCAAATACAAATTGATCTTTATAATCGATTGAAAATTTTAGTATTAAGTGACTGCAGTGACTTATAAATAGAAACTATTTGTTTTTAAATTATTTTTTATAAAAGTATAAATTCTATAAAGAAAATAAATAGGAATGTATAGAAAAATAATTTGTCATACATTTGTGGAAATTTCTACAATATTTTTGCATCATAATTGCAATAATTATATAAGAAACAATCTTTTAAATTTAGTGATGGTGATAGCTAAATGTAAGCTGGTATAATGGAAAAAATTAAAGTGTTTTAAGATATTGAAAGAAATTCTGTAAATTTGTAAGCATAGATCCTGAAACTCTGGCATCCAATATTAAACTAAATAATTAGAAGTCATCTTTTTTGTATATTGCTGTGAAAGCAGCATGTACTAATGACTGTATGCTTAACCATGAAAGTAATTTGGATAGTTGTATGCAGTTTATTATGCAAGCTATCAATAGATTCATGTTCTAAACTTAGAGGACTTCATTTCATAAAATAGTTTGTTCTAGACTTAATATTTGTGATTTGTATATAATTATATTTGACTTTTTATTCTTTTGTGGGGTAATAGCAAGTGCACACCAGATAAGACCCAAAAATTACTAAGTTTACCTGTTAAATTTATTATGATGCATACAATTTTTTCCCCTATTTAATACCAACTCTCACAGAAGTGTTTTAATTAACATATTATTGTTCTCAGCCCGCAGCATATCAGAGGAGTTCAGCAGTGGTGACACACGTTATCGTGACAATGATGATTATCCACACACTCGAGATAAGGGCAAGGAAAAAGAAGACCGAGATGAAGGCAAGTAAAAGAATTTATGTTTTTTAGGATATCAGAGAACTTATACAGTAATTCATGCTATCACAACAAAATCTTCTTTGCCATTTATATAAGGACCATAAATCCATCTTAAAATTTAGGTGAATGATGGCTAATGTATTTTAATCAAATGTTTTGACTTCTGTGTACTAGAGTTTGTTGCAGAATATCTTGGGGGTGAGAAAACTTTGTGGTAAAGTTGTAGATAGTGATAACTATTTTACTTTAAATTAGCCCTTTCTCATCTTCATTAGACTTTATTGTATATATAAGTGGAGCATAAGAGTATTAAATCAACTCACTAGCTAATTAAGAATAAATTAATTTGCTTCACTGCATTAGTTCCGACACAAAATTAATTTTAATTATTATGGGTTATTTCAGTCCATCATAAACCTTTATTACATTTTATTGTATTTTTTACTGCTAAACCTCAAATTAAAATTATTTCTTTCAAGACTCTTACTTGCAAACCTATTCACTCTTCTGTTAAATTTTAAAATACTTGAGACTCTTTGTTAAAAGTTTCTAGCCATTAAAAACTTATTTTGTTCTTGTTAATAATGATGCATAAGGGAAAAGGTTTAGAGATTTGACTTAAAAATGTCCAAGCCATAAATATTAATGAACCACATGGTACATGCGACAAGTAGAGCTTTTAACCATTCCTTATTATAATGGAGCATTCATTCATACTGCTCTGCCTGAGGGTAGGTCCTTCACAGCAAAGCAAGCATCATGATACCATGTTTGCAGCTTTTCTTGAGAGAGATACTGCAGTAGCTTCCCATTGCTTTATGCAATGATAAAAATGAGATGTTGATAGAGCAATGGCAGAATGAGTGGCAAGGGAAACTGGAGTACACAGAGAAATCCCTGCCCAGGTGCTGCATGTACACCACAAATCCCAAAGGTTGCTGGGATTGAACCCAGGCCACCTCAGTGGGAGGTGAGTAGTGTAATCACTTGGTCACAGTACTGTTTGATGGAGCACAGGGCATAATTTAGGTTTCTGTTTTCTTCAAATCTGGACTAGAAAATGTAGATCAGACACTATTACTGCAAATGTCATCTTTCATTCCATCTCACATGCAAAAAAATGAGTCCAGGATAGCAGGTCATGAGTATGGTAGCGAATATGTTGAGATAAAAGAAAAGAGAAAGCTTTCAAGGTAAAAATATTATTTATAGAGATACAATTTTTGTTTAAAACATTTAAATTAATGTAGTGATTCTTTTTAATGGGTTTCAAGAGCTTTCTGAATGTCATTTTTATTAATTGCATGATTTGCATAAATTTATCTTTATTTAAGGTTTTATTACAACATTGAAATTTATACTACAACATTCTTCATCTATTTTATTCATTACATTAATAAACTACCATATAAACATATAAATATAGTTCATTGGTGTGTTATTCAGTTTCTAAAAACAATGTTCTACATATGAATATGAATTTTGTTCACTGCCTGCATGCATTCATTAACAGTATCATTAGTATCCTAAACATTTTTAATAGAGTGTGTCATGTAGCTAAGAGAGGGCGTAGTTAAAATATTTTAAATTTATGTTTATGCATATAGTTCTACTGCATGTGCATTATAACCACCTTGGAGTACTGAGACAGCAACAGTAGAGGAAGATTGATTTTGGCCAAAACTCCTGTTCTGTGGAAGAAGGAAATAAGGCACAATGTGAGTTGATGTCTCAGTTTACAGAGCAAGAATAGGGCAGTTTGTAGTCAAGTATAGTAAAGAAGCAAGGAGGATCAGATGAGGAAAGGAAGAGTTCAAGAATGTTTCCATTACAGGGATCATTGTGGTAGTTTTTCTAGTTATTGCGGGTTGAAATGAACCCTGGCCATATTGATTCAGATGATGTAGTGGAAAAGATTCTGGGCAGAATGGATGGCCTAAAAGAATGCCTTTGTAACAAGATGAATGCATTTTCCAAGGATATCAAACAAGAGATATGCGAAGGAATTCAGATACTGAAAAGGGAGATAGAAAAAAATTGAACGAAGAATGGAAAAGCTGGAAAACAAAAATTGCAAATTTAATTTGGTATTTACTTGAGTTGAAGAAAGGAGAGGAGTTTGGGCTCAATTGGAGGTGCAAGTGATTCAGGAACAAATGCTAGAGATGAAACTAGGAGGATGGGAAATTGCAGATGCCTTTCAGGTGGGAATACAAGTAGGCAAGAGTGCAATAATAACAAAGTGTACTACCATGAGCATCATGAACGAGATTTTATGCAGAGCAACGAAACTCAAAGGAACCAATATTTTCACCAATAAGGACATGCCAATGGAAGAGAGGGAAATAAAGAGGAAAACTGTATTAGAAAGAGGAAGATTGTATTAAAAATTAGAGATGCTAGGGCAAACAGTAGCTTATATACAGAAAATGCAATTATGGATTGATGAAAAGTTGGTGATTTTAAATAAAAAAAGTAGCTAAGCAACCATAGAAGCATGCAGCAGGACATTCATTGCAACCAGATTGGGTAATGGAAGATCATAGATCGGTTCGACTATGTGCATATCAAGCTAGGAGAGGGGAGTGCTGATGTTGGCACGAGAGAATGTGCTAGAATGGCAAGGTCAAGGAAAAGTAGTTATGATGACATCACCATAAGAAGATATAATCAGACAGGCATTTGTCTCGAGAGATTCAGCTGCTGGCAAGAAAGGAGATGGAGGGAGGAAGAATGGGAAAGGACGTCACAACAGATTCCAGCAATGTGTCAATGTATCTTAGAGCTTGACAGCACAGTGCAGCAATATGCAGGAAGAAAATATTTCCCCAGCAGCATCAAGACTCAAAAGCAGGAGAGATCAAACTCAGAAGTTGGAAGAAACTGCAGGAGTTTATAACTAGAGTGGATTCAGAATTGGGTGAAAAGCAGGAGATTGAATCTCTGAGGTTGAGTTTTTGGAATAGTGAAGGTTTGAAAAGGAGTTTGTCTTTGGGTCTTGGTTCGAAAGTGCATTTATTAGCATTACTTGAGACGTGGGTAGAGGATAGGGATGAGATTAGAATGGCAGATTTTGAATTTATAGGATAAAAGGGTTCAAGAAGGAATATTAAGGGCAGAGCCTCAAGTGGTTTGGGGCTATTATTTGAAAGGAATGGAAGGGCAAGATTAAAAAGAATGGAGCTCTAAGATGAAGGATGTAATGTGGGTAATATTGGAGAAGTTAACATTGTGTTTATGAATAGTTTATAATCCACCCAGAAGTTCGTAGTTTCACTGCTGATATCTCTTCTTCCAGTTAGGAAATGAGATGGAAAAAATTAAAAGGAATTTCCTATGATAGAATTTTTTTTACTAGAAGATTTCAACTTGCAAACAAAGAATTGGGTTGTATTAAATGACTAACCCATACAGCAAGACAAGGGAAGTGTGATAAAGAAGGCTTAAGGATAAAGAAATGAGTGAAAAACGTATGAAATGTGTTAAATTTTTTTAATTCAATGGCTTGGTGATTTTAGATGACTTTTGGGGGAAGATAAGATTGGTGAATGTACATTTGCAAGTGGTCACAGTATTGTGGATTTTGCTATATGTGGTTGGGAGTCATTAGGGTAAGTAATGAATTTAGTTAGTAACAGTCCTCATTTTCCCTTAATGGTGGGTTAAAGGGGTAAAATTAATGGTAAGAAGAATTTATATTCAAACAGAAGGGAATTCAGAGAGAAAGTGGAAAGATATAGGTGGAAACAGGCCCAGGTTGGAGAGTTTTATCCAATCATGATTTCTGTAATGTTAAGATTGTGTGTCCATGGAATTAATTTGTATATTGAATTAGACAAGAGTGAAGAGACATTATTTTTACTAGAATTCATGCTTAAATGGCTAGGCAACAGTATGCTTATAAGCAGGAGGAATAAATTAAAAGCTATAATTATTGTTTTGATCAAGAATGCAGAGATTTGAGAAATTTGGTAAAGAGTGCCATAGTTAAGTGGGTAGAAAATGCTCAATGTAAGGATGGAGAAAAATTGACCAAGTTAAGGGCACTGTATAAAAGGTTATTAGACAGCAAGAAAGATGAATGGGGTAGAAAAAAAGGCCTTAGAAATAGAGGCAAAAATCAAATATGGGATATTATAAGAAACTGTACAAAAACTAGTGTGGGGGTATCATTAATTATGGTATAGTTTAGTTTAGGAATCTGGAGCTTAAGGGGTTTTAGAAGTAATTGTGAGCATGGAGTTTGCCCTACATATGGAAACTTGGAAAATGTAGAACATATTTTGTTTGAATGCTCAGGAACAAGTCAACAACAAGCAATATATGGCAAATGTTTGAAGCTAAATAATCAAGTTGCAGCAAAGAAAATGTTTGGTAACCAAAGGCAAAATAGGAATCTTGGGGAATATTTGTACAGAGTTATGATCAGTGAGGACAGAGGATTTGTGAGTTGGGTTGTGTTTGCCTTGGGTAACTGGCCTGTAGTTTTATTGTCATTATATGTACATTAGATCAGAAGTTTAAATGTACTTGAATGTAAGTCACTTAAGGGCAGGATTTTATAAATGAGATTGGATTCATTCAAAATTTAGGGTGATCATTAAATTGTACGAAATGTTTTATTGTGTCATTATAGTGTTTCTTTGTTTAGTAGGAAGGGTGGTGCTAGAGTTTTCTTGATAACCGAGCACTGGGTCTTAACAAACACTGTTAAATATAGTTGGTTAAATGGTATAAATTAGTATGTTAATTAAAATTTTGTATCTGCGTGAGTTAAAATAATGTCCTGAAATGTAGCCTAGCTAAGAACAGCTGTATTGTAATATTTGTATACTTAGTATTACTTATTACTGTTTAAATAAATAAATTAATAATTAGTATTATCCTGCAGTCCAGCATTGTCTAAGTATGTTAGAAATTGGAGGATGATTACTTTAAAGCAATAAACAAGTTCTTTTAATTTATTTAGAGATGATGTTAAAGTTGGTTCAAGAAGGAATAAGCATAGGCCATTAATTGATCTGTTGGTGGTGGTCACCATTGCAGTGGGTAAAATCATATATTAATAGATATGTTTTTTTAAAACATTTTTTAAACATCCTTCTTAGTAAAATGAAATATGCAGTTTTGTTTTAGTCATTTATCATCATGCAGCCTAGTAGGCTCAATGCTCATATGTAGAACATATTATCTAAAATTTTCCAGTTAGCAATGCTAATTGTGTGTGCATTTTAGGCAAGTTTATTCTGTTTTTCTTCCTCAGAAATGATAAAAGTTTATGATGGGAATAGTTCCTTTCGACGCCGCATTTTTCGAGTGATCACTGTGTCGAGACAAGCAACAACAGAACAACTTCTCACCAGTGCACTAAGAGCATTCCATATCACGAAGGATCCAGGTAGGTTTGTTAGTTCATTTATCTAAGTAATACCTCATTATACAAAAATGTACATTCATGAGCACTAGTGAAACAGTAAAAAAATAGTGATATTTAAAATTAGAGGAGATTACATGAGCAAAGAAAGCAAATACTGTAGAAAATGGAACATAATAATCAAAATAAGAAATGATTACAAGAAATAGAAATATTATTCTCAGAAAATAAACAGAGACAAAACTACAACTCTACCTAGCAGGTAGAATTGAAATTAGATATATAGGTCAATTTCACACACACACACAAAAGGAGTGATTATACTGCATTACAAAATTTTAGCTATTGTTTTTTCTAAAAAAAACTTGGTCTCACTATTGTAATATTGGTGTTCCTGATCACAGTAATTTTCTTCTACAAAGTAAGATTAAAGTATGGCATTCCCTCATATTTTACACGCCTTCAGCACATATAGTTACATAGCTGTTCAGTTTTGATGCTATTGAGAAAATTTTAGCTGTACTATGTGTTCTCAATTAGTAAAATTAATAAATTAACATTCAAACAAATATTCAACCTACCATGCTATTTCTGGTACCTATGCTGAACTATAGTGTTCAGATATTAACACATGGGAAAACATGAAATTTCAATGTTCAATTATAAATGTCATACCTACTTTCTTCCAAAAATGAATTTTTTACTATAATACAAGTGTGTCAAACATATATGCTTATTGATTTTTTCTTTTATTTATATCTGGAAATGTATTTAATATTACGTTCTAGCAGTATTGCAGTAGTCTGAAATCATTAAGACACTCCAGTTTTCTATATATAATGGATATTCAAAATGTTATCGCCTGACAGAGATGGTGTTGGTAGTCCCAAATAGGAAGGGTAGCTCTCAAGTATGATCCTTTATAGATGGTACACTGTGCGTTTTCATATACACTCATTTATTTGAGTGCTATAGTGCAACAAAGTAAATAAGTTGAGACTTTTTTCAGCAAAATGGCATAATCAAATATTGTGCAGTGATAAAGTACCTCTTTTAAAAGATTTAATGCCAACTGAAAAAAAAAGTAATCGGATTTCACGTTGAAGGATTTAATTTCCTATGCTAAGGAAATGGGCTGCTGAGTTAAAATGAGGTCGTTCTTCCACTATTGATAATGAATGTTCACAATGCCAATGTTAAAGAATACACAAAAATAAAAGTGCATTTTCCTTTTTTTTTTTTATTAGTGTTTAATGCCCATTTTACTACTAAGGTACCACAGATGGTGGACACTGATGATACATGAAATGAAATGATAAATTGGGAAAGAATTATTTTAAAGGAAGGAAGGGTTCCAGACGTAAGTTTTTGGGTACCTCCCCAGCATTTGCCATTTATGATTGAGGAAAACCAGGAAAAAACCTCATTCAGGGAGGATGGTCCTGGTGGAATTCGAACCCCAGACCTCCCACTCACGAGTCCATGCCGATAATGACTTCGACCACCTGGGGAAGTGTAAAGGCGCATGAGCTTGTAAAAATCCCAATAGATTATGTCTGGAACATTTTGCATGAGTATTTGCACATGAAAATGAACATTTTTCAGGGGTGCTTGGACATATTTAGACATAACTCGATGGACTTTTTGCAACGTTACATCATAGTGGACGAAATATGGATTCGCCATCACATGCCAGAAATGAAGCAGCAGTCCAAACAATGGGTTCAAGAGGGTGAAAGCACTTCAAAGAAGGCCAAGTATGTCAAATTAGAAGGCCAGCCTTCTGGGATGCTTGGGGTGTGGTATTGGTTGACTACCTGGATAAGGGCAAAACCACTAACAGGGAGTATTATGCAGTATTGCTGCAGCAGTTGAAGGATGCTGTTAATTGGCCTTAACATCTACATTTATGAAAGAAAAATGTCCTTTTCCACAAAGACATTGCACTGGCATATACTTCCTCAATTGTGATTGCAAAGTTGCATGATTTGCACTTTGAACTGCTGTCTCATGCCCCATATTCATCAGATTTGGCTCCCAGTGACTTTCTTCTCATCTCAAATTTGAAGAAATGGCTTGCAGGACAGATTTACTTCATATACGGAGATCATAGCTAAAACAAACACTTATTTTGCAGCATTAGAAAAATCATTTTATACCAAAGATATAATGAAGCTAAAATATTGTTGATATCTAAATGTATAGAGTAAAAAGGTGATTATGTTGGGGGGGGGGGAAATGATTCAAAAACCTTGGTTTCTTTCTTAGGTCAAGAACAACTTAACTGCCCTCGTATCTCTGCTCTGGATGTATGGATTACATGTAAAATATTTCACACATTTTGTATGTTAGATGGAAAATATTCAAATGGTTGTGGAGGAAATGTACTTTATTCACATTTTGCAGCCCATGTTGTGGTAGGTAGCTTGAGGAAAGTTCAACTACTTGCACATAATTTTCACTTTTCCTGCTATTCTTGTTTCAAAAAGTTTTCTGTAATGTTTTTTAATTAAAACTATGCCTTCTTGACAACTTCATTGATCTAATGAGCACAGTTGATGGCTTTTATTTACTTATATATCTGAGGGCTGATTTTGCATTAGATAATTTTGGAAATCTTTTGCACAGATGCTGAAATTCCAGTTCTTTCTTCTTCATTCTCTCCATAAAGACCTTTATTAGGCTTAATTTGACACATAGTAGAGGCAAGAATGCCCTTCCATGATCAATATAAGATTATTTATTCACATTTTGTTTTTTCTTGGAGTAAAGGAACCATGGGAAGGTCAGTTTCCGTGTAAATAATATTTTGACTTTGCCCTGCTGTCCCATTTGCGTAGATAGTTGTAGTTTATTGTTGATCCAATTGATCTCTTTACCACATAGTAGTACAATTGATGTTGGATACATCTTAATAAAATATTGACTTATATATAAGAATGTCAAAAGTAATAAAACATAATACAATTAGGCATATACCTAATAAAATACTGAATTATATACAAGAATATCAAAAGTAAAAAATATAATATAATTAGGCATATACAATATCAAGTTAAGTAAATAGTTATCATAGCAATGTGTTGTTTCCTCTGGCTGTAATACCAATAGTTGATCAATGACCTTTAAGTATACACAGATGCAACTTGAATATTGATCATGATTAAGGTTTATTTACATTCATTCCATGAAGTTCTTGTGCAAGTTATGACCTTTAGAACATGGAAAAAGTCAAGATGTACAATGTTGTGTTTCATAGTTTATTTCATCCTTTACATACATAGTTAAAGAATATCCCACAAAATTTACACAGGGAAAAAGAAAGGAATATATTTTATTCTTAAATAGACAGTGGGTCGATTTAATACTCTTATGCTCCACTTACCGATGAATTACACAGAACATGTTTCACAGGCCTTCGTCTGCACCATCAGCTGTGTGGATGATATCTTTGTGATTGTTAATAAGAAACACTTGGATTATGCTTTGAAATTGCTAAACCTACAAGATAGGGAATTAAAGTCACTTCTGAAATTGAACAAGAACAAGACATGATTCCTTTCCTAAAATTAAAGGTTATCGGAACAGGTAATAATTTGAAATTTGGAACATACAGAAAGGATACACAGACTGAAAATTACAGCCAGTGATTTCAACCGAACAGACACAAACATGCAGTTTTCAACAGCTTAGCACAAAGATTCATTAACATACCCATGAATGAATTTGAATACAGCAAAGAGTACTCTCACATAATACAAATGGCAAGAATCAATGGGTATGGCCAAGAAATTGTATACAAGAAAATCTAACAAGAGAAGAGGTTAAAACAGGTTACAACATTGTCAGCAAAAAAAAGAAACAATTTACAAGAAATGCTTATCATCCTTGGGCGAACAAAAAATTCCAGAAAATATTCCGAGAATTTTGGATTACTTTGTCCCCAGTGAATAAATTCAGCCTAAATAATCTGCTCAACTCTGGTGATAATGATAGAATATCTAATGAGAAGAAGCCAGGAATATATCAAATCAATTATTTGGAATGCAACAAAGTATATGTTGGCAAAACAAAAGAAGCATTGGAATTAGGCTAAAGGAACACTGGAGAAACATCAGGTACAATCAGATAGATAAATTGGCAGTTACACATCACATTTGGAGAGATAAACATGATATAGAAGTGGAAGTCAAATTATTGAAATTCATAGATAGACCCTTGGAGGTGGGAATATGGGGAAAAATAATTATAAAAAAATATGAAGTTAAGGATATAAACTTCGAGATCCCAACAGAAGACAAATTAATCCGAAAGTTCATAAAATAGTCAGGAGAGCTGCACCAAGTCCATTCAACCAACAACGAATCCTGCAGTCAACAACACAGTTGATGATGGGGGCAAAGGCCTGTGAAACATGTTCTGTATAATTCAGTGGTAAGTGGAGCATAAGAGTATTTAATTGACTCACTGTCTAATTAAGAATAAATTAATTTATTTGCTGTATTAGCTCCGACATGAAATTTATTTTGAATTTAATGAAATATATGTATATATGCGTATAAACTCCTAATTACCTAGTATTTTACATAGTTTTTTGGTTGTTATATTAAAGTCGTATATACATTACAATAATTTTCTTCTAAATATTTTTTATAGCTTTTATGGTTAATTTAGTATGACGTATTTATTTTATATCTTCTGACAGTTTTTTATATTACTCTTTATCTGTATTTTCTATTGAGCAATTATTTAATGTTCCCTTTAATATAAATAAAAACTAGTTACCATTATTTCTTAAGTTGTGGATATGCATATAACAATGAAGTTTGTTCACTTTGTAAATATATTTAATACTCTGGTATATATGCATGGAACAATTAAGATGTTAAGAATTTTAAATATGTCCCTTTGTATCTATGTTTTTTTTATCCAATTTTCTTATTTTTTTGACTTTCTTTTCCAATTTAAAGATTTTGTTTACCTCCCTTAATGTACCATGTTATCCATATATTATATGCAAATATAAAAATGCACAATAAACCTGTTTCATTGTTTTGTTATCCATTGCTTTCCAAAGTTGTCTCCTTACACATATTCCTTTGTTTATTGTTCTGGTAGTGTGCAGTTGCTGTTTCTAGTTTAAATGTTTTATCAGTTCAATATTTATTCAATTTGGAATTGAACACAGTGAAACACGCTGTGTTTATTGGTTACTACTCCTTGGAAATTTACAGTTGATTTTTTAACATTTTCACCATTTGTGTGAATTATATGAACCACATTTCCTTAGTTTGAAGTTAATCCAGGCTGTTTTTTGAACATTTATAATCATGTATAAATTTGCATAATATTGCTTTATAATTTGTAATACAGCATATGCTTTAAGCTGTACATATTTTTCTCTTTTATCTTTAATTATTATATCATCTGCATACTGAATTGCTATACTTCCATTTTGCTCTTTTATTGTAAATATATAACTTACATGCACTAAAAACAAGATAGGGCCTAGTGTTGAGCCTTGAGGAACTCTCTGTTTTATAATTTGAAAATCTGATTTTATTTTTCTATTGTTTCAGTTTTACTTTGATTATTTATTTCTATACATGATTTCTGTTAGGTATTATTTAATCCAAATCTGAGCAGGTCCTCAGACTCCATATTTTTAAATTTTTTCAATGAGAATATTTATATTTACATAGTCAAAAACTAGGAAAATAGCAACTAATGTTTCATGGTTTTTTAGAACATTTAGTATAATTGTTATTTGCATCATTTTTTGTATTTAGAATTGATTTGTGCTCTTGGAATCCATATTGTCATTTTTATATATGGTAATTTTTAAGTAGTTTTGTAATTGTTTTAAATACAGGGGTTCTAATATTTTTGACAAAGTGGAGCATATCATGAATGGACTATACTTTTCCATACTTTCCTTACTTCCTAGAGGACTGACAATTACTTTCTTTAAAGTATCTGAAAATATTCTTGCATTAATGACATGGGTATTTATAATGTGCTTAACAATTCAGCCATTGCAAATTTAAGGTACTTTAAAAGTTCATTTGAGATTCTATCCATGCCGTTTGGTTTTTAGTTTGATTATTTTTATCATTCTATTTATTAATGAATTTATATCACTTGGCCTGGTTTAGCACCAGAATCTACTGCATGTTTATTTAAATTTAATTGCACTGGAATATTTACATAGTATTTTTGCTAAGAATAAATTTGTTTTTGGTTTATTGTCTGCTTATCACATTTTTAATTACAAAAATTTTCCTTTGTTTTTTATCTATTTTTGTGAATTTCAGTAATTATAGTTCATATTGCTTTAGTGTTGTTATCAGCTAATGCAATTTGTTTCCTATTATATATAATCTTTACTCTTGTAAAGTTGTTTAAATTATGTTTATGTGTTGCCTCTTATATTCTAAAGTATTTATTGTGACATATTTATTCACACTTACTTTCAGAAGCTGGTCAAAGTGATTTCATATTTCTATTTTTATTATTGCTAATTCCCATTTTTTTAGATTAATAAAAATATTATCAATTTAAGTTTTGGACTGCATTGTAACCATATTTACCCCAATCTTTCAAATTTGCCTAATTAGGATTTTCATTAGGTTGTTCTTTACTATGTTGTGAGTTAAAAAATCAATATTCAGATCCCCCATAAGTATTTAATTTTATTATCCTGTTTTTTTATTTAATATTTGCTCATTATTTTTAAAAATACTTTTTTGTACCTGCTGGGGGCCTCTCAAATTTATCCAATTAGATTTTCAGTGCATTAATAACTGGTTTGACAGTAACAAATTCACGTGAACTTTGAAAAAATGAAATATGGAGGTCATCAGAAACTAAGGTTACAAAGCCTGCATGAAAGGTGTACATTTTATTTCATGCACCAATATAGTCAACTGATAGTACATACATTAGGTTATTTTTCTATAAAGTCTCCATATCGGTTTAGGCACTTGTCGCTTCGTGGGATGAGTTTGAATATTCCCTCTTGGTAAAACTCCTGACCTTGCATGTTTAGCCACGTTGTCGCGAAGTGTTTCACCTCCTCGTCCGAAGCGAATCGTCGGCCTCCTAGGTGCTCCTTCAAGTGAGCCATATGCTGTAACGTGATCCTTCTGTTGTCCTGAATCGGCTCCTCCAAGCTTGCTGCTGTTGATGCCGTGCTGGGTCGGCCACTGAGATCCTCGTCGGTGATGTTTTTTCTACCGGCCGCAAACTTTCGACACCATTGCCCGACATGCTGACGGGACATTACTGTCTCTCCGTAAACCTCTACCAGCTGCCGGTGAATTTCAGCCGCGGTTACACGTTTCGCCCACAGAAATCGAATAACGGAGCGGATTTCTTCGCGAGACCAGTTTTCCAAAACAGTCCGCATTTGTGTTTACTATTACTATTGCAACTAGATAGGTGACCTGGAACACCATTTCCAAGATCACTAATCTTGGATGAAACTTTACAAAATTGGCGCTGCGCTCGTATTTCAGTTGTTTGACAACTCCAACAGATATCTCTCTTGCGGGCACTACAGCTGCAAATTTAAACCGTGTTCAAACCTATTTCCCCAAACAAAAACGCACTTTTCATTAATACGTGTTTTAGAGTTGGTAAATAGAAGGAAGGCCGAATTATTTTATGCTGATCTCTTTGAAAATAGTTATTTGCAGTTCCGAAAGAAAGAAATGTGCGTTGTTACGACATGTGTTGATAGACGCATGAATTCACGCGTTTCATGTTCAGTATAAAGTGGCAAAGGAAAAATTGTGCCATTATTTATTAAAACAGAAGTGCGCCGTAGTGGAATGCAACACCAGGGTAGGCAACAAGGAATTGTTTAAAGTGCGTCTCTTTTAAAACTATAGACAACATTAAGCCTTTTCATTGTAAATGCCATCGGTCCTGGTGGTGTAGTGGTTACCATACTTGCCTCCTAAACCCAAGGTCGCGGGTTCGAACCCGGCCAGGACCGATGGATTTTTTCGGGGCGTAAAAATCCTAAGTATGGCTTCCTTCGGAAGGGAAGTAAAGCCGTGGGTCCGGTGTCGTACATTTACGGCACGAAAAAGAACAAGCCTGAAAGAGAGGCCTCTGAGCAAAATTTGTCGGCCGTTTCACGCCCTGAGTTGAATGGGACGCTGATGACCTGAGCTGTTAAAGAGCGTCCATAAATAAATCATTAAAAAAAAAAAAAATTGTAAATGCTATCAGGAGGACGGGATGTTATATTTGTGCACTATAACTTCAATATAACATTTATAATGGTACTTTAAATAAAATAACATGTATTGTATTGTTATTTATTGTACATAGTACATTGTCAATGAGAGGTATATTTACTTACATTTTTACACTCTTCATTATATATGAGGTTTACATTTTTAGGTTACGTAAAGGTTGTGTACAAAAAGGAACATTACATTTTACTTCATATACCCATCCTAATTTTCTACCTGCTTAGAATTTGGTTAAGAATATGAGTTACTGTCAGAACTTTTTATTAAAACGTCATATAAAGTATGGGCAGCATAAGAAATCGTCCCTGTGGATACTTGACAGGTTATCTATTTATATAATTTGTTTTACTTGTAGTTACCTTTCTTTTTCGGACGAAACTTAGTCATTGTTAAGCATTCCCCAACTTAGACAACCAGTTACAGAACCGCCGATAGCCTGAAGAGTGTCATACAAGACTCAAAAATCCGTTCTGTAACAGCAGCTTAGAACATACTAGGCAGGTTTTTACCTCTTGTATTTGACTCTTCAGGCTGTCGGCGATTCTGGAGTTCGGTGAAAGCTTAACATTATTTTCCGCGAAAAAGAAACGAAACTATAAGTAAAACAGGAGCAATAAACAAATAAAGAAATAAATCTAGTAAGGCTTGCATTGCCGACCTCTCATGGCTGCGGTATTGACTCGCCCAACGCGAAATTCGTGCATCCGGCGGGATGATGCTTAGAAAAATTTGCGCCGGATGCGCTCACCGTTTATTAACATTGAGTTACATTTCTGTAGTAATCTGTGGTGTTTACCTACAACTAGCTCTGTAGGAAGCGAGTGACTGAATCTCTGCACGATTGCCCACTGCATGTGTAGAATTACCGCACACTACTTATTTCTCTATATAGGATGAAATTCCAAAAATATCGGCCTTGTAACCTTAGTTTCTGATCACCCCGCGTACATAAATATTCACACAAAAAATTAAAATGTTACAGGCCTTAATATACAATACGAAGGCAATGAAATCATTGATTCTAGTAACATAAAATTTCGTAATATAATGATTGATCATAATATAAATTGGAAAGACCATATAGATTACATCTTACCTAAACTGAGCTCAGCATGTTTTGCAATGAGAACGTTTATTTGTTTTATAAATAAGATCATCCTAAAGAGAGTATATTCCTTAATGACTAATAAAATAATGTTCTGGGGAAATTATGCAAATACTAAATAATATTTTTTTCATGCAAAATAGACTAATACGAATAATGACAGGGACAAAATGATCAACTCATTGTAAACCACTGTTCAAAGCATTTGGAATTTTACCATTTGCTTGTGAGCATGTGCTACCTGTACTTTTATTTGTAGTAGACAACTCAGAAGTGTTCATAAAAACTTGGATAGGGCAGAATAGAAACCAGACACAGGCAGTGCTTACATAGACCAAGTAACAAGCTGCAGGCACTTCAAAAATGTTTTTACTACAATGGTATAGTATTATTATCCAATTCACTTCTATCATCTATAAAGAAATGTTTACTAATGAAAATAAGTTCAGGTTAATATTAAAAAGATACCTTATCCCACACACCTTCTATACAGATGAGGATTTTATGCAATCATATAATAAGTGTACAAATTTTTCTCCAGTAAATTAATTCAGTATTGTAAATATACTAAATATAAATATTTTAAGTTACCATTTTGCAAAATATTCTAGAAGTGAATGCCCAATATCGCGAGTTCGAACCCTGCCAGGACCGATGGATTTTTTCGGGCGTAAAAATCCCAAGTATGGCTTCCTTCGGAAAGGAAGTAAAGCCGTGGGTCCCGTGTCGTACATTTACGGCACGATAAAGAACCTCAAGCCTGAAAGAGAGGCCTCTGAGCAAAATTTGTCAGCCGTTTCATGCCTGAGATGAATGGGATGCTGATGACCTGAGATGTTAAAGAGCGTCCTTAAATAAATCAATTAAAAAAAAAGTGAATAATTTAAGCTATCGATAATATGTTTTTCTTTTCTAAAATGGCATATTAATATATACTACGTAAAAATGACCATTTCTAACAAACTCTGCACCAGAGTTAAATTTTATAAACATAAAGAAATTGACAGTTTCATCAAATGTACATAAAGCATATAACATTTGACAAAATCTACATCCTAGAATTGGCTAGACTCATTATAGTATCCACAGGTTGTAGCGATATGATATGGCAATATAACATACTATCTGATTACAACTATTTTTTTCTTTAAGTTAATTACTGCAGCTGCTGTTTCACATTTTCCATTTCAACTATGAATATGCTACATTCTAATCATCTAAAATTTATAGCATTTTTTTTTATATAAGTATCTGTTCCATCACTACTATGCCTTTATCTACAGTAGTGTGCCCCTAACATTTGGCAATTATTTACTACTATATCGTTTGGTTTTTACACCATGTTCTGTAAAAATAATATCTGGTACCCTTTCTTTTATAGTTAACTGTATAATTGATTTATTACTTTTTATGAAAAAATGTTAAAATTTGTTACATTTACCCATTTTTGCATGCACCTTTCTTTATTTTGCCTGCCTAATTTTTCCATCCCCAGTGTTCTTTTTAGCATTTGACCTTATGCTTCTTATAATTTATAAATCAAGTTCATCCCTTCCTAGACAACTCTGATCTATGTGCCTACAAATATTGTTGAATTAAGTGAATTGCATGTTACCTTTATTTATGTCTTTTATTAGTTTGTGGCTAGCTTACCTTCTTACTGTAGTATTCACTTATATCTTTGCCACAGGAGAGCATTTTTTCACAATCATATTGCATTATATACCTTCCCCCACAACTTTATCTGATTAACATTTTCTCATAATTTTGCTTACATGTAGCATCACCATTTTAGTACCATTCCTACCATTCGGCAGGTGGCCGAGGTCATTAAGGTGCAGACTCGTGAGCAGGAGGTCTGTGGTTCGATTTCCACCAGAACCATCTACCCTAACTGTTTTTTTTCTTCAGGTATTCCTCAGTCCTCATAAATGGCAAATGCCGGGGAGGCACCCTAAAACTTAGGCCCAGAGAATTTCCTTCCTTTAAAAGAAACCCTTACCCAGTTTATCATTTCATCTCATTTATCACCAGTGTCCACCACCTGTGATGCCTCAGTAGTTAAAACAGGCATTAAAACACTATTAATAAAGTACCTCTCCTAATATCTTCTTTATTTAGAAGTTTGGCAGGTATTCTGTAGTCAGTGTTCTGAAAATTTTCACTTTCACATCAGCTCTATTTAATTTCCACTTTTTTAATGATGAAGCCACCATATACAATCACACTTTTTGTGCCTTCTTTCTTCTCTGTTGCTCTTATGTTATGAACTCCTGTTTTTGTTTCCATAGTTCTGGTTTATTCACTAGGGGGTACTTGAAGCTTGGGCGTTCTAGCATTAATAACTTAATATTGATTTAATGAAATCACGCCAGGGACTTGATTAATAGAAAGTGTTATCCTTGACGTAACACACACAATAAATACTCTCGTAACGACTGCTGCTGCTGGCCGCAGTCCCGAGCGACAGCGGAAAGAGCGGAACTACTCCTTACATGGCCGCTTGTAACGGTGTAAATGTTGCTTATAATATGCGTTGTCCTTCGTAATTTTTAAATAAAAATTAATAGGGGATTGTTAGGCAAGTAAAATGGTGTGACAGTGGTAAATCTGCTCTTAATAGAATTCGCAATTAATTCACATACACTAGCTCTATCGCCTATCTCGAGTAAATCCGAAATCGGTGGACCCAGTTGTTTGCTTCGACTCGCTACGGCCTGACGCCCTAGGCTCGCCTCCTTTTCGTAAATGCAAATTGATTGGGACAGGTAAATCACTGTAATGGTGGCAAGCTTTCTTTGATAGCAGTAGAAAGAAGTTATAAACATTAATTTATTGTCCATTCTGTGCATTGTACTAGTTACCGAGTAAATCATTGTAATAGTGCCAAATCTCCTTTAACTCCGGCATAAAAAAGTATCTAAATGTGAAATTCGAAACTACCATTTTCTTAACTAAAGCATGATGCTCTAACCGACTGAGCTCTTATGCTATTGCACTTGAGCACTTTATTATTTTAGCTATATCTGTGGAAGTCAATACTTTCGGCTCTCTCCGCTGTCACTCGGAATTACAGCCAGGAGCACTGTGGGTTAGCAAAGAAAGGAAAAATCCAAAGAAAAAAAAACAAATTAAATGCAGCTTGGATCAAGAAGATGAGAGTTTTAGTGAGCTTGATGTTATAATATTTTTTGACTCATTTGCAAGTACCCCGTAAAATGCCCATTAGCAGTCAATTGACCGCTATTATTTTCTTATACATTTTTAATAATTTTTCTCACTGAAAACTATAGAATTTCTTACTTATCATCTTCCAACCTATTGTGATGGTATAGAGGGAACAATGTTACTTCTAAATAGCATGCCAGGTTAGAATCCAGTTTGCATTAACTTCTGGAGTTAGTTTTATACATTGGTTTCTTTTCAGTATCACATCATTAATTGCAATTCTGACTCAGATCAATAAAATTTCTTACTTATCACTTGCAGACACTACATTGGCTACTGTGCATCAGCTTATAAATTGTAGTATGTTAGTGAGGTAAAATTTACTCAAACATTATCACTGGAAGAGAAACAAATGAAGTCTACAACTCCTAAACTGTAGTGGAACTACAAAAATCAATGAAAAACTGAAAGAATTATGAAATCAAAGCTGTTGAGTGAGTGTAAATTCCATTAGAAGTTAACAGATGAACAGCACTTTGAACTCCCATAAACAGTAACACAGAAAAACAGGAATTGGCTATGGAATGAGAGTTACATTGACAGGTGGTGTCTGTGTGAGCTCTTGTTGTGGGAAGAAGGGCACAAGATATAAAAGGGAGGCGAGGTGTTAACTTATAGAACAAGCAGTGACAACTTGTACATAAGAATAGTGAAGAAGCAAGGACAAGGAAGAGAGAAAAAACCGCCAAGGGTGGCCGAGGTCATGAAGCCGCGGTCTCGGGAGCGGGAGGTCTGGGGTTCGAATCCCACCAGGACCTTCTCCCTGATTGAAGTTTTTTCCAGGTTTTTCTCAGTCCTCATAAATGCCAAATGCTGGGGAGGCACTCTAAACTTAGGCCTGGAACGTTTCCTTTCTTAAAAAAGATTCCTTTCCCAATATATCATTTCATCTTATGTATCTTCAGTGTGGTGCCTCAGTAGTAAAAATGGGTGTTAAACACTATTAAAAAAAAAAAAAAAGGAAGAGAAATGGAAGAGTCCAAGAAAGATTTCATTTCTGGAATTATAGTGATATTTCTGTTAATCATCGGGAAAGTTAAGTTGATACCCACTCCTAAGGATTTGGAGAATGTTGTGGATAAGATCTTGGAGAGAATGAACGAATTAGAAGTTTGTTTCAGTAATAAGATGAATTTAATGTATAAGGAAATTAAACAAGAAATTTGTGAAGAAGTGGGGACAATAAAAAAGGAGATAAGAGTAATTAAAATTGAGATGGACAGGCTGGAGAATGAAAACCACAAGATAAGTGTTTATTAGAGTGGAAGAAAAGAGGAGTTTGTGCCAAATTGGAGGTACAAGAGATTTTGGGAAACAAGTTAGAAATGCAATTAGGAGGACGGGAAATTGTAGATGCATATAGGGTGGGAATAGAAGCATAATTGTAGTGAAGTTTAGCACAAAGAGAATTACACACAAAATCATAAGTAGAGTAAAGAAACTTAAAGGAACAAATATTTATATTAATAAAAATTTATCAAATGAGGAGAGGAAACTTAAGAGGAGGATAATATCAGAAATTAAAGAAGCAATGGCAACAAGCCCATATATGGAATATGCTATTATGGGTGGATGGAAGGATTTGACTCTTAATAAAAGGGAATATGGTATGGTAGTAATACACAGCAGGTTGTGCCTTAAAGTCCTCTACAAGGTGGTTTGAGAAGTGGAAGATTGGAGGTGGGATCGACTGTTTATGTGCCAAGTGAGGTAAAGGGAGAGTTGAGGTTAATGCAAGAGCAGGGACTGGAATTCTAGGATCTTGGAGCGATTGGAATGACATTTCCATCCAAGAGGACGTCATTGGACAAGGACTGGACATAAGAGATTTAACAGCAGATGAGGGAGGAGGTGGAGGAAGAAAGAAGAGAATAGGTATCATGGAGTGTTATGTCAGCATCACGGGACAGCTTCCTTGAGCCTGGTAACATGGTACAATGGCATGAGGGAATTGAGTTGAGAAGTCGGAAGAAGCTGCAGGAATTCGGATATAGAGTGGACTCTGCATAGAATGAGAAGGAGCAGGTTGGGTCTGTAAGGTTGGGATTCTGCTACTGCGAAGGCCTGAAAAGGAGTTTGTTAGTGGGCCTTTATTGGGTCATTTGTTGCTAAAATATATTAGCTGTAGTTGAAACATAGTCATATGGGGGGAAAGGAAGTAAGAATGGTGGATTTTGAATTTTTGGGAAAAACGAGTTCAAGAAGGAATACCAACGGGAGAGCCTTGGGTGCTTTGGGGTTGTTATACAGAAAAGAATGCAAGGATCAGATCAAAGAGTGGAGATCAAAGATGAAAGGGGTAAGTGGGTGATATGGGCAAAGTTAGCATTATGTGTAAGGATAGTTTATAATCCTCCTAGAATTTTCCAGTTTCATAGCCAAGCTCTCTTCCACTACTTAGGAAATGCAATGGAAGAAATCAGAGAGGAATTTCCTATGGTAGAATTTTTATTACTGGGTGACTTTAATGCGAGAAATGGGAATTTACAAGCAAAGAATTGGGGTATATTAGATGATTTAGCTAGAGAGCAAGATAAGGGTAGTATTACTAGGAGTAATAAGGACAAAATAATAAATGAATGTATAAAAAATTGTTCAGTTTTGTGAGTATAATGCTTTGGTGATTTTAAATGGCTCTTGGGTAGGCAAGCTCACGTTTGTTAGTTCAAGTGGTCAAAACGTTGTGGACTTTGCAGTTTGTGATTTGGAGTCTTTAAACTCAGGTATGAACTTCAAAGTGATGAATCCAGTGAGCAATAGCCCTCATTTTCCCCTAGTGGTGGAATGGAGAGGCAAATTAAATATCAAGAAGAAAGTTCCTGACTCAACCAAGGAGGGATTGGGTGAGAAAGTGGACAGATATAGGTGGAGTCAGGTCCAGGCTGGAGATTTCTATTTAATTATAAATTCTAGAGTGTAAGTTTATGGAATTAATTGGTACAGTGAATTAGACAAGTAGGGAGAGGCTCTAAGTTTATTAGAATTTGTGTTTAATTGGGCAGGAAATAGGACACTTACAAGGACGAGAAATAATTGGAAATTCCACAATGATTGGTTCGTTTATGAATGCAGGATAATGAGAAGCTTAGTAAAGGGGGGCTTAATTAAGTGTAGAGAAAATGCTCAGGAGGAGGATAGAGGAAGATTGATGGAGCTAATGGTTTTGTATGAAAGGTTATTAGATTAGAAAAAAGATGAATGGGGAGAAAAAAAGCCATAGAAATATAGAACAAAATTAAATTGGGGAAGGTACAACAAATATGAGAACTTATAAGAAATTGTACAATATCTAGAATGGGGAGACCATCAATTGTGCCAAAGAAATGGGTGAAGAATTTTGAAGGCTTATTTAAATTTAGGTATGGTGTGATGAGCGGTTGGGTTTTTGGATTGGAATTAAGATACAATGAGATGATGGATGGAGAGTTTTCTTGTGAAGAGCTGTAGAATCAGGTTCAGAAGAGAAAGAAGAATAAGGCATTAGGAAAAGATGGATTGCTGGCAGAATTTTGTCAGGCATAGTGTGAGAAGCAAAACCAATTAGAGTGCTTGACAGGATTATTGAATTCAATTAAACAGACCAAGAGGGTATCCGAGAGTTAGCATACAGCTATTATACACCCTATATATAAGGGTAAAGGGTCTATTGATGAACCAGGAAATTATAGAGAAAATGCTCTTCAATTGAATTCATGAATCTATGTTCATATTTTTTTATGAAATTTTTTTCCCATACACTGAGTGCCTTTGGGTGTTGTACTGCTTTTAATAAAGTGGCATCCTTCTCATAGACTCATGAATTTTGATATTCCAGAAGCAGACAACATTTTGTATGTTTATCAATAGACTGCCAGAGCACTCACAGTCACTTACACTGCCAATTTAGATTGATCCATTAGTCGTTCATGGTTGACAAAAAATGCAAGGTCTCAGGAAATTTGTCCCAGTTTTTTTAAAAAGTTTTAAGAGTGGAACGTCAAGAGTGTTTTCATGTGTTGACATGATTTTAAGTAGTTTTACTTTTAATTTACCTAAGATTTTAAGATTGTTTCACTGTACTGATTAACAGGCGTTAAACACTGCTCAAAAAAAAAAAAATTGTGTTGATTCCTACATTCATTAATGGAGGCAACAACTGATAAATGGGAAATGGTTGAAGTTAAATAGGTTATCCTAAACTTAGGTATTCATTTTTTTACACTAAACTCCACTTACTTACATAAAAATAAGATGGGTTTTAGAAAAATCTCTCCCATTTTCAGTTGCTCACTGAACTGCTGTTACTGGAAACGATGGCTGGACACCCAGATATTTCTGTGGTGGCCTCTGTTGGTTGAAGTAGGAAATTGCTGAGTTCATCCATAGGAGGAAACTAGAAGTTCATTAGGTTTTCTCTATTTTTTAATGTAAAAATTTATTGGGTTACACAGTAAAATACTTGATACAAACAGAACAGAAATCAGGAATTTATGAAATAAAATGTGCAGATTGTGAGCAGAGCTACATAGGCAAAACAAAGAGAAACTTGGAAATTCAAAGGAAAGAACATTTTAGGAATATTCGGTTTAAGCAGGTGGATAAATCAGCAGTTGCAGCTCACTTTTGGACCAAAAACCATGAAATAAATTTGGGAATTAAAATGCTGAAACATCTTCACAACCCATTGGAGTTATCCACTTAGGAAAAAATTTTTATATTAAAAACAGAGAAAACCTAATGAATTTCGAGTTTCCTCCTATGGATGAACTCAGCAATTTTCTACTTCAACCAACAGAGACCACCACAGAAACATCCGGGTGTCCAGCCATCGTTTCGAGTAACAGCAGTTCGGTGAAGATGGGAGAGATTCCCCAGAAACCCATCTTATTTGTATGTAAGTAAGTGGAGTTTAGTGTAAAAAAATGAATACCTAAGTTTAGGATATATTACCACTCCATTGTCAATAGCTTCATCAGTACAATGTTTAAATAGGTTAATGACTGATAAGAAAATGGTTGGTGATCAAAGAAGTCAATTTATGAATCTAGGACAATATGTGTATAGAGTTAAGAGCAAATGAATTTGGTCTGTGAGGAGAGAGGACTTTTGATTTGAATAGGGTTTGTTCAGAGTAAATTGTATGTTAGAAATATTGCAATTATTCACCAGTGTGTTTGTAAAAATTGTTGTGTTGACATGTGTTTCAATATTGGCCTGGTGTAGAACTTGGGTTGAACCAGACCATATTTTTGTATTGTTATCTGTGCACAATAATAAAAAAATAAATAAATGCCATGCATTATATATTCTGATATATTTATAATAAACTCCTTTTAAATACCAAGATAAATTTGCAATGGGTCTATGTGATTTTTATTTCTATATAGCGTTTATGTAACGTATGTGCATATTTTTATGAATTGATCTTGATTTTTAATGAAAAAATCAAAAGAAAGTATATATTCAATATATACAAAGTATATAAGGAAATGGTAACATATATAGTTTTGAAATGTGTAGATCTGTGCATGATTTCCTATTATTTATGCCTTATCTTTTATAATAATAGTTTCATAATTTTAGCACTTTCCTTTATGTTCGCTGCATAGTCAGTTGTAATGGAGGAATAATGGTTGTTATTGTTTTGAAGAAAGCATTAAATAATTGATATTATTGCATGATTTAATTGAAGCAGTAAATGTTTGCATTGGACTACAAGTTACAAGACCGTGGCCTACTTCATATATTATATGCCTGCATAATTCACCAACATTTAAGAAATACATCTTTTCTCACAACTGTGAAAATGGATCAATATCTTGTTGTAGACTGTAAAAGTGATTTATTTTCACATTTTTCTTTAGGAAATTCCAACTTTGGAAATAGGAAGCTAGGAGCCCAATTTGAGATAGGTCTCTGACAAGGTCACCTACTTCATCCTGAGTTATTAAATTTAATTCTGTTGCAATGTGCTGTATGCAGACTGATCATTCCCAGTATGGCTACTACATATATTTCTTATGGCACTGGTTATATAGCGGATGGTGCACTTGTCAGATTTGTTAGTTTTAGGTGTTATTCCTCTTATACTGTTTAACCAAATAGTCCTGGATAATCCTATAGATTGCACCACATCAGGGTAATTATGATATTGATTTGTGTGTGCTATTTAGCAGTTTACTATTTATGAACTATGTGGGACCCGCAATTTTTCTTCATCTTTGGAACAAGAATATAATTTTTACGCTTTTTTTTATAGATATTATCTTGGTGGAATTTGACTTTGCAGTCTGGATTGTTTGAACATAACTTTGTCATGCTTAAATCAACTACTCTCTTATTGGCAATTCTTGTGGAGTACACATTACTCAAGAAGGCCTGTGCTAGCTATACAGAGTAATGTTTCTTCTGGCAAATTTACAAAAAATCGTGTTATGACAGGTTATTTACTAATTGCATATTTTGCTATTTTCAGCTTATCATAAGATATGGTCTAATACTTTGGGGGAAAGGGAGGATAGAGACAGATATAAATGAAGCACTATTTATACAAAAGAAAGTTATTAGTATAATGATGAATTCAAAAAAGACAGAGTACTACAAAGTTTTGTTATAAGTGCAAACCTCCTTACTTTAACAAATTTGTATTTATATGGTGTTTTGTTATAAATGAAAGAAAAAAAGGATACCTTTACTTTTAGGGTAGATATGCATGATTATCATACATGCTGTATGAACAATCTTGACGTGCTATTTCACAAATTGCAGAAACATGATGGTATTATAAGGTTGTTGGATTAAAGTTTTATTAATCTTATTTTGATTTAAAGTAAAACACTAAAAATCATGTCGTCACATTAAAACTCTCTTTAAGTTTCACAAACACACTTATAAAAGTAATTTTGGTACATGTTTCGTGAGGTACATTCCTCACATTGTCAACCAAAACGACGACTGAGGAGCCAATTTCAGCAAAGTATGTATGTTACTATGCTTGCTCTGGTGGTCTGTTGATTTTTATTACCTCATGAACCATATAGCCTGTGGTTTAAACAGTTTTAAAGCAAGGCTACATTAGTGGCTTTGAGAAAATCCATTTCATTCTATAAAAGAATTTGAAGAAACAAAATTGGATAATATCTGAATACATATATTGTATGTAATACTAAAACTATAGTGTTGTTCTTTTCTTGTTATGGTTAGGATCTATTAAATAAATTATACATGTTAAATTAGCAATAAATTATTATTATCATCATCATTATTTAAAAATAGTAGCACATTACAATTTTCTCATCTTTAGGCTGAAATAATCATTGGCCAGCTCATTTTGATGCAAATATTATGACAAACCTTCTGAATTTTTCTATTATCCTGACAGTTTCAGAATGATACTGTCATAACTAATGCCAATTAAATTTCACAGTATGTCAAATTACAATGATTATCAGAGAATGTTGGCCAATTTTGTAATTATGATACTTGGAAATCCATGTTTACTTGTTAGTCAGTAGTGGATGTGTATATAATTTAATTGTACTAGGTTACTGTTAGGCTGGATGATAAAAGGGCATCATAACTTTATTTTTTAAAGTACCAAATATGATAGTGTTGCTCTGAGCCATTAACATGTGCAACCTTATTAACTTATTGTAAATATAAAGCAACAATTTTAAAATGACCATTTCATGTTGTATAGAGCTGTAAACTGCAAAAAAACATATTTCATTATCCATGTGAAATTTTTGCCATTTTTTCCATAACATTTCAAGTTACAATTTTTGGGGAAAATGTAGTTGCAAAATTTAATATATATATATACATGCACATTTTTTTCATATCAGCACATATAATTAATTTTTCAAATAAGTCAGATGCAGTTTATTTAGTTTTCTGTCTAAGGAAAGTTTTTGGAAAACATTTTAAATTGTCCTTGTTTTCCTCAAAATTAGAGCCAGTTACAGAAAAATTAACTGCATTTTTGTATTCAGAGGGAAATAATACTTTCAGGAAAGTTTATCACTTTTTGTTCATGAACTCTGCAATCAGATTTTAGAAGACCTAAACAAGAACTAATGGAGCCTTGAACATATTTTTTCTGGTACATCCTGACATACCAAGAGAAAACTAAATATTCTGATCTTTTTTGTACTTATCTCACATGCTTCTGTATATCTTTATTGACTGTAATAGCATTGATAATGCAGCAGTCATGTCAGTTTAAACTCATTTTTAATGGCATTATAATAGAAATTTTCTATCATGCATGCTACAGCCTTGAATTGTGGTTTGTAATCTGATTAATTTCTTCCAGTTCAATGAAATAAATTTAAAACTAGAATAAGAATGAGACCTGTCTTGTCAGTTTAAATGGATCATTAACTGCATTAACTAGAGCAGTGAGGAAACCGAGGCATCTAATAGACTGATAGCATCATATCAGGGGAATAGACATAGTATTGAAATGGCACACTTTTTACATAATGGGGTTAATGTGGTTAGTTCTTCACTGTTGGAATTGAAACAAGGGGTTATGCAAGGTTCTGTCTTGGGCCCTGTGATGTTTATAATTTATGTAAATGATACATCTACAGGTGATAACTTTAGTACAGTGAGCTATGCTGATGATATAAATGTTCTTTGTTGTTGTGATAATGTGAGTTTTAAATATATAATTATTTCTAGTGTACAATTACTTCGCCAGTATTTTGAATTAAATAGATTATGCCTAAACATACAAAAGACTAGGGTTATTACTTTTGCTCTACCTAATAGGAATATCATGAATGAAATTATAATTTAAAACATGAAGTTAAATGTTGCTAAAACATGCTCATTTTTGGACATAGAAATTTATGGTGGCTATCCTGGGCTGATTATATAAATCTTGTATGTAACAAAATAAATAAAAATTGTTTATTTATTAAAAATTATGAAAAGATGTATTGACACTATCTATTTAAAAATTATATATTATGGTTTGATCTTTCTACATCTAAATTATTGCATTGAAGTTTGGGGTTGTGCAGCTCAAACACATATTAACAGACTGTTGGTTCTACAAAAGAAATGCATTCAAATCATGTTTAATTTTAAACAGCTGGAATCTTGTACTGGCATTTTTGTCAAAGAGAAAATTCTTATATGACCTCGTTATGTTGATAAAGCAATACTGATAGTTGTGGATGATAATACATTTAATAAAGGAATAAAGAAATTCATCTTTACAATACGAGACATAATACTCATATACATAGAACATATAAACACAAAAGGAAAGCTGTGAATGTCCCATATGTATTGGGTGGTATACTTATATCAAAGTACCCAGAAAAATAAAGATATTCTTTGGCAATGGATTCAAAATAGAACTCAAGAAGTTTCTAATTTGTAAATTTCTTTATAATATTGATGAATTATAAATGTTTTAATTAATCATATGCTTTATATATATTTACTGTTGATGATGTCAGATACTCATTTTTTATGACTCTGTTGAGTATAAATAAAGATTGATTGATTGATTGGTTATGAAGAAAATCTTATATCATGACCTGCTGCAGCATTAAATTATTGTTTGTAATCAGATTAATTTGTTAGTATTTTCCTTCATTTCAGTAAAAGAAATTGGAAATAAAAATAGCTAGGAACCCTAGATTTTCATGTATATTCTATAGAATTCATAGGTTGGTCTTAGTGGCATAGTAGTAACCATACTTGCCTCTTAAACCCAAGATCTCAGGTTCAATCTCGGCCAGAATCGATTGATTTTTTTTTTATGTAAAAATCTTAAGTATTGTTTCCTTCAGAAAGGAAGTAAAGCCTGGGTCCCATGCCTTAGATTTATGGCATAAAAGAATCTAAAGTCTGAAAGATGAGGCCTCTGAGAAAAATTTATTGGCCATTTCATGCCCTGAGTTGAATGGAATGCTGATGACCTAATATATTAAAGATCATCCGTAAATAAACCAAATTGACAAAAAAGAATTCAGTAGAAATTGAGTGACGAATGACATTTTAAAATCACTATATTCTGTTCATCATGAGAAAAGAGCAACTTAATTATAGGCCATAAGTATCACTCTATACCATTTTGATTGGTAGATCACTGCAGTAGAACTATGTATGAAACAAGTCAGGTCATTATTTATACGAGAACATTTCATGAATAATTACTAATCATGTACACTTTTTCCTGACTCACACTTAGAAAAAAATATAAATATGAAACATTTTAAAATGGAAATTTACTGATGCTTTAATGACTTACTGTTGCTATCATGAAAAAGGCTTACTCCAAGATCAGAACCTATGTAAGAAGAGTTAGTCATCTTTCATATGAATCACTATACTGTCCACACATGATCTACTATGGCATTGAGTTCCCACTTCTGTTGCCCCTTTGGAAATTACAAGGGCTAGTCAATAAAGACTGAGACTGGTTCTTTTCCCATCACATAGTGGAGACACAGTGATGAAATAATTTTTCATTAGAAGAGTAGAACTTAATGATTGGTGAAAAAAAAACTGGAAACACATATGTGCATGCATCTTAGTACAGGATGCCAGCAAAGAGTGATGAGTGCCAATCAGTTTCATAAAATTAATTTGCTTTGTAACAGGCAGTACACTGATCTGAAATTTTTTTCCTTCTACAGAAATCTGGCATGGAAGAATGCTATATGTTACAGTAAGCACATGGTGTTTTGTTCCGCTACAATCAACTGCACTTTGATGGTTCAAGGTGTTTGAGGAGGTACTTCAACAACAAAGTAGGGTGATCCAGGTGCTCCAACCACTGCAGTGAAGGAGACCAGAAATGCGGTCATTGTTGAGGAAGATTGATAAATAACAGTGGACAGACTGGCAGATATGTTACAGACTTATCATGGTAGTGCATGATAACTTACATATGAGACTTGTCTGTGCCAGATGGTGCTAAGATTGCTGATGCCTGAACAGAAGACGGTATGAGTGGAGTGTGTCAGGAGCTTCAGGGTCTGGTACCAGAGCATGGCAAAGCCTATCATTATAGGTGACAAGACTTGACTTGACCATTAAAATCCTGAGATGAAACCGGCAATCTCAGTTTGGAAATCACCTGGTTCTTTGGCACCAAAGAAGGCCAAGGTTGTTCATTTGGCAGGAAAGGTTATGGTGATTTTAAATCTTAGACTGTTGCGGAAAGGTTTATCAACATGAAGTCCTCCCTTAAATAACGGTCAATGGGGAGCATTACAAAATTATTTTAAGCATCCTGGCTAAACACATCCAATGAAAATGTCCTGTGTTGCATCCATCTAGCACCTTCATTGTGACAATGTATGCTCTCATGTTTGCAGCTTTGTTGCACAAAATTTGGCCAGAAAAAAATGTTAAAAATGTATGCCTCACCCTCCATACAGTCCAGACCTATCTACATGTGACTTTTTTTTTTTTTTTTTCCTGTTCCCTTGTCTCAATAATGAGCTACAGAGCTATTTTGGTTCATCAATGACTTGTGAAGCAGACAGAGGCCATTCTGAAAATTATGTCAAAACACTGTTTCCAGCATGTCTTCCACAATTGGCAGACACTTTGGGCCAAGAACATACAACTCAATGGGGACTGTGTCACTAAAGATCATGCGCCTTAGCCCTTTCTAGGGTACTTTGTAAATAAAAATATCATTCTCAGTCCCTATTTACTAGCCTGATATCATGCTGCCAGACCTTGTCTATGACCGTTTTTAAGCCAGTATACACAAACTTGCATATTTCTCATGATTTGAATACTTGATTATATAGATCCACATGATCCTTCACATGACTCCATAACATATCTAGAGGGTTCAGCTGAATATGATAAGGATAAAGTCTTAGCACACCATTCTCACAACATTACTTGCAAGGTTGTCCACAAGATATTTATTTACATTCTAGTCTGCAAGTTTTAGGGCTATTTTTAAGAGTTTAATCTGCACATTGCTTTCTTGAACATGCACTGTTTTTTTTTATTTAAGCCAATCAACTTATGCCATGAGAAGTGTTGTCAGTGGGAAATAGAATAATTACTATGATATGGTGCATTGTCCATGCTATCTGACTAAATTATGCAATTGTTCTGAAAACCATTACAATTGCAAATTATGTTTAAAAACAACTAGTTTATTTCTTCATGATAAACATTAGTTATTCTTGGTTCAAACATGCAAAGACCTGCATCCACTAACCATATCCCTTCCCATGTGTAGAATTATCAATTGCTTTCCCTTGCCATATAACTTTTCACACCTACTGATAGACCATGAAGGAAGGCTTGTTTCTTTGTAAGGATGTGTGTAACAATCCACACTCTTGCAGTTGTGAAGCTCTCATTATCCCAAGGGGTCCAGGTGGCTTTATTTCCCGAATATCTTCCTTGTATTTCCTTATTGATTTCGGTTAATCCTGCCTTCATGAAACAATATCATCCCTATTGGTAATAATATTTACACTCTTTTTTTCACAAGAGAAAAACCGATGTACAACAATAATTTATAAGATGTGTACATTTGAAAACAGGGTCATTATTGATGATCTGCAACACTTTGTCTACAGTAGCTGTTTTATTCTGCAGGAAAAAATTATGCACTCTATGACAAATGGCTTATTTCACAAAATCATCACGTTTTCCAAGCACAATTTCTTTCCCTTTTCTTTCTCTTTCCAGGTGTTGCTAACTTCCCTTTAGTGAGTTCATCCTGGGCTTTATAAATGCTGCTCTCAGATATACTGGTAAATTCCACGGCTAGTTCTGGAAGTTTCAATTTCAATTCATTGCTGTTCAATATGGTGTGATACACAATTGAACCATGTCAGTATGTTCAGACTAATTTTATACAGTAAAAATAGATTCATCAGTAAATATGTACAATAATTAATAAGATATACATTATATTAGGGTTGTAGGATAAAAAAATATAAACATGGATTGCAATAATCAGGCATAAAAAATAAAATTAAGATCTTAATTACAATAAATATTCAGCAATGCTATAATAGGCTTTTTCTATTACAAAATGTTCCAAAACTTTCCTGTATTTAAAGTGACTGTTACAGGATTTGATTTCTTTAGGAAGAGCATTGTAGAGTTTTAATGCCATAAACCTAGACATCTTTTCATAATGGCAGAGACTATGGCTTGGGATGTAAAAGTTATTTTATTCCTTATGTGTTGTATTAATCACATCAGGGTTTGCTTGCATAGGTAAATTATATTTTATTAAATAAAGAATGGTTTAGTAGATGTATAAACTCTGCAGAGTTGGAATTAATTATAAAATTTAATTTTGTGTCGGAACAGGTCATTAACAAATCGGTCAGTAAATGCACAATCATACCATCCAAAGAGAAACTAAAATTAGAAGCAAACATCTCATTAGCAAGGATACATGGCCTACCAAAAATACACAAACCAGGAAATCCCATGAGACCAATAATCAGTTATAGGAACACACCATCCTACCAACTAGCAAGATGGCTCCTCCGGAGATTTAAACAAATTCTGAAATGTGATAGCTTAAGTGTAAAGAATTCCAAAGAACTGGTGGAGAAAATTAAAGGTTTGTTTCTCCAAAAGGAAGATCTTTCAGTGTCTTTCAATGTAAAGTCACTTTTCCCTGCATACCAAAATGCAAACTTCCATCATCTCTTTGGGAATGGTTATTACAGTCTGTGAAACTAAGCAATGATGAGATTGAGGAATACATCCAACAAACTGAATTATGTATCAGTCAGAATTTCATCAGCTTCAATGGTGAATTTTACAAACAAGAAGCAGGTTTAGCTATGGGGAATCCATTATTGCCTTTTCTGGCTGATTTGTATGAGTAATTTAGAAATGCACATCACCAAATCATTTACATACATTTTCAAATGTGGCACAGATATGTGGATGATATCTTTGCAGTGGTCAACAAGAAACTCTTTGATGATGCTTTGAAATTGCTAAACCTACAAGATAAAGAAATTAAATTGACTTCTGAAACAGAACAAGGCAACATAATTCGTTTTCTTGACTTAAAGATTATAAGAACAGGCAATAATTTGGAATATACAGAAAGGACACACAGACTGAGAATTACATAAAGGCTAATGGATTTAATCCCACAGCACACAAACATGCAGTTCTTAATAGCTTAGCACATAGACTTATTAACATCCTATCAATGAATGAGTTTGAATACTGCAAAGAGCACTATCATATTATTAAAGCAGCAAAATTCAATGGGTATGACCAAGACCTGTAGACAAGAAAATCAAGAAATTCAAACAAAAAAAGAGGTTAAAGCAGGTTACAACATTGACGGCAATAAAAGAATCTACCATCCACATGAAATTCACTTATCATCCTTGGGCCACCAAAAATTCCAAAAAATACTTAAAAAGTTTGGGATTACTTTGTCCCCAGTGAACAAGTTTAGCCTAAAAAATATGCTCAATTCTGGTGATAATGATAGAATACCTAAGGAGAAGAAGCCAGGAATATAAAAAATCAACTGTTCAGAATGTAACCAAGTATATATTGGAAAAACAAAAAGAAGCATTAGAATCAGGCTGAGGGAACACTGGAGAAACATCAGGTACAGTCAGATAGAGAAATCTGCGGTTGCACATCACTTTTGGAGATTTTTTTTTTGATTGATTTATTTATGGACACTCTTTAACATCTCAGGTCATCAGCGTCCCATTTAACTGAGGGCATGAAGTGGCCGACGGCCGACAAATTTTGCTCAGAGGCCTTTCTTTCAGGCTTGAGGTTCTTTTTTGTGCCTTAAATGTACAACATGGGACCCACGGCTTTACTTCCCTTCCAAAGGAAGCCATACTTTAGAATTTTTATGCCCAAAAAAAATCCATTGGTCCTGGCTGTGTTCGAACCCACAATCTTGGGTTTAGGAGGCAAGACTTTTGGAGAGAGAAACATGATGTATAAATGGGAGTGAAATTATTGAAATCTGTAGATTGGCCCATGGAGCTGGGAATATGGGGAAAAATTTACATAAAAAAATATGAGGATAAGGTTATGAACTTTGAGATCCCAACAGAAGACAAATTAATCCAGAAGTTCATAAAATGTCCGCGAGAGTTACACCAGGTCCAGCCAACCAAAAACAAATTCGACAGTCAACTCACAACTGATGATGCAGGCAAAAGCCTGCAAAACAAGTTTTGTATAATTCAACAGTAAGTAGAGCATAAGATTATCAAATCGACTCACTAGATAATTAAAAGTTAAAATGCTTATATGTCTAAAGTTTTCCTACAGGAATCGTTGTATATAAAATGACCTAGATACCTAACAAGTCTTTTCTGTAAGGTACAGATTTTATTAAAGCTTGTTTTGGAAGAACTGCCCCATGGTTCTATGGCATAAGTGACGTGTGACTGAATGAGAGAAAAATAATCTATTCTAGCCATATTATCAGGTACAAATTTAAGTACAAATAAGTTTTTACTGATTATGAACAATACTTTTTCTACACGACTGTCATAGGTAAAAGTTTTGTCTATGATAAATCCTAAGAGTTTTGTGGAATTACATTTCCTACTGCATTGTAATTGACAGTTGCCTGCACTAAGGAATCAATGTTTTCGAATCCAAATTTTATTATTTCACACTTGGCTGTTTTGACTTACAGATTCAGATCTAAAATGTATTATACCACTGAATTCACTATGATATTGATATTTGAACTCGGTGTGGATAAGTCACTATTATTGGCTGCAATAGTAGTATCATCAGCAAACTGAATAATACTAGCATTTCCAGTATTGTTTCAGTTATATCGTGAATGTACAAAAGGAATAATAATGGTCCCAATATAGAACAATACATTATATTTTGGACCTTGGATCTGCATTCCTCATCATTTGATTTTATAATAAAGAAATGTTTTCTATCCATCAGAAAAGATTTTATTAATTTGCATCCTGAGCCTCTAATGCCTAGTATATATAATTTATCCATTATCTGAATCTATGCAGTCAAAAGCTTTTGTGAGGTCTAACATAATACTTACTGTATAATTTCCAGAGTCAACATTAACAGTTATTGCTTCAATAAAATTTGATAGGGCACTTATAGTGAATCTATTTTTGACAATTTTGACAATTCTGCTGCTTTAGGATTAGATCAAATTTATCAATCCAGCAAATCTTTGAAGAATTTTTGAGATTGGTGACAAAATGAATATAGGTCTATAATTATTTATATCATTCTTATTGACTTTTTTATAGACTGGTATGACTTTAGAAATTTTTAGTTTGTCTGGAAAAATACGTAATTTTGGACAGGAGTTTACCATATTTACAATATGTAGGGGAAAGGAAGATATCGAACATATAGTGTTTGAGTGCAAAGGGACAGGACTCTGGAGGAAAAGTTTGTAAATGAGAAATGGTTTAAATTAGATAGAAAAAATAGCCTTAATGAAAATCTTTAGTAAAGATAGCAGGAATTCCTGAGCAAAGTTAAAAATAAATGGAATTGGGTACTAATAAGAGCAGTAAATCAAATAACTTAAAAGGTTGCATTTACTTAATCATATTAGAATGTAGATAAAGGTTATTTTGGTTGGCAGTGGGATATAATGTTAATAAATTTGAAACGTAGCATTTAGTATGCATTTAAGAAATAAAGTCATTATTACTTAAATGTAAATTGGAACTTGCACAGTGAAGCTAATCATATTAATTGATATCATTGTATGATTCAGTTGAACTACACACTCTCAAAGCTTCACTTACTTTTCATAAATGTATGAAACTGGTTTCCAGAACATTTAGTTCTGCTTCAGCAAGGCTAAAGTTTAACTGTCGGATCATTCCTTCAGCTGTGGGAATGTATATTCTGCTCTGGTGGCGGTGTGATAAACTTGTAGTTTATGTTTTCATCTCTGGCAATGTCGAAGTTCATTATGCTGTCTTTGTATTTGTAGATGTAGATTTTCTTCCAGGTTGCTAATTCTGTAGGTCCTTGTGCTGATTTTAATAATTTTGCTTTATTTATTATGTCGTACTTTTGTGTCCAAAAATGATATGCTACTGCTGATTTCTCTATTTGCTTATACTTTATGTTCCTAAAATGTTCCTTTAACCATGTGCCTATGTTTCTCTTTGTTTTTCCAATGTAGATTTTTTCACATTCTGCAAAGTTTATTTTGTAAATACCTGATTTTCCTTCTTGTAGAATACCGTCATTAACATTATCTATCAGTAAGTTTTTAACATTAAATCTATTATTCGGTGCCAACCTGATATTAAAATCTTTAAGAATATTCTGAAATTTTTTTGTGGCCCATGGATGATATGTGACATTTTTTAAAATTTAATTTATCTTTTGTTGCTGAAAGTGTTGTGGTTTCTTTGATATGTTTTTGTCTCTTGAATTTCTGCACCTTTTTATGCACTAATTCTTTTTTAAAACCATTTTTAACTGCTGTTTCTTCTATTTGTTTGTATTCATTAAAATATTCTTATTTGCTAATTTATAGGTTAACTAGCCAGTGTGTTAAACTGTTAATTACCGCATGTTTGTGCACTATGGGGTTAAAACTGTCAGCTTTGATGTGGATATCTGCGCGTGTATTCTTTCTGTATATTCCAAATTTAAGATTTTCTTCCCATTTCTATATTTTAATATCCAAGAATGGCAAGAAAATCTCAAATTTGAAATATAAAGAAAGAATACACATGCATATAATCACATCAAAGTTGACAATTTTAACTCCACAGCGCACAAACATGCAGTAATTAACAGTTTAACACACCGGCTAGTTAACCTACAAATTAGCAAAGAAGAATATTTTAATGAATACAAACAAATAGAAGAAACAGCAATTAAAAATGGTTTTAAAAAAGAACTAGTACACAAAAAGGTGCAGAAATTCAAGAGACAAAAACATATCAAAGAAACCACAACACTTTCAGCAAGAAAAGATAAACTAATTTTTAAAAATGTCACATATCATCCATGGGCCACAAAAAAATTTCAGAATATTCTTAAAGATTTTAGTATCAGGTTGGTACCGATTAATAGATTTAATGTTAAAAACTTACTGATAGATAATGTTAATGACAGTATTTCGCAAGAAGAAAAATCAGGTATTTACAAAATAAACTTTGCAGAATGTGAAAAAATCTACATTGGAAAAACAAAGAGAAACATAGGCACATGGTTAAAGGAACATTTCAGGAACATAAAGTTCAAGCAAATAGAGAAATCAGCAGTAGCATATCATTTTGGACACAAAATAACGACATAATAAATAAAGCAAAATTATTAAAATCAGTAAAAGGACCTACCGAATTAGCAACCTGGGAGAAAATCTACATCTACAAATACAAAGACAGCATAATGAACTTCGACATTGCGGGGGATGAAAACATAAACTACTAGTTTATCACACCACCACCAGAGCAGAATATACATTCCCATACCTGAAGGAATGATCAGACAGTTGAACTTTAGCCTGACTGAAGATGGGAACTAAATGTTCTGGAAACCATTCCATACATTTATGAAAATTAAGTGAAGCTTTAAGAGTGTGTAGTTCAACTGAATCATTAAATGATTCAATTAAAGTCATTATTAGTTTGTAGAGGCTGTAGCTGGCTAACAAAATAATGGTATTGGTAGAGTAATGGAAAACTTTTATTTAGGATCTTGGATTGAGTTGGAGCCTGGTCCCCTGGAATTCCAGTAGGCTGCTGCTGATGAACCGGGGACTGGGGACCGAAGCAATCATGGTGGAAATATTGTATTGTTCTATTATGTTAGAACTCGGATAAAGGTGATAGAATAAAACTGATTATTGTATTTATATTTTTTGTAATTGTGAGGAGGCATACCCTAAAATGGCTTGGGCCACATAGATGGAGGCCCCCTGGTAGTTTGAATTTGTATTTTTTGCATTTGTTATTAGCATATCAATAGATTTCAATATTACCATCTCTTCCCTAACAGATGAAATAACTTTGCATTGTGTTTTACATAACTTTTTATTCTCATGCTTGTTAAAATGCAAACCGTGTCTGGTATACAAATCATGTCCTGTGTTAAAGGTGTTGATCAATTTTACACGTTGATATTTCTTGGATATGTAGGTTATGTTAGTGTTCACTGGAACTATTTGACAATTAACCCATGAATTTGGTTTCAGATTGTGTCTTTGTATAAATTTTACTGTGACTACATTGGTATCTTTAAGCACATCTGCTACACTTTCCAAGATTCAAAATTACATTATTTGGTTCACCATTGACTACATCATAACTCCCTGCTGTTATTATAACACAGTTCTTTTACCATTAATGCTGGATATTTTTCAGCACACTTAATGCACATATTGCGCAATACTGTTTTTTCATCATTTCATAAGGGTTTACCTTTAGGGTGTTTCAATACAGCACTATGACTAGGCCCTTCTACTAGATCTGTAATTATTACATACAGTTTTAAAAGTAATGCTAGCAATGTATGGTGCATTTGTAAAAACTGTTGCTTAACTGATTGTTCAAAAGGGGGAGGGGGCATGTAAATGCATACATTATTTCTGTTAGTTTACGTGATATTAGAAAATCAGCACCTTGAAATATATTTTTATAAATACACTGTACTATTTGTGTCCTGAAGATTGTATGTAATTTGGACATATACCAATCATAGGCCATAGCACTTCTTTCAAATGCTTCTGTTTCCGTTTTACTGTTAACATGTTATGAATAGAGGGTACATGCTTAAAAGAAGATGTTGTGATAGAAAAAGCAAAATAAAAATATGCAGAAAGAGCCTGAACATTCTACGTGCATTATTTTCAATTTACATTTTCTACAGATTCTGTTTAATTATTAATATTAACTTTTTTATTAATCACAATTAGTCAAGTGATAATAGGTGTACTTATAGATCTATAGGGGTAAAATTTAAAAATAAAAATTGTATAGTTAATGTAAATTCTATATTAACTTCCACTAATAAATATAAAACCACTTAAAAAAGTGAAATAAGCATAAAAGAAAGACAGCTGAAATACCAATTGCTGCTAATAAATTTAATAAACTTTTTGAAATACAAATAACATATTTCCAATTATGACATCTCTGAGGTTAAGTTTCACAAATCAAATGAAGATATAATTTTGAATAGCTTCCAAACATAAGAAGAGCAATTTAAAAAAGTTAAGCAATACAATAGCTGAAGATATATACCGTCTCTCCAAATATGTAGTAAAGCAAATTTGTGAAAAAATGTGCCATTCATTAAATGTGCTGTTTAATTTTATAATAATATATAATGCATATTTCCAAAGTGTTTAGAAATGACTGTAATTATCCAGATTCATAAAAAAAAGTAAGGTATTCAGATAACAATTGCCCAATATCTCTGGTATCCATTATGTTAAAATATTTTTAATGTCTGCATGAACAATTGTATAAACATTTTGAGAACAACAAGCTATTTACTTTCTCACAGTTTGGTTTTAAGCATAACTTATCAACTGGAAAAGCTGTTTAAGATGTAGCAGGAACCATATTTGATAGATAAAAATATCTTTGAATCTCTGAATTAAAAAAAGGTTTTTGATGCAGTGTCCCAAATTATAATAATAGTTAAATTGAGGCAATATGAATTCATGACTCAAACTCAACAACTTCTGCAATTTTACTTGACTAAGAGATATCAAACTATTGATAATCAATAACAAATGTTCTATTTGTTTAGTTTATGGAGCATTACATAGGTTTGTGCAACAATCATTTAGACTTACGAACAGAGAATTTGTCAGTTACAGCAGCTATTTACATTTTGTACAGATATAGGAATAGTATATGCCTATATGCATGATTTCATACAGAATAATATCAATTATACAATATTGCACATCAAGATTATGTATTGCCATTTATATAATCTTCTACAGAATAGTAAGCTTTTTACACAGGTATTTTCAGGATCAGTTTTGAAGGATTAATCGTCATTAATTAAGGCATTAAGATTTGCGAGAAGTGCAATAACAAGTTCTTTTTGATAACAGGATAATGCTGAAACTGGTCTGTTTATATTTCCTTTTTGTCTATTATTTTTGTCATGACTATCTTGGTTTAGTACTTTTTTTCTTTTTCTTTTTTATTATTATTATTATTTATTTTTTTAATTTTTTTTTATGCCAATAGGGATAGTATATATTCACGTAGAAGACAAGTGCTTAAAAAAATATTTCTGCATGAATGTCTGCTATGCATAACTGAAATTGCTTTTTTCTGTAATAGGAAGATATGCTTATTTCCAACTGAGTTGCCATAAAAATGAACCATATGAGTATTTCATTACTGATTTAAAGTAGCCATAGTAGATTAACTTTAATGTCTTCAGTGATTTCAAGATTAATAATGTAATAATTGCATAACATGCAGAGCTAAGTTGAGAAACTTTTCATTTCAGATGGTTATTTATTTGTGGGCCAGGTGATTTAATGTTTACATTTGTTGTAGTATACCATTATTCACTATATATAATTAAGGATTTGCAGATCTGTGGGTGAAGAGTTTCATAATTTTTATTTTAAGTCTAAAGACAGCTTATTAGCTCTAAGCCATGAATACAGGGAACTTAAAATTTCAGTTACTTTAAGTGCAAATCATTTGAACTATTACCATTTACCAGCACATTTGTGTCATCTACAAACAGTAAAGAATTAGCTATATTCTGAGTATAAAGAGAAATTATTTATATAAGTTAGAAAATTTAGAGGACCTAGAATTGATCCTGGAATGACTCCATGTTTAATTATTCCCCAATCTGCTACATTATTTGTATTTTTAAAGGAACAATTTATCTCCACATTTTTTGTTTCCTTGTATCAAAAATGAATGTGACATAAATGTTCTTTTTTATTCCATAAAAGGGCAAATTTTTCTTTGAGAATTTCATGATTAACACAGTCAAAAGCTTTTGCTAAGTCTCAAAACATTCCTCCTACATGCACCCATTCATTGAAGGCAGTTAATATTTCATTAATGAGTTTGAAAATTTCATTTTCTGTTGAAATTCCTTTCCTAAAATTGAATTGATCTTTAACAAGAATATTGTCACTTTCAGGATAATAATAAAGTCTATTATACAGGTGCATCACTTTCTCAAACAAGTATGAAAATAATTAATATTATTTTATGATTGAGTCAAATTACATATTCTTATTGGCTCCACTTACTTGTTTACATTAAAACATGTTTTACAAACCATCATCCACATATTCAGCTGACTGTTGACTGCTGGATATTTCACAATGTTCCTTTGAGGATGCATATTCTGCTCTGGTGGAAGTGTGATAAATTTTATGTTTTCATTCTCTGAAGTGTAGAAGTTCATTAATCTGTCTCTGTATTTATAAATGTAGATTTCTCCCTTGCTAGCTGTATGGGTTCATGTGCTGACTTAAATGATTTCGATTTTTTCACTGTGTCATGGTTCTCTGTTCAGAAATGAGACTCCACCAATGCTTTCTTCATCTGCTTATATTTTATATTCCTGACGTGTTCTTTTAACTGTGTGCTTATGTTTCTCTTTGTTTTTCCAATATAGATATTTTTGCATTCTGCACATTTTATTAGGTAAATACCTGCTTTTTTTCTCTGGTGGAATATTTCAATTAATATTGCCATTCAGGATATTTTAAACATTAAATCTGTTCATTGGTGCCAGTAAAAATCATATGACTGGCATTGCCAATAAGTTGAAGTAGCAGAAACTGCTAAGAGAGCTGTAAGTAACTTCACAAAGTCAACAAGATGGAACAAAGGAAGCCAGATTTCAGAAATAGCTGAAAATGCATTAGTTTATGCTGAGATGATTCACAGACATTAACACTAATATTGAGCATATGGTGCTGTTAGTTCTGATATATTTCACTCAAGGAGCTTATGTACACTTATGCATTATTGCAAAACTAGTCTACTTATGCTTCATTGCAAAATTAGAAATTATGACTTTAATAATATATTAGTGCAATTTAAACAACCTGTATTTAAGAAAATATAAAATTAATTTTCCCTGTGGGAGCTAAAATGAAGGTTTTTTTTTTTTTGCAATTTTTTTGAACTTTTTTTATTTTGTATATCATTTCTGAAATATTTCTTATTTCAGTTGTTGAAAATTCAGTAGCTGTGGGGAAGGAAGATGGACTGTGTCTTAATTTTCAGTACTTCATTATTTGAACTTTGTGTTAAATTATTAAAATATTTACAGGAAACTTTTACTTGACGGATATTTATGCAAGTGAGGATTCGAGACTTGCAGAAGTGAAACTGACAGATCCACTGCCTGTGATGAATCTGCATCGTAAAGAGGGAAAACGACCTGCAGTATTTTTACGCTTCAGGTATTGCTTTTTGTTTGTATTTCTAATTTCTTTTCACAAAGTGTTACTATATTAATGAATTACTATGCTGACTACTATTAGCAGATGTTACTGTACTATTTGATGATGTCAGAACATATAAAGTTATTCCTGAATTTAGACATTAACTTCACAGGGACCGCGACAACGATAGTGGTGAGGTAAGAGTGTACCCAGGAAAATTGCAAGTATCTGAGGCCTACTGTACTGTCCCTATCAATGGGGAAACAACCATAGCAGACTTGATTCGAGAAGCACTAATACGCTTTGGACTGGAAAATTTGAAGTGTGAAGACTTTCGACTCAGTGAGATTCTCCTGGATAGGGGAGGTATTTCATAAAGTATTCTCTTTTTTCATATAAAAAAAAGCTAGGAGCATTTCCAAAATGGGGGAAATAAAGAAGGAAAGAAAGAGGTATATTTTCTGTTCTGTTTAATTGAATTGAATTGAATTTAAAGCTTAAATATTACTAAATTATAACTTAAGTCATACTTAAATAGTAAATTTCCCAGGGCATATCAAATCTCCTATTTCTAAATCCTGGAAACCATGTTTTTCATAAAGAGTTGAGCAATAAATTGTCTAATTCTTTATATTAAAACTCCCAATATAAAGTTATAATAGTAACTTAATGTTAATTATAAATTCATTGTATGATATTAATTATAATGAGTGGTTGTATTTTATAATGTTTTAATGCTCTTTACCCAAATAATTATTTTCATGAGTAGCAGTTTTATAAAATTATTACTTTTGTACATTATTACTTTTGTACATTCTTACTTTTGGCAATTAATGTGTTCTTTCAAATACAAACTTTGCCATGTTGATAACTAATGCAAATCTATTTCAGTAACTGAACGTGTTCTTTCCTGGGATGAGAAACCTTGGGAAATAGTTAAACAGCTTGGAAAGGAATCAATTCGTCAGATGGAACTTATGCGGTTCTACCTCCAATTGAAACAAGATCCCCATGGTCCAAATTTGGCGCTGTTTGTGGGAAACCTGCCTCCAAATCTTTCTCAGCGTAATTATGAAAACATGCTCACTGAGTTTCTTGGCAAAGGTATGTTTAATAAATGTCAAATTTAGCTGTACTAACAAGCGTAGGCAAAACATTTTGGTGCATAATTTTTGTTTAAAATCACCTATTGTACTCAGAGTAATGATTTTTAAAATCAGATAATTGATGTAAACTGTTCATCTAAATCAAGATGGATCTGCATAAATGTTTAGAAAAATATAATATAAGAATATAGAAAATGAAATATGGAGGCTTTACTTGTAGCAATGGTGGCACAACCTAACCTCTTATGTCTATATTCCCAGTTTCATCCTTAAGAATAAGTATTATATTTAAATTATTCTGAAAAGGTGAACAACTGAATGAAACAAAGGGAAAAATTGTAAGAGATCAACTGAGATGTTTGTTACAAAGTCCACATATATCAGGTTTTTTTTTTAAATTTCACTTTTTAAGTAATTTTTTTCAAGTTTCAGTACTTTAAATGTACAGAATTTTGTTCTAAGTTTATAGTACTTTCTAAGTTTGCTTCAAAGGTTCAAGTAGACAGTAATGTTAATGGAATATACCACAAAAATTATGCGTACATTGACTAACTTTTGCAAGAAAATGCTCGTATATTGAGCAAGAAGTAATTTATCTAATTTAGAACCATTTTACTTTATATGGGATTATTAAGGTATTAGCAATATTTTTAAGTATTTTAATTACTTCGAAGTATAAGGTAGAGTACAGGCAAGCCAAAATTTTAGGTATTTTAATGTATTGTTGCTCACTCCATCCCTTTGGGTAAAAGTGTATGTGTGTTCAAATGCCAACTTGCTTGATAAGGGCATTAAAATTTTGCACATGGTGACATACATAGTCCATTTATAACTGCACATCAATAAATTGGCAGACTGCATTATGCTGATTAATGAAGATAAAGGTGGTGGTCAGATGATGATGAAGAAATGATGAAATGAGTGGCAGGGGAAACCAAAGTATTGAGTGAAAACCTGCCCAGGCCTGCTTTATTCTACAAATCCTGCTTATAGCCACTGGGATTGAACTCAGACTGCCTTGGTGGGAGTCAAGCAGACTAGCCACTTGGCCATGGCACTGCCATCCTCTATGGAATGTTCAAAGGGTATTTGGTATGCACTATATACAGTATCATGCTAGTTGTGAAGTAATTTTAGGAGACTGGCATCAAAATAGGAATATATAGAACAGTTCTTCTCTTAACAGTGTTCCAAAGAGTTAAGCAGCACAACATTAATTTTTACTTATGTCTTTTATGGAGTGCAAAGACAGCAGTGGTAGGGAGAGGTTGTGAATTAAGCTAGCTCCTGGAGTTAAAGGAAAAATGGATTAATTAACAATGGGAGTGAGTAATGGAAACCAAGCTATCATGGAAGGGAGTTTATCTAGAGTAAAGGATGAGAGATTAGGAAGCAAACTGAATGGAGTAGAAAAAGAAGTGATGGAAAATAAGGATCATATAAGACATGAAGTGCAAGACATAAGAACAGAAAAGGGAATATCAGATGAAGAGCAGAGGGTATGGAAGAGAGATATTGAAGATTTAATTTAATTATTGCAGGAGTTAAGGAAAGGAATGGAGTGTGACCTATACAAGAAGATGGAGAGATTTTGGAAGGAAGATTAGGGATGGTGTTACAGGGATGGGAGATTGGCAAAGCTTACAGAGTTGGAAGAGCAGAAGTAAAAAGAATGATGGTTGTTAGATTTACATCTGTGCAGATCGTGTATGAAGTCCTAATGAAAGCTAAGCAACTAAGAAGTCCTGATGTTTTTATCAAAAGGATATATTGGAACAGCAGGCGCTTATGAAGAATAAAATAATGTGATATATGTTGTACTAAACACTCATATTGCTTCACTTGTGTGATATTTGGAACTGGTTTTGAAGACCTTTGTCTTCATCTTCGGCTAAGGGTATGACTGGTTGGAGAATCCAATGGATGAAGTGTCACTCTGGTGGTGTTTTAATGTACTTAAAATTGGTGTTTTCTACCTTAGCAATATCAAAGTTTATTATCGATCTCTGTATTTATTAATGTAAATTTTTTCCCAAGTATCCAGTTCTATATGTCCCTGAGTCTCTTTTAAAAATTCCACCCTCTTCACAATATCATGGTCTTTAGTCCAAAAAAGATATGCCACAGCTGATTTATCTGTCTGTGTATATTTTATGTTCTTCTAAACGTGTGCCTATATTTCTCTTTGTTTTTCTGATATGGATCCTTTCACAATCTGCAAATTTATTTTGTAAATACCTGCTTTTTTCTCTTGTGGGGTGTTTACAGCTGTTTCGTCTTTCAAAATATTTCCTGAATCAAGTCTGTTGATGGGTGCTAATTTTATATTGAAATATTTAAAACTATTTTGAAATTTTTTTCAATGCTTTTGGATGATATATAAATTGTTTTTAAAAATAAGTTTTCCTATATCTGCTGATAATGTGGTGGTATCTCTGATAAGTTTTTTCCTTTTAAATCTTTCCATCTTTTTATGTACCGATCTTTATTAAAGCCATTTAAAAATTGTTATTTCTTCTATTTTATTTTAAACTCTTCTTTTTTAAACTCTTCTTTACTAACTGGTAAATTAACCAAATTATATGTCAAGTTGTTAAAAACTGCATGTTTGTGTATTAAAGGGTTAAAATCATAAAAAATTAATTAAAAAAATGAAAATAGCAAGATCAGAGGGGAAAGAGACTTTCATTCGCAATCTACATTTGTGGACTAATGGACAGATGGTGGTTGACAGGAAAGTGATATAAGTGACATAATATCTCATCAAAAGGAAATTAATCAGCAGGATGCATCAATTGCCATGGTGCCAGAAACAATACTGAAAGGAAAGGTCAGGCAGAAAGCAGCTCTATCTGCTGGAGAGGATGGACCATCTGAGTTTAGGAGAAGTATATGAGAGGAAGGAGGTGGAGAGAAGATTATGTCAGACAAGAAGGTGGAAGATGATGTAGTGGGTACTGCATGAAGGAATAATATGAGAGAGGCAGAAACAAGGAAAATATATTGCCAAGGAAGGAGGAAATATGCTAGGATTGGTGGAGAGAGGGAAGAAGGCCTGGTCGAAGAGAAGTGAGTGTGGGACAGAAGAGGATATCATCATATCGACTCCAAATGGCAATATATTGTGCTAGACAAAGACAAGGTGATACCTTCAAGCCTTCAAGAGAGGGAATCTAGCTACAGAGCAAGAAAGTGCTTGAGAAATTCAGAAACAGAAGAGAATCGCAATAGGGTATGGAGGAAATAATGAGTTTGGAGTTTTGGAACTGTGGGGGGTTTAAAAAAAAATGTATACAGGGAAGTTGAAATAATTACTAGGAAAGATACATTAATTGGGAGTAGTAGAAACATGGCTAATGGAAGTGAATGTAGAGATGAATGATTTCACATATGTTTGAATAAAAGGAGAAATGGTGGCAAAGAAGGAAAGACCCTCGGGAGGCTTGGGCTATTTTGTTAAGAAGTTGTTGAGAAAAGTGAAAAGAGAAACAAAGGCAAGGCCAAAAAATGCTTGTAGGTTGTAAGGAATTATAAAATAAAAGATCAAAATATCATATGCCTAGGAGTAGTGTATAAACCACCAGGATCCTTGCAGTACCATCTGTTTTAAGCAACTGGAAAGTGATGTAGACAATTTAAGAGAGAATCATCTGAATGTAGAGGTTATAATAATGGGGGATTTTAACATCACAGTAGGTGAGGGAGACTTGGAAGTTGGGATTGATATGGTATGGGACAATGAAATACTGATTAAAAAAGATACAGTAAAGCATAGCAAAGATAAGTACAGTGATGGAGGTAGTGAAAAATTTATTGAATTTTGTGAAGTGAATGCACTAGATATTTTGAATGGTAAATATGGTGAAGGTGTATTGGGGGAATTTACTTTTGTTAATGATGACCAGAGTATTATTGACTATATATTATGGCCAGTCAACATGGGACATATTGTGAGTAATTTTAAGATATTAATTTTTACTAAAGTAGTGGTCATTTTCCACTGATAGTAGATATAAAAATTCAATCAGGGTATATACTAGATAATTTAGGGGAAGGGAAGGATGGTACTAGGCAATGTAATTACATTTAAATGGAAGGAGGATCAAAGAAACAAATTTAAATAGACTCTGGAATCAAAGTATGGTCAAATATACCAACATGGTATAATGCAATGCATGAGTCGACCAGGAACTGATGATAGGAGCGATGGCTCCCGAAACTAGTCTTCCATTTAATTCAATTTTAGTGGTGTGTATGTTACTATTTCGACTCAATTTCTCTTAAATGTTAATGGAATAAGTTATATGCTAAAAAATAACGAAGAAGAGAAGGCAGCCAATAGCATAAATACATTAATGCAGAGAACTGGAGAAGGGATGTAAAACAGGATGGGAGTTAGGGATAAGGATGAAGAGTGGTATATAATGAATGTAAAGTAACAAAAAAAGTGCTGAAGCAAATGCTGATAAAATGGAGAGAGGCAGGGGATGAAGAGTCAAAGAATGAATATTTAGAGGGGAAAATATTTTATAACTTGTTGATAGAGAGCAAGAAACATGAGTGGAGAAGGAAAAATGAGAAGAATTTAATCAGGATATTAAGTGAAGGAAATATTATTAGGATATGGAAAATGTTAAAAGTAACTTATAACAAATTTGTAACTAAATCCAACATAAATACAGGAGCATGGATAGGATATTTTATAACTCTTTTTGGTGAGCATAGTGGTTTAAAAACAACGCCAAGTTTTGAAGTAGAAATGGGCTATATAGAAATGTTGGATAGTGAGGTGAGGGATGAAGAAGTAGTTAAACAAGTGATATTAATGAAAAAGAATAAAGCAACAGGTATAGATAGAATTTATAAAAGAATGGTGTTGTGATGTAAACCAGGATAAGTTACTCATAGGACTGTATAACTTAATTATGGCAAAGGAAAGTGCACCAGAAAGCTGGAGAAAGCAATCATTTACCCAATATATAAAGACAAGGGAAGTGTAGATATGCCAAAAAATTACAGAGGTTTATGTTTACGGAATTTGGGAATCCACACAGTGAAACTTTTGTTAATCTTATTTTGATTTAAAGTAAAACACTAAAAATCATGTCGTCACATTAAAACTCTCTTTAAGTTTCACAAACACACTTATAAAAGTAATTTTGGTACATGTTTCGTGAGGTACATTCCTCACATTGTCAACCAAAACGACGACTTAGTGTTTTACTTTAAATCAAAATAAGAATTACAGAGGTATTGCATTATTATCAAATGTTGGAAAAGTTTTTATAGGCATTTTGACAAATCAGCTACAAAATTGGGTTGAAGAATATAAAATTATTTTGTAATTCCAAATGGGAAATTCTAAGGGGCAGATGCACAACGGATAATGTATTAATTATAAAAAATTAGTGGACAAATATTTAAAAGATAAGGGAGGAAAACTGTACATGGCATTTGTTAACTTAGAGAAAGTGTATGATTGCATAGAGTTACAATTGTTATGGGATAAATTACTGAGTAAAAGAGTAAGTTTTCATATGGTGAATATAAAAACATTATACTAGGGAAATCCTTCTGTGTGAAAGCAGGCGGAAGAATGGTAACAAGTGTAATAATTCAAGAGAAGGGGTTAAGCCAAGGATGTAAGTTAAGCCCAGTAACATTTTAATTTAATTAAAATGTAAATTGGAACTTGCACAGCGAAGCTAATCATATTAATTGATATCATTGTATGATTTAGTTGAACTACACATTCTCTGATGACTGAAGATGGGAACTAAATGTTCTCAAAACTGGTTCCATACATTTATGAAAAATAAGTGAAGCTTTAAGAGAGTGTATTTCAACTGAATTATACAATGATATTAATTAATATTTAATTTGTTTATTGATGATATTTTAGTGGAGATAAAAAAGTAACATTTCATTGCCACTTATTACTAATGTCATAATTCCAGGGCTATTATTTGTAGATGACTCAGTTGTTGGATCCATCTCAACAATTGACTTAAAGCAATCCTTGCAGCAAATAGACAAATACTCTAATTATTGTAGCTTGAAGGTAAATCAGGAGAAGACTTAAAATAGTAGTATTCAAGAAAGGAACAAAATTGAGTAATTATGAGAAGTGGAGGAAAGGAGATAAAAATATAAGGTAGTTAGGGATTACTTTTACCTAGGGATGAAAATAGATGGGATAGGAAGTTAGGGATGGTTTTTATCTAGAGATTAAAATAGTTGGGATGACAAATGGGAACAGCAGAAAAAATTAGTTTTGGGAAAAGGGAAAGGAGCAATGGCAGTGGTTAGATGATGTAAATATAAAATACCAGATATAAATGTTAGTGTCTAGAAAAAATATATAGTATGGTGGTTGAGGCAAAGATGTTGTATGGTATTGAAATTTGGGGACTGGAAGAAGGATGGGAAATTTTGGATGTTGTGCAAATGATGTTTTGTAGAGAAATTTTAGGGTACCAAATACAACAGCAAAGGAAGTTACACAAACTGAAATGGGAAGAGTGGCAAGGAAAGGTGTGATTATGGAAAGAACACTCAAATATTTCTTCAGAATCCTAAACAAAAGAAATTTGTTGAGGAAATGCTTAGAATTTCAAGAAAAGAGTCTAAGGAGCAATGGGTGGAGTAATAATCTTAGGATAGTTTTGGAGAACAATGGAATGGGGGACATTTGGACGAGGAGGGAGAACAATGTAAAGGATTTTTGGAAAGTTGTAAGAAAGAGATTGGAAAACGTAGTAACACAAAAACTGTTTAGCAATGTTGCAGGTAAAATATCTTTAGTATTTTATATATGGATAAAAAATAAATGGGAAAGTGAGAAGCATACTGATAAATCAAATAAAGAACAAAGAGAGGGCATTGCATATGGTTAAGAATCAGGCGTGTGGAGATTAAAAGGAATAAGGAAAAGGTTTCTTCAGAATCAATGTCCAATATGTGGGGAAAAGGAACATATGGAACATATAGCGTATGAATGCAAAGAGACAGGACTCTGGAGGAAAAGTTTGTAAAAGAGAAATGGTTTAAATTAGATAGAATATCCTTAATGAAAATCTTTAGTAAATGTAGCAGGAATGTAGGGGAATTCCTGAGCAAAGTTAAAAATAAATGGAATTGGGTACTAAAAAGGGAAGTAAATTAAATAACTTAGAGGTTTGCATTTGATTAATTATATTAGAATTTAGATACAGGTGATGATGATTGGCAGTGGATTAAATTTTTATTGCATTTTATTTAATTATTTAGCTTGGGACTGGAAAGTGAATAAATTTAGCATTTAGTATACATATGAGAAATAAAGGCATTAGTAGTTTGTAGAGGCTGTAGCTAGCTAACAAAATAATAGTATTGGTTGAGTAATGGAGATAAAGATGATAGTATAAAAGTAATTATTAAATTTATATTTTCTGTAATTGTAAGGGGGCATACCCAAAATTACCTCAGCCAGATAAGTGGAGGCCCCCTGGTAGTTTGTATTATATTTTTTTTGTGCTTGTTGTTAGCATATTAATAAATTTGATTCATTCATATACTTTTTATCTAATGGATCAATACAATTAACATTGAACATGCTCCAATACAACTACAAAAGTATGAAGTCACAAAAAACAAAAGCATATATAAATAGATGGAATGAAGAAAGCAAGTGCTGACAAAGTTAAAATTGCATACTACAACAAAAACTTACGTAAAGACCCTACACTGAGGTATACACTAAGACACATATAAATACTATACAACTCGATTTAGCCTAAAAGGAAAAACAAAGCCTACATAAATACTATAAAACAAGGTATATCCAATCACAAGAAATGTTACTTTACATACCACATAAAAACATACATAAATACTTAAATACTAGTGTAAGGTTGCCTAAAGCTTAGATGCCCCATAATCTTTCAACATTTATTCCACTAAATACCATGGAATTGGGTTAATCGCTGGGGTTTGACTTAGCTCCCAGGAAACAACAGGAGATGCACCTTTGGACAAGAGGTCTGGTGCCATGGTCAAATGCATGCATAGGCTCCAGAGCATTCATTAAGAAACCTTGTGTGATTAAAGTTTTTTTTTATTGTTTGTTCCTATAGCTTTTAAATCATCCTAAAACAGATAAAATAGAATAATAAAAATTTAAAAATGATATTTTTGAGGACTGTTATATAAATACTGATCATACATTTTTTAAAGGCATAATTTCTGGTACAAAAACTTTACAACATTTTGTTAGCTGAATGCCTACATGTACACATGGTGCTAGTTTCATTGGTGTCACTTCTGGTTGCCACCTTTGAGAGGTGGAGACATGTTAAGTTCTGCCTACAGCAAAATGGAGATGACATGCAACAAACAATATGTACTCCTAAAATTCTGCTTTTATCCAAATAAGATCTTCAGCAGGCCTATTGCAATGTTACTGTAAGTCTATGGAGAGTTTTTCTTTCCTATAGCATAGCTTGAAGATGATTCAAAAGTGTGAAGAGGGAGGCAATCTATTTCAAAAGTAGGTAGATCTAGCTCCAGGGTGAGCTCTAATGGAAGAAAACATCAACATTGCTTCTTTCAATGTGGGAGATGATTGTCAAATAACATTAAGAACACTTTCAGAAATTTTGAAGATTCCACTGAGTTGGTAAATGAAAAGTTGCACATGAGACATGTTTGTGCACAGTTGGTCCCAAGATTACTGATTCCCAAACAAAAGACATTTGCATGCAGTTGAAAGTGATAATACAGGAAGATGTGGCATTTCTTTCAAAGGTGATCACTGCTGATGAAACTTGGCTACACCATTTCAATACTGATGTGAGAGCAAACAGCAAACTCTTATGTTAAAATCTCCATCATCATCAATATTAAAAAAAGCAAATGCATCCTCTGGGAAAGTTATGGTCATCTCATTTTATAATATTCAAGGAATGGTTTACCACCATGCCATACCTGTACACACAACTGTAACTGGGCAATACTACAGAGAAATCCTGAAAATTCTGCAAGGTCATAGCAATGCAATAGTGTCTGTGCAACAAATCTGGATGCTGCACATGATAATGCATGGCTGCTTATCACAAAACTTGTTAAATATCTCACAAAAATTAATGTGAAGTATGACCCTCACCCTCTATAATCCAGCCTTGTGTGACTGTTTCTGTTTCCCCAAATTGAAGAAATGGGAGGCATTTTTCATCATCAGCAACAGTGTTGGAGGCAGCAGAGGCAATTCTGAAGGACCAGTCAAAAAATGTTTTCCAGCATGTCTTTGAAGACTGGCAGAAATGCTGGAATAGATGCATTGCATTCAACTACTTTGAGAAAAATAATCATATTTTAGGGATGAGTTAAGAGGTATGATATAAAGTAAAAAATTTATGATCATTCTTATTTGAATAAGCCTTATACTAAGTTCTTCAAGGTGTAAGCATTTAATGTATATAATACTTAATAGAAAGAGTGGTCTGGAGTAGTGTATGTGTATTTAAATTTCATTTATTTATGCCATATTTTGTTCTATCACTCTACCGAGGATGCCAAAAAATGTATACATACTTTCACAGTAGATATATATTTAATATAATTCAAAGTTGTACCGAAAAACAACAGTAATGCATAGTATGATGTTCTGTAAACAGATGTGACTCACATATATTATGATAGCATTGCCACATGACAGGTAAATCAACAATGAACAAATGAAGCCAAGATTATCATATATTCTGTAAACAGATATGACTGACATTACGTTATGCTAGCATTGCTACAACAAAATGGAACCAATATTATTGTTTGAACAGCCCAAAGCAATTTTGAAGTGGTATTGGAAAGCAGAGAATGTTGAAGTTCAAAGGCAATGGAGACATATGTATAGAACCGAACTGCCAATGAGAGTAGCAATTACATGCATTCCAGACAAACTTAAGACTCATGGTACCTTATGCGATGTTCACAAGAGCAGATCTGGGAGACCTCACACAACAACAAGCCCTGCATCCTTGGCTAAGATTTGGAATGACAATTTTCCAAGACACTGGATAAGACGGAGAGGTCTGATTGAGTTTCCATCATGTTCTCCAGATCTAATTCCATTGGATTTCTAACTATAGGGAACTCTTAAGAATGTTGCATACCAGAGAAAACCAGCTATACTGCCAGCACTTCAGGAAGAAATTGAAACAGCATGTGACGTAATCACTGAGGACACTTTCACAAATGTTGCTTAATCAGTAGTTCAATGTACTAAGAATTGTATCGATGCTGATGGTGGGCATTTTGAGCAACTGTTATAACTGTTGCAACTGTAAGAGTCTTAGATGATTAGTGCTCATCATTTCCTGTTTATGTGAACGTGAATACAGTTAACACAGTTTTTCTTTGCTTGAAGTGTGTATACATTTTTTGGCATCCTGTGTGTGTGTGTGCGCGCGTGCGTGCGTGCGTGCGAGCGAGCGAGAGAGAGAGAGAGAGAGAGATTCATATCTTTTAATGTTATATTTATTTATTTATTTAAAGAGCATTAAGTTTACAAATATTACATTATGGCCTGGTCTAACCCAGATTCTATTTGAGACCAATATTTAAATTACTCCCATACAAAAATTTTAATTAAAATAATAATTTTCATCATTCAACTAACTATATTTAACAGTGTTTGCTAAGCCTCAGTCCTTGGTTCATCAGCAGCTTCCTACTGATATATCCAGAAGACTCTGATAAATAAAGAAGCATTATAATATAAACTAAAACATTTTATAAAATTCAGTATTCACCCAAAATTAGCAATAAATCTGTTCTCATTTATAAAACCCTTGCCCTTAATTAGCTTAAAATAAGATCTAAATCACAATATAATGGCAATATAAAAGATTGTTGGTTATTTGCTAGTGGCTATTGGGATACTGACATTTATCATTTATCATTTAAGTCAGACATGTGTAAAATAAATAAGAACAATAAGAACCATATAGCAGTATAAAAACACCTTAAATGATAAATATTCGTAAATGCTACAGTAGATTTGATCTATTTAGTAATATTCCAAATCTTTTTTTGAATTTAATATAATTATTACAGGATTTGATTTATTTAGGAAAGGCATTTAGAATTTAATCCCCATAAATCTAGGCATCTTTTCTCAAAGAAAAATACTGTGACTTAGGATAAACAAATATTATTTTTATTACATCTTTAATTAAATGATATAAACATATCATTTACATATGAAATAGAAACAGATAACATGTTGGCATTCTTAGATATTAAAATAATAAAATGTCAAGAAAATGTTAAATTTGGAATATACAGAAAGAATACACATGCAGATAACCATATCAAAGCTGACAGTTTTAACCCAACAGCTCACAAACATGCAGTAATTAACAGTTTAACACACTGGCTAGTTAACCTACAAATTAACAAAGAAGAATATTTTAATGAATACAAACAAATAGAAGAAACAGCAGTTAAAAGTGGTTTTAAAAAAGAACTAGTACACGAAAAGGTGCAGAAATTCAAGAGACAAAAACATATCAAAGAAACCACAACATTTTCAGCAAGAAAAGATAAAACGTATTTGTTAAATTATTGAAGCTATTTACAGTGAAGGTTTTGTATATTGATTGATACATTGTGGGTAATTTTTATACACTTCACTTACCTGTTTTTAAAATCAGGACATGCTTCAAGAACCGTCGTTCCCATCATCAGCTGTTGACCCACTGTTCTGGTTGGTCCTCTGCAGGTTATTGAATTTTTGTGTGGTGGCCTCTAGTGGTTGTGAAATGAATCTGGAGAGGTAGTCCTCTGGCGGAAGGTCAAAATTCATTGCTGTTTTTCGGTATTTTAAGATGAAAATATTCTCCCATGTTGACAAGTCATAAGGATTGTTTAATTCTTTCAAAAGTTTTATTTCTGGATTCATTTCATGGTTATGGCTCCTGTAATGGTGTGCTACTGCTGACTTTTCCATTTGTTTCAATTTAATGTTCCTAAAATGTTCCTTCTTGCGGGTTATCAAATTTCTTTTAGTTTTTCCTATATATTTTAGTTTACATTCCGAGCATTCTATTGAATATATTCCTGATTTCTTTACTGCTGGTAGCTGGTCTTTTAGTTTTGGTCCTAGGAGGTATTTAATGTTGTATCTATTGATAGGAGCTAACGTTGTGTTAAATTTTTTGAAAATATTTTTGAATTTGTAGTGTACTTTTGGATTGTAAGTGAATTTACAATATCTTGGCTTTTCTTTGATTACCTCCAGAGTCGAAGCTTCTTTTATGGATTTTACTAATTTGTGTTTATTGATCCTTTTTATTATCCAGGGGATGCTGAAACCATTGTTTATAGCTGTGTTTATAATGTGTTCATACTCTATCTTATATTCTGTGTCACTGAGGGGAATGTTGACCAATCTGAAAGCTAAACTGTTGAACACTGCATATTGGTGTGTTAATGGATTGAAACTGTTCTTTTTTATGTAGTTATCTGTGTGTGTGGGTTTTCTAAATATTCTAAATTGTAATTTATTATCTTTCTTGATAATTTTTAGATCTAGAAATGGAAGCCATCCATCTTTTTCCATTTCTATTGTGAATGTTATAGATCTTTCTTGCAAGTTTAGTAATTTGAGAGAGTCATGAATATGTTTCTTGGGTACTATTGCAACTATGTCATCTACGTATCTATGCCACATTTTGAAAATCCAAGGAAAAGCTTTTGTGATCTGTGATGACTTGTCAGCATGGGAGAATATTTTCATCTTAAAATACCGAAAAACAGCAATGAATTTTGACCTTCCGCCAGAGGACTACCTCTCCAGATTCATTTCACAACCACTAGAGGCCACCACACAAAAATTCAATAACCTGCAGAGGACCAACCAGAACAGTGGGTCAACAGCTGACGATGGGAACGACGGTTTTTGAAACATGTCCTGATTTTAAAAACATGTAAGTGATGAGTATAAAAATTACCCACAGTGTATCAATCAAAGAAAAGATAGACTAATTTTTAAAAATGTCACATATCAAACTTACTGGCAGGCAGGCAGGCAGGCAGGCAGGCAGGCAGGCAGGCAGGCAGTGTTAATGACAATATTCCACAAGGAAAAATCAGGTATTTACAAAATAAACTGTGCAGAATGTGAAAAAAATCTGCATTGGAAAAACAAAGAAAAACATAGGTACATGATTAGAGGAACATTTCAGGAACATAAAGTACAAGCAAATAGAGAAATCAGCAGTAGCATATCATTTTTGGACACAAAATAACGACATAATAAATAAAGGAAAATTATTAAAATCAGTACATGGTCCTACAGGCAGGCAGGCAGGCAGGCAGGCAGGCAGGCAATGTTAATGACAATATTCCACAAGGAAAAATCAGGTATTTACAAAATAAACTGTGCAGAATGTGAAAAAATCTGCATTGGAAAAACAAAGAAAAACATAGGTACATGATTAGAGGAACATTTCAGGAACATAAAGTACAAGCAAATAGAGAAATCAGCAGTAGCATATCATTTTTGGACACAAAATAACGACATAATAAATAAAGGAAAATTATTAAAATCAGTACATGGTCCTACAAAACTAGCAGCCTGGGAAAAAATCTATACCTACAAATACAAATACAGCATAAAGAACTTCGACATTGCTGGAGATGAAAACATTGAAAATTACAAGTTTATCACACTGCCACCAGAGCAGAATACACATTCCCACAGCTGAACTTTAGCCTGACTGAAGATGGGAACTAAATGTTCTCAAAACCAGTTCCATACATTTATGAAAAGTAAGTGAAGCATTAAGAGTGTGCAGTTTAACTGAATCATACAATGATATCAATTAATTATTTTTATTGTTATGCACATCCGAGTTTGTTTGCATGGGAATGTTATACTTTATTAAATGAGGAATGGTTTTGTAGATGTATAAACTTGGTAGTGTTTGAAGCTTTAACTGTCAAAAAGTATATCTACAGGAATCATTATATGAACTATAGTCCAAACGGATCTTTTTTAGGTGAAGATTTTAATAAAATTTGCTTTGGAAGTACTGCCCCACAGTTCTATGGCACAAATGATATATGCCTGAATAAGGGAAAAATATCTCATTCTGGAGTATTATCAAGTAAAATTTTCTGAAATATCCAAGTACAAATTAGTTTTATCTATACCGTGTCCTAAGAGTTTTGTGGTATTTACATATTTTACTGCAATACAATTGATAATCTCTAAGGTATTCTACAACTTTTTTTATTATAACATTGATAATTGAACTGAATGTGAATAAATCTAATCATCCATCATCATTGTTATTGTTGTTGTTGTTAACTGCAATTGTAATATCATCAGCAAACTGAATAAACATTTCCAGTTATTGTTTCATTAATACCATTTTTTTTTTATTGATTTATTTATGGACGCTCTTTAACAGCTCAGGTCATCAGCATCCCATTCAACTCAGGGCGTGAAATGGCAGACAAATTTTGCTCAGAGGCCTCTCTTTCAGGCTTGAGGTTCTTTTTCATGCCGTAAATGTACGATACGGGACCCACGACTTTACTTCCCTTCCGAAGGAAGCCATACTTAGGATTTTTACACCTGAAAAAATCCATCGGTCCTGGCCGGGTTCGAACCCGCGATCTTGGGTTTAGGAGGCAAGTACGGTAACCACTACACCACCAGGACCAACATTTTTACCATGAATATACAAAATGAATAATACTCCATTTATTAAGGTTTTGTGTCTTGGAACTGCATTCATTGCCATTTGATTTTATGACAACAGATTGCTTTCTATCCATCAAGAAGAATTTTAATAGATTGTGTCCTGAGCTCCTAATGCCTAACACATATAATTTATCCATTAATTTATATGCATCAACATAGTCAAAAGCTTTTGAGAGATCTGGTATAGTGCCTGAATTATAATTTCCAGAGTGAATATTACCTATTATTGTATATCAATAAGATTGAACAGGGCACTTAGAATGGATATATTTTTAATGAAACCTTTCTTTTACTTTTGGAGTAAATCAAATATATCAGTTTTATAGGTTATATAATAATCATTCAAAAATATTTGAAAATAGACATAGGCCTGTAATTATTTATATAATTCTTATTGCCTTTTTTGTAGACAGGTATGATTTTAATGTTTTTAGCTTATCTGGGAATATATAAAATTCAAGACATGAGTTTATTATATTTACTAGTGGGTTGGCTATTTCAAATCAGTACAATCCCACCACTCTGAACCCTGACAGTCAGAAAACCTGGATAATTTGAACACAAAAAAAATTTGTTAAAGGAAAATTATCACAAGTAATGTCACAAGAGTGTCTGATATTGCTAAAAAAATTCATGAATGTTGTGGAAAGTTTAGACCCTCAAGTGATATTTATGGGCACTACTTCACAATAAAATAAGAATTTAAATATAATTTCTGTAAACCTAACTTAAAATATGTAATAATTGTAAATTTGTATTATGGATACTTAACCTTTTCAAGCCATCTAGCAACAGACAAAAGTCCATTGTCAGTAATGTTAATAGTGAAGAGCCAAATAGCGTTTGGGACTATTTCATGAATAGAATAAGAATAAAATTAATATATATTTGAAATTTGTGCAAGGATTATTAGCAATTATATAAAATGTAAAATATTAGAATACATAATTTATAAAATGATTTCAAACTGTATGACTGAATACGCAATAACAATTGCTTCAGCAAATACACATGAAGTTAGTTAAATTTGCAATTACTAAAAACACAGAAAAGGGATGCATGCTCAGGAATTATATAGTGGAGGTACAGGGTTAGCTACATTGACCACAGGACAAATGCATGTTGCATGATAAAATGGATTTGATATTTTTTTTGATAATTTCACTGCTATATCCGGCTGTGATTGATCAAAATTAAAAATTTTTTTTCGTTTCATTAGTCCATTTTAAGATGATGGCACATAAGTTAAATAGTCAATGAAATTTCGAACTAAAATGTCCTTTTATTACACATTAGAACATCTGATGTACTGCAAAAATAATAAAATATGATACATAATTATGTACTTATGGTACAGATAAGATTTACCTATCAGTCAAATTTAACAGGGAAGACAATGAATCAAACGCATTTTACATCACTTATTGTTACAAAAAATTCAATCACTTTCTGTTGATGCAAAGACAAAAATCTTCAGAACGATGTAATCCTCCACCATCACTTCATAAAGATTTTGTCCACTGCTATAGCATTAGGGTGTTGCTCTATGTACTACAGGGAAATCTCCATTGCTTTTGCTGCATCTGACTGAGTAATTTTAGGTAGTGGGGATGCCTCTGCTGTATCTGCTACATCTTCACCTGACTGACTTACTAGGAAAACTATTTCATGATCAGTCATAACTTGATCTACTGTATCAGCTGATAACCACTCCTTTGCATCTGTTTCCTCTGCCTCTTCACAGCTGGAGATTTGCTTCATTAGATGTAAAACTTCAGTTCTGGTCTCTTGTACTTGGTCTGGGCTTTTGCTATATGACAGAGTTGGCCATAATATTTTCCATGATTTTCTAAACAATTGCTTTTTGACATTTTCCCATGCCTCAGTTACTAAATAAATCATGTTTTGATAGTGACTTATTTGAGGAAATCAACCATGATTTTAGATGTGTCTCCATTTTTGAACAAGTATCTTAGGAGCATCTTTTTATAAGTAGTTTTCACATTTTGTAGCATTTGTTCATCCATCGATTGTAACATTGGCATAATATTCAGAGGCAGAAAAGTTGCCTTTATATCTCCATTGACCAGTTTGCCTGTAGAGGAGTGTGCTGGTGCATTATCCATAATAAGTAATGCTCTGTCTGGGTGGCAAGATCATTTTCTTTGTTAAACTTTTTACTGAAGGCACAAACTGGTTATGAAACCATTATGCAAATAATGCACTGATCTTCCATGTCCACTAGCTTTAATTCTAGCAGTGAAATTTTTACTCCGCAACAAATTAAAATTTATCCAATTTCATCACAGTAGTGAACTTTTTGGGGTGAATAATTTTGTAATGAAACCATGTCTGCAAATTTAGCTATATACTCTAATGCTGCCAGATGATCTGCTGATAATCAATCTCCAGTAATAGATAACGATCGTATCCAATGCCTCCTCTTCAATTAGTCCAACCAGCCTTACTTGCAGTAAATTTGGAATCACTATTCATCAACTAAGCTGGAGTTCCTTTTCTTAGATTACAGGACCACTCTGTGAAACACCTTTCTGTCTTTCTTGCAAAAACCATACATAAAGCTGGAGTTCCTTTTCTTAGATTACAGGACCACTCTGTGAAACACCTTTCTGTCTTTCTTGCAAAAACCATACATAAACGGTTTCATCAATTTTGTCAGTGTGAAAATTTTTATTTAGACACTCTTTGATTATTTTCTCAATCACCGTTCCATAAAATTGTTCTATCTTGATTAAATTTTTCTTCAAATTACGTATTGTTTCTTTTCCAACACTGAATTCAGCTGCTAATTTTGTCCGACTTTTGCTTTTATCTAAGCATTTTAAAACTTCAAGTTTATCTCTTAATGAACAAGAACTATGTTCACTTGCCTACCATTTTTAATCAAACAACAAAAATCAAAACCACTTTACTGGATTAAATGACATTTAAGTTAGATACATTGCAACAAGTCCACTAAAAGTATCAATCACTGAACATCGTGAATACTGTATCTGTACCTGCAACTCAAATGAATTCAGAACAAACATAACAGACCAAGTGCTCAAATCAATTTCAGGAAGATTAACAAAATACCCATGAGTTGTGCAGCCAAGTACGAATGACTTTCATGAGCTCGCTTTCAACAATAGTGTTGTTCCCATCACAAAAGTAATACTGCAGGTTACAAATACATTAACCAAATACATTAACTTGTAGGCTTTATATACATACTGTATAAGCCTAATTACGTTGATTATAATTTAACGCTGTTAATCCAAATTTTTGCCAATCCGAACAGGCTTCAGTCCCAATTAGTTTGGGCTGGCATGGTTATACTGTACTGCACTTTTTTATCAGTGACATGGGTATGTCATCTGTGCCTTTACTGTTTTTTGATTTCAGCTATTTAATTATATTGAGAATTTCATCAGTAGGATAGAAGACAATACTATTATTGGTTTTTTAATTATTTGACAAATTCCTGTTTTTACTTGTATTCAATGTATAATATTGTGAGTTTAAGTTTTTACCAAAAATACAAAGTGATTATTAAAACTATCTGTGTTATTTATTTATATTACTACTCCCATGTTTGATTTTGAAGTTGGTTGTGACAGGTTGGTATCTTCCTAAGATTGTTAATTAGCTGCCAACTCCTTTGCTTTTATTATGGGCAAATAAATTCTATTACTAATAATATTTTGCTTGACTTCTAAAACAGTTTGATCCTATGAATTTTTAAATTTCTTTAAATCTATAGCTCTAAAATAAGAGTGAAACTTTCCTGATGATTTTAATGTGGATGTATACATGTGTTCTAATGTCAATATTATATTATTTTGTAACAGAGCCCTAAATTTGTATTTTGTTTGTACAGCTTTTGCATTCTAGCCTATCTTGAGGCTATTATTATGAAGAAGAAAACATATTTTATATGTAATATAATGCTACTTTTATATTTTAATGTTTAGGGTGCACAGTAATCCCACCTCTTCATGGTGCGCCTGTTAATGCTAAGGATTACAGATATGGCAAGTTTTGCAAGATGTAAGAGCTATAATAAATATCAGCATCCCCAGTGGCCACTAGCAACCAGCCAACCAATAAATATTTAGTTTCAGTAATAAAAAGTAATTCAGATATAAAATTCCCTTAATAATATAATTATATCCTCATTAATGATATATTTTATTTACTTAACAATCATATATTAAGAAAACTATTCACCAAATTAGGACATCTGTCACAGAGTCAAGGTACATATCATAAAATTAAGGAACTGTTTTTGCATTATGTATTACTTCATATGATAAATATGAATTAACTGGTAACATTCATATTTTCCAGAGAGAAGAATCACAACCTGAACTTTGATCAGGATAGTCTATGTAACTTGCAACTGGTACCAAAAAATTAATAGTTAAACAACATGTAATTTAATTCAGAAAAGTTATTTAAAAATATATCATGGAATTAGAAAAACTTGTCCTATGTAATAAGATACTAGGTATAGCCGAAGATACAAGAAATTAAGTTAAACACTAAAACAAAGCATAATTAAATACCATAATATGAGATTTAACATAAGATAGAAAGCAAAACCTACATAAACAATTTTTCTGTTATTTAGTATGGATGATATCTAAAGACACATGTTATATATGTAATGGATCACAATTTTACTCAGCTTAATTATTTTTAACTAACCAATTTTTATAGATATTTTAAGTTGACACAGGAATTCTGAAAGAAGTGAATTTTTCACTACCTGTCATGCTGTATTTTTTCTGAGGAGCACTGAATTTTTTTTGTATAAAAACATCTTGTATTTTAAGGTTTCATGTGCATTTTATATACTTTTTTTCAGTGCTTGTTAAATGGTAATCTTATTGGCATTTCATACAAAGTTAAAACATGTTTTTGTCTTTCAGCTGTACTTAGTATTACTCAGTATAAAAGTCAATGAAGAAAGCAAAAATCAAGTGAATCTTTAAAATGTTAATTGGAACTTGCACAGTGAAGCAAATCATATTGATATAATTGTATGATTTAGTTGAACTAAAGCATAATTATTAAAATCAATACAAGGACCTACAGAACTAGCAACTTGGAAGAAAATCTACCTCTACAAATACAAAGACAATCCAATGAACTTCGACACTGTGGGGGATGAAAACATAAACTACAAGTTTATCACACTGCCACCAGAGCTGAATACACATTCCCAAAGCTTCACAAATTATCCGATAATTGAATTTTAGCCAAGCTGATGATGAGAACAAAATGTTCTTGAAATCTGTGTTTTAAAAGTAAGTGAAGTATTAAGAGTGTCATCTAAATCATACAGTAATATCAAGTAAATTTTTATTTTTTTGATTTCATTAACATAGAGAAAAATGCAATCTAATAAATAAATAATAAATATAAATAATAGCTTCAACTTAGGTATATCTAAGTTGAGGTTATATTGCCACACCATTGTCAACAGCTTGGTAACTACAATATTAAAATAATAGCTTATTTCCTCATAGGCAAGTTATACTTGTTTCAGAGATTTGTCACATTGAAAATCCATAGTTAGCATTCATCTCCTAATATTAGTTTCGATCAATTAATTCCTATTACTCTGAGTGAGAAAATTTTTAATTTAATTTATTTGTTTCACAATGTATCTTACACAACAACAACAACAACAACAACAACAACAACAACAATAATAATAATAATAATAATAATAATAATAATAATAATAATTTACTACTTAACATGTCACAATTACAAGAGATTTCCCTAGCATTTCCTACAATGCACTATTTAAATATTTACAGTACAAACACACACACGCACGCACTCACTCACTCACTCACTCACTCACTCACTCACTCACTCACTCTCTCACTCTCTCTCACTCTCTCTCTCTCTCTGATGGTTTGTATAAAGCTGGATGAAAGTATGGGGAGGGTAAAAGAGATATTTCAAATTTGCAAGCACTGTTTAGTTACAGTGCAGCAAAATGAAGTAATCACTTCAAATGTTCTTGTCATCAAACATTGACCAGCCATTGCAGAAAGAAATAAACTATTATTTTAAATAACCCTTTCATAAGTGTTTTCATTGTAACATTAAACAAAGTTAAGACAATTGATATTATTGTATGATTTAGTTAAACTACACACTCTTAATGCTTCACTTACTTGTCATATATAGAACCAGTTTCTATAACATTTTGTTCTCATCATCAGAAAGTTTAGATAATTCAATTCTTATTTGTAAAATATGTCAGACGGTATTAAAATATAACTTTCCTTTCCACATAATCGGAATTCAATTGTATAGAAATATAAACTAGCTTTGACTCTACTCAGCTGCATTGTAAGTATACTGTATAATGGCAGTATACCCCAATTTTACAATCCCCATTTAATATTTTCTCACATTTTATTTCAAATTTTTGAAGTCCCAACTTTTAAGTTATTTAATTAATGCCTTTTATTATTCCATTTAATGTAATGTTCTGGTTTGCAAAGCCCACACTTAAGGTACAAAACATTATCTATTAATTTTTTTCTTAAGATTCCTTTGCAAGAGATTTTATTTTTCTCACAATCCATCACAGTTGCAAATTCTGCTATCTGGCAGCATTGCCTTTACCTCAGTAGTGCTGCATTTACATTAGTTTATTTTGGCACCTCGCATTCTGATTAGCTGACCTTCTGACTCACACTGATTCAAATTGTCATTACAGAAGTTGCGTGCTTTGGTTTGGTCCATTTTTATTTACTTCGTTGTGATCAGGTGTTTATTTAATGTGTGCTGTACAAAAAGTGCTTTTTACATCATATTGAAGAACATGGGTTATGTTGTGAGAAATGACAACAACAAACAGAAAATCATTCCAAAAAGTAGATATTCAAGAAGTAGAGAAAAGTACAAAATTGAAAATATCTGAGATAGCTAAAAGATTTGGAATGGCAGCATTCTAATATATAAGAACACTCTCACTCAGTCAGTTTTATTATCCATTATTAAGCCATTACACCAATAAACTTTTTGTAATCTAAACAATAATAGTTATTTTTGAATAGCGGAAATGTTTGCAGTGAAATATAGTATAATATAACAAACTATTATTGAGGCAATCACTCATATTTCACTAATTTTGTTCCACTTACTTGGATATGTTTCAAAGGCTGTTGCTTTCATCTTCAGCATGGTTTCACTGTCCTCTTCCCAGCGTATTTTGATTTGATTGATTTATTTATGGACACTTTTTAACATCTCAGGTCATCAGCGTCCCAATCAACTCAGGGCATGAAACGGCTGATAAATTTTGCTCAGAGGCCTCTCTTTCAGACTTGAGGTTCTTTTTCGTGCCGTAAATGTATGACATGGGACCCACGGCTTTACTTCCCTTTCAAAGGAAGCCATACTTAGGATTTTTACACCCAAAAAAATCCATCGGTCCTGGCCGGGTTCGAACCCGCAATTTGGGTATAGGAGGCAAGTATGGTAACCATTACACCACCAGGACCGACCTTCCCAGCGTAGTATTAAGATGTCTCACTATGTGTATTTTATAAATTTAGTGATGAAGTTATTATTGTTTGGGAGATCAAAACTAACCAAATTTTCCTTGTTTTTGTTTATGAATATATCTTCTCATACTTTTAATTCTATGGTATCTATGAAGAGCTTCTAAGGGTTTTGGTTTCTTTTGGAATTCATGTTTTTTTTGTCAGAAATGCTTAGCTATTGCTAATTTTTCCATGTGTCTATATTTTACATTTCTCACGTGTTCCAAATGGTAATATTTCTTTTTGTTTTGCCTATGTATTTCATATTGCAGTCTTTGCAACCAATTTTATAAATGCCGAATTGTTTTACTAGCAGAATTTTTTCTTTTGTGTTGGTTTTTTAAACTGCATTTTTTTACTGAAGCCAAAATGTTGTTTGCTTCTTTAAAAATCTTTTGGATTTTTGGTGGGCCCATGGGTAGAATATGAATTTCTTATATAAAGGATCTCCTTTGTAGCCTTTTAATATGGTGATATCTTTTATTTGTTTCTGTTTTTTAAAATTATTCTATTTTCTTGTTTACCAGATCTATTGTGTAACCATTTTTCTATGCTACATCTATGATTTTAACTTATTTCAAATTGTATTCTGTCATGTTTATTGGTAGGTTTATTAATCTGAATGTGAGGCTATTGATTATGGCGAGTTAATGTTATTTTGGATTATGGCTGTTGTTTTTTATATAATTATCTATGTGGGTATATTTTCTGGAAATGCCAAATTCCAGTATATTTCCATTTTGTATAATTCTTATATCCAAAAAGGGAAAAACCTTGTTGTTCTCTATTTTCATTGTGGATTTTACAGTTTTTTTTATTTGATTTTTTATTTATGGATCCTCTTTAACCTCTCAGGTCATTGGCATCTCATTCAAATCTTGAAACGGCCGACAAATTTTGCTCAGAGGCCTCTTTTTTCAGGCTTGAGGTTCTTTATCATGCTGTACATATACAACACTAGACCCATGGCTGTACTTCCATTCCGAAGGAAGTCATACTTAGAACTTGCCCAAAAACATCCATTGGTTCTGGCCGGGATCAAACCCGTGATCTTGGATTTAGAAGGCAAGTATGGTTACTACTATACCACAAGGACCAAAAAAAAATTAACAGTGCTATCTTGTAGGTTGAATAGTTTTATTGCATTCTCATTCCATTTTTCATTTACTATTTCTAAGATATCATCAACATAACGGTAGGAATAACCCTTCTTTTGTATAGCTATTGCCTCTGAATATGAAGTAGGTTTGATTGATACAAATTTTGGTGATGTTTAGATACTGTTCTATTACTTCTCCAGGTAGGTTTATTGAGGTTAGCCATTTCTGTACAATATTTATTAGATTTTCTTTGGGGATGCTAGGAAACAGAGAGACCACATCATAAGAAACTAGCATGTCCCTGTTTTCTACTTTGACATATCTGATTCTATCTGTTAATTCTGATGAGTTCTTTATGCATTGGCTTTTGTATTTCAGTAAAGTATTAAATTTTTTTAAAATGCAATTAGCTAAATTGTATGTGGGTGAATTTATTGTGTCTACAACAGGTCTCATTTTATTGCCAGGTTAATGTAATTCTGGTAGACCATAGATTCTTTGGGTTGTAGGGTTGTTTGATATGATCTTTTTTTCTTTCTAACTCAGAATTGTTATTTTTGTTAATAGTATTCTTATTGCACTAATATATTTTTGTGTAGGATATGTTTTCATTTTATCATAATCTTGGCTAGCTAGTAAATTGTACATACTGTTTTCATAATTTGTGTGATTCATTATTACCATTTTGTTTCCTTTGTTAGCCCTGCTATTATATAGCATAGAGGAAATTATATCTATCTTGCCACTGAATACTGGCATCCTGCCAGAAATTTTATCTCATATTTTAACTTTTAAATTGAATTGCAGCCAAAACTGTAGGAACTTATATATGATACTGAATTTTGGTTTATACCAATGTCTTCAGCCATTGCACTTTGAAATCCAGAGTCGGTGAATAGTACATCTCATCTTTTCTTCATTCCTAAGAGCACCACCTCTCATTTTATAATTACACTAGGGAACACAATTTCTATCCCAGAGACAGTAACGACTGTTTTGATAAGTTGAAAATGAATATTTCCTTTAAATTAGCCTATCTGGTCTCAGTTTTTATTTATATTTGATTCCTTACTGTTGATAAAGTAATATACTAAGTCTTTGTTAGTTACATTTTGTAGAATGGATACTAAATAAATTGCTATACACAGTTTAAAAAATTATTATGCTTTATAATGATTGTTTATGGTGAGTTCCCCAATCCCTAAACTTATTATATGTGTCATGTACAAATTTATTATCAGAAATCCCTTGCTGGAATGGGAGCACCAGAGCAGAAGTTTCCATTGAGAGAAAGTATAAATCTATTGAGAAATATACTGATAAACATGCTATTGATTCTTTTGAAATTGTTCTGGGTGAACTTTCATTTGAAGTTTTGATGATTAAATCTAGAGCTGTTGTTCTTTGAAACAAGACAGTTGTGTGTTATTGTTGGTTGGTGTAGTGACTTTATTTCTGTGTTCAGAATGGATAAAAGTGAGAGGGGTCATGTTTTAACCATCTAGATCATTTTTATTATGTTTGTTGAAAGTTCACTCCAAAATCCCAAAATAAAAAATGTATAAAATTACAAAAATGGTTTATTTTCACTATTTTGGATGCAAAATTGATGATCAAGATAAAAAATGGGCCCCAAAACATTGTTGCATTCCTTGTACATCTAATTTAAGAAAGTGGATATTTGGGAAATAAAACCATATTTATTATTTGGCTGGAACAAAAAGTCATGTGAATGACTTATTTCTGTAGAGTAAAAGCATCAGATTTGACTAAGAAAGCAAAATCCAATATTATTTATACAAATATAAGCTGTCAGCAATTAGACCATTTCCTCATAACAAAATGCCAGTACCAGCTCTTACAATGTCATTAGACAAAAATGATAGTAACAGTGATGATTCAAATATAAGCCCTTAAGTTCGAATGATTCACCTAACATACATTCCACCACTAGAAACATGGTACAGTTACTTAAATGTAAAATGGAACTTGCACAGTGAAGCCAATCATATCAATTGATATCATTGTATGATTCAGTTGAACTACACACTCTTAAAGCTTCACTTAATTTTCATAAATGTATGGAACCGGTTTCGAGAACATTTAGTTCCCATCACCAGCCAGGCTAAAGTTTAACTGTCGAATCATTCATTGAATGATAAAACTTCATCCTTCTTTTTTTTTTTTGATTGATTTATTTATGGACGCTCTTTAACATCTCAGGTCATCAGCATCCCATTCAACTCAGGGCATGAAATGGCCGACAAATTTTGCTCAGAGGCCTCTCTTTCAGGCTTGAGGTTCTTTTTCGTGCTGTAAATGTATGACACGGGACCCATGGCTTTACTTCCCTTCCGAAGGAAGCCATACTTACGATTTTTACGCCCGAAAAAATCCATCGGTCCTGGCCGGGTTCGAACCCGCATTCTTGGGTGCAGGAGGCAAGTATGGTAACCACTACACCACCAGAACCGATGTTCATCCCTCTGACACTCTTATATCTTTTCATGTAGAATCTCTATTTCCAAGCATACCAAAAGAAAAACTCCTACTTTATCTACATGATTGGCTTAAAACAAGTGAAATTAAGGATACACACATAAAAGAATACATCAAACTCACAGAAATTTGCATAAACCAAGCCTTTTTTACTTTCAAAGGAAAATTTTATAAATAACAAGCAGGACTTACAATGGGCAGCCCCTTATCTGCATTTCTAGCTAACCTCTTCATGAGTAGATTTGAAACACAAATCAACACAGCTTTTCTATACATATTTAAGGCATGGTACAGATATGTAGATGATATATTTGCCATAGTTAACAAAAAACTCATTGATGATACCTTAAACATTTGAATATACAAGAAATAAACATTAACATTTACACATGAAATAGAAACAGTTAAAATGTTGCCATTCCTAGATATTTAAATAATGAAATGTCAAGAGAATCATGAATTTGGAATATACACAAAGAATACACACGCAGATAACCACATCAAAGCTGACAGTTTTAACCCCACAGTGCACAAATATGCTGTATTTAACAGTTTAACACACTGTCTAGTTAACGTACAAATTAGCAAAGAAGAATATTTTAAAGAATACAAACAAATAGAAGAAACAGCAGTCAGTTAAAAATGGTTTTAAAAAAGAACTAGTACACAAAAAGGTGCAGAAATTCAAGAGACAAAAACATATCAAAGAAACCACAACACTTTCAGCAAGAAAAGATAAGCTAATTTTAAAAAGTTCACATATCATCCATGGGCTACAAAAAATTTTCAGAATATTTTTGAAGATTTTATTATCAGGTTGGCACCGATTAATAGATTCTATGTTAAAAACTTACTGATAGATAAATGTTAATGACAGTATTCCACAAGAGGAAAAAGCAAGTATTTACGTAACAACCAATGATCCAACAGTTGAGCTTTAGCCTGGCTTAAAATGGGAACTAAATGTTCTCGAAACCGGTTCCATACATTTATGAAAAGTAAGTGAAGCTTTAAGAGTGTGTAGCTCAACTGAATCATACAATGATATCAATTAATATGATTAACTTCACTGTGCAAGTTCCAATTTATATTTTAATGGTGCAGTTGTTTGATCTGTCAGGTTTAGATGATTTAATTTAATTTATAAACCAAAGTTGCACTCAAATGAGCATACAGTATCTGTTTGTTTGCTTTGATAAGCTCATTTAAAGAGCATGTCCTTTTTTTGCATTTGTTTAAGTGGCATAGTTCACACTTTTTTCACATATTTTGCAGACACATTGTTCTTGAGCTTGATGGTATTTTTTATTTATGCACATTATATGGTGGATGTCTTGAATGGTGAGTCCTATGATTTATGCCTCTGTGTTTGGTTGCTGTTCATCCATTGTCTGTTTATCTTGGCATCTGTTCGGAAGAAGTCAGTGTATATCTCTTTCTCCTTCTGTTTCTTACTTGTTACTGCTTCTGTGTTTGGTAGTGGTGTCTTGATCCTTATATCTTCTAGGAAGGAGTTTTCTCTTACAGGTATGTATGCCAGTCTACTTGGTGCATACTTGCTTGCCCCTATTGCCCCCTTTATCCATCTTGCTTTAACATTTTCAATTTTTTCCATGTCACTGGTTTTTAGTTTCTCTCAGATTAGTTCAATTCCATAAGTAGCAATTGGTGCAATTGTTTTTTCGAACAGTCTCATTGCTGTTTCTAGTTTCAGTGATGTGATGTTTTTGATGGTGCTTATTGCTCTGATAGCTGTTGAAGTTCTCTCCTGTATGTGGATGCTGAATGATGATGTGGATGTCTGTAATGTAATGCCTAGATACTTAAATTTTTAACTATTTTCTGTGGTTCATTTCGAATCTTTAGGAGTCGGCCTTGCTATTTTTCCTCCTCTCCTATACACCATTTGTGCTGTTTTGTCTCTGCTTATGATAAAATCATTTTCTGTGGCCCATTGTTACAAAATGTTTTTGTCCTCCTGCAGTTCTTCTTTGCGTGTTGATTCGAGGACCATGTTGCCTGCATATATTATGAGTGTGGCTCCTTTCAGTTTCTCCCTGATATCTGCTGTTATTATGTTGAAGAGTAATGGTTTATCTGGTCACCTTGCATGGCTTTGTTTATGTGGGTTATGTCTTCTGCTGTTGATACTTCACCAGTTATCTGGAACATATTATGCCTCATGATTTCTTGCATTATTCCTATTATGATGTGTTCTTCACCAATTATGTCTTTCGGCTTTTGGATTAGCATTCCTCTTTTTATTCAGTCAAAGCTTTTTGTAATCTATAAATATCAAGTAGTATTTTTCTTTAGGTTTACTAAGAGCTTCTTCTATTTCTTGAAGTAGTACTTTTGCTGTAGATTTCCCTTTTCTGAACTCAAACTGGTTTTTGGGTATGTGTTGTCATGTGAGGTTAGTGATTATCTTCATGAAAATAATCTAGGTTGTGTTTTCAAGTGCTGTTCCTCTGCATGAGTTCATTACCTTTCCCTTTATACGATATCTTTAGTGTAGCCCTTCTCCATTTCTCTGGGATGATGTTTGAGCTGGGGCAGTAAAAAGTTCTGTCCAAATTAATATTTGTGCATCAACTATGATTTTTATTGATCTGGTACTGCTTTTTTGTTTTGAACCTCTCTGATGCAATTGGTTACTTCTCCCTCCTTTCTTACCATTATGTTCCCTGCTGTCTCCTGTTTCTCCTGTGTGTTTATGTCATAGTCTTCATTTTGATTGCCTTTATTCAGTATTCATGAGAAGTGTTTTTCCCAATTTTATATTGGAATCTCTTTCATTATGTGCTTTTTTCTCCTCTTTAGGAGTAAGAAAGGATTCTTCTCTGCTTCTTTTGCTATCTATCTGGCTTCTTCCTCCATGCAGTTTGCTTTTGTTTTTCTATTATTGAGTTATGCTGCCTTCTTTTTCTGATGTAGTTCTGTATGTCCTCTATTCTTTTAGTAGTTTTTGCTATGCTTAGGGCTTGCAATGTGGCTTTTCATTCTTTGAAGTATGTCTTGTCGAGCGACAGCTGTGCACTTCTTCTGGGCACTGGCCAGCATATGTTTTTTATTAAATCATTTGTGAAATTATGGGCTATTTCTAAGTGTCCTTCCCCTATTCTTCCTCTCATTACTTTTATTGCTTCCTGGTTTCATATAATTTTTTGTGCGTCCAGTAGCATTGACATTCTGTTCCTGGTTTTTTTCCTGTCCTTTCATTTATTCTCCATTTTTATTTCTATTGTTGTTGCACTTGGTATGTGTTTTGTTATCAATGTGAAACCTGAGTCCCATAGGCCTTTTTGTTCTATCAACTTTATTTTTCTTCCTCTGTATAGCAACAAATCAATCGCACTTGTTCTGTTGGGTGTTATGTACGTCTGCATGTCATCTTTGTTAGCTAAGTTAAATCCCTTTTCCCTTAGTGTATCCATAACGATTTCTGTTTTGTATTTGCTCTATCTATTCTGCAGTTTATGTCTCCTGCTATTATTATTTTGTCATTTTCATCTGTAGCTATGACTGTTGTCATTATGGTCACTATTACATCCTCTTTTACCATTTTTGACCTATATAAATTGCTGTCAACATGCATAACTCAGTTTTTACTGCCAGTACATTTTCTTCCTTATGTATTACTTTGAAGCTCCCTACAGATGGTTTCAGGCAACAAGATAGTCCTCCTGTTCGCTTCCCTCTGTTTATCTTGCATAGGACTGAAGTCCATAGAATCCTTTTACTTCTGTTGGTTCCATTGAAAATGTTTCTATGAAAATCATTATATCATGTGTCTGAAGCTCTGGGGTTTAGATGATTTAATGCAGGATTGAAATTTGGGGTTAAAACAAGTAGAGATCTTACGCTTGAGGTTGCAACTGCAGATATGCTTATGCTTGCTGAAACTACTAAATTTTTTCTGTAGAAAATGGCATGAACCATTTGCAAAATTTTTTGAACTTAAAAGCCAGACATGATTTTGTTATGATTAAATGGAATAATGACTGAGGAATACAACATAATACAAATGAGTGGTAATTATTTATCGATTCTTCAAAGTTCAGTTTAAAGCAGCTTTGCTGCATAATAGCAATATATTTCCCTCAGTCCCTTTGCTTCATGCATTAGCTTGAAAGAAACATCTGAAATAGTGTTCAGGATCTTTAATTAATTATGAGCTGTATTCATGGAAAATTCATTGCAACCTTAAAGTAATTGGACTTACTGTATGAATGCAAAGAGGGTTCACCAAATACTGTCATTTCATGTTTTTATGAAAGTCATGATAGAGAAAAACAGTATAACATAACCCACTTGTGATTCCTACATATGTTCTCTTTCCCCCTCTCCACATAAAATTACAATTAATGAAACAATTTGTCAAGGGATTGAATAGAAATGGCAGTTTTCATTCTTAAAAATTGAGAAAAATTAAATTTTGATATCCAACCCTTGGACAAATTCAGTTAAATTCTCACTCCATCCAATAGATGTTGACAGAATAGCAGCATGGATCAAGCCATGACCACATCAAGTAACCCAAAACTTATCAAGCAATCAGTCAACAGCTGAAAATGGCAGACAGTCATAATGTCTTACATTACATGTCTTAATTAAAATCTCTGTCAGTGAAGTTTGTGTCAACTTTTGGAAATATTGAACCTGGAATATTACAAGGATGTATTCACATAAATGGAAGCAGAGCATGTACAGTTGTGTAACTTTTAGCTAGGAATCATATGTTAAAAACTAAAATTCTTGTGTTGGTTTTGTATTGATTGTGACTGTTGCTCCTAATTCAGTCTTCATCTTCAGAATTTTATCTTTCCAATCTTCAGGAACTTGTCTCCAACTGCTAGTTTAAATGATTTTCATATGAAATTTAAATCCTCACCACTAATTTTAGAAAAATATCAACTAAATCCATTTTCCAGTGCTGTCAAATGCAAAAAAAAATAAATTTTTGGTGAAATCCAGAAATATTTAATCATTCCCAAAAGCAATGAGAATTGAGTACACTTTTTCAAATATTGCAATAATGTTACAACCTTTCTTTTTTAATTGTCCAGCTTGCATGTAAAAGCTTTCAATTTTACTTCTATATTGCATCTGAAATTATAATTTTTTCAATTGCTCAGAAATGTTGAACAAATGGGCAAGATACATCATGCATTTCTCATTACCTGCTTAAATTCATGACACAGCTAGATTTATAGTGTTGTGCTAATTCCAGCACAATCCATAGTGCACACAGGCTTACACCATCCTGCTTTGTCAGTCACTGATTGATGACTCTTGGGAAGGTGTTTGTTGTAGTGCAATGCCACAATTTCTATTCAGTCTGTACAAAGGCCTGCTCAGAAATGATTATTTGAAAAAGCATTTCAATGCAGACAGCACAATGAAAAGAAAGCAAAAATGAAAAGAAACAACAAACATAATAAAAACACAACACATGAGCAACCAAAGTACATCCAAATCAAATTTGACTGAATTTAGTATATGAGTTTTAAATTTATAAGGAAGAAAAGAATTAGAGGAAATGAAACACCTGATAATAACAATGTGAAAATTAAATCATGAAGTAAAATATAGAAATTAAAAGCATTTGGGAGTAGTAAGAATTTTTGAAATGGAAACAAAAAGTACTAGTAGCATTAATTAGTTGATTAATTTATGGTGAGTTGCCTGTGAGATGCAAGGCAAGACAGACATGTTGGGAAAGCACACATCAAGAAGAGTGATGGAATTTGACACTAGCATTTACAGAGCCAGAATTTGCCTGTTTAGTGCAAGAAAATGCAGCTTAATAATTGGGTAGAAGAAACATGGAATGCAATTGACTTTTGGGTGGTGCTGTTAACAGCCATCATACCCATGATAGGTGGCATTCAGCTTAATCAGGACTGTAAATGGATCAAGTGGTCAGAATGTTCAAATTCATAATAGAGGAGATAAAGAACCTGAACACAGAATAGAAGACAAATTAAATATCAAACTGGGAAACATTAAACCCATGGTAGTAAACTTCAAGGAAAGAATTATACAAGAAATCATAGATTGTAGGAGAAGACTATTCCATTTGGAGAGATCAGAGAAAGGTAGCAGGTAGTTAAATCTAATAATTTTTGGAATACAGGAATGAAGGTAGTGCAGAGTTTGGTAAGAGATAGATGACATATTTAAGCAGAAATTGTAGTTAGAGTTGGTGGGATGGGTTATTGATATTTTTTGCATTGGAAGAAGAGGAGTATGATCTAGACCCATTATAGTAAAGTTAGTAATGACAAAATTCAAATGGATAGTTTTAAGCAATAGCAAAAATTGAAAGGCACTAGTAGTAGTAGTAGTAGTGGTAGTGATAGTGGTAGTGGTAGTTTATTGATCCAGTTGCTTGCTTTAGTACATAGTTGTACAATTGATGTTGAACACATTTTAATAAAATGCTGAATTATATACAAAAATTTAAAAAATAAAAGTAAAAAACATAATACAATTAGGTGTATACAATAATATCATGGTAAGTACATAGATGAAGTACATGATCATTCTCACACTACTAGGACATAGTGCAGTTATTAGATATTTATCATTATTTACAAGGAAATCTTAAATGGAGTAGAAGCAGTGGTTAATTAGTTGTGCCTTTAAGGATTGTTTGAAAAGTTTAGCTTGCATTTTCTACAAGTAGTTTGGAAGGTTATTGTTTATCTTTATGCCAGAGTGCAATATGCTCCTTTGGTATAAGGAAGTATTATGCTTATATATATAAACAGTAATTATAATAGTTAAAAAGGATAAAACACTGAGAAAAAGTCACACTTGAGATCGCTAATGTATTTTCTGAGTGTTTTATCATTTTTAACTATTATAATTACTCTTAATTTGTTAAATTGTTAATAGTGGTCCTTTATTTTTCTTTTTCTTTTATATCTATATATATATATATATATATATATATATATATATATATATATATATATATGGAGATTTGAGTTTTGTATTGAACTGCTTCATATTAATGAAGGGTGAACCTGTATTATTGATGGTTTTACAGATAAACATTATCATTTCAAATATACAGATACAAGGAAGAGGAAGAATGCCTAATTTTTGCAAAAGTGCTTTACATATTTTTCTTGGACTTGCTCCTATCATGGCTTGAATTATTTTCTTTTGAATAATGAAACATACCTTCCTTGCTCTTGATTCCCTCCAGAGTATTATGCCATACTTCAGCAAGGAGTAGACATATGCAAAGTAAGCCTTTCTAACAGACTCCACCCTTGTACATCCTGCTACCATCCTTATCATATAACAAGCTGTGCTGAATTTTTTGTTTATTTGATATACATGAGTATCCCATCTCATATTGCTTTGAACCTATAGGCCAAGAAATTTGGTAGATTCTGCTATTCCCAATTGTCTGGTTTAGGAGTTTTATTTCTGGAGCTATATATTCTTTATTTTCTTTTGTATGATTGTCCCTTGCTACTGTATTATTGACATTTATTATGAGATTGCTTTCTACAAAATAGATAGTAATTTGGTCTGTTACTTGGCAAATTGATTGTAAGTAGTTTTCTTAGTTTACTGCCCTTACCAGGACATTTGTGTTTTCAGCAAAGAGAAAGTACATTGCAGAATCATTAGCTATAATAAAATTGTTAATGAATAACAAAGAAAAGGTTGAGACCTAATATAGAGCCTTGAGGTACTCCATAATTTGCCACTAGGGCACTTAATTGATACTTCTTTACTTCTCTAATTTTTCTGAGTTGAATTTCAAAAATTTGTTTCCAGTTATTCAAATATGATTTTATCCATCTGTTAATTTTTTTTAAGATTTGTTTTTTTTTTTACGGACCCTCTTTAGCATCTCAGGTCATCAGCATCCCATTCAAATCTGGGCGCGAAAACGGCAGACAATTTTGGTCAGAGACCTCTTCTTGCAGGCTTGAGGTTCTTTTTTGTGCCGTAAATGTACAAAACGGGACCCACAGCTTAACTTCCCTTCCAAAGGAAGTCATACTTAGGATAAATCCATCAATGGCCAGGTTTTAACCCACGATCTTGGGTTTGAAAGGCAAGTATGGCTACCACTACACCACCAGGACCAACATTTCAGCTGTGAGGTAGTCCTCTAATTCCAAGCTTTTCTAATTTTACTAATAGTTTTTTATGGTCAATTGTGTGAAATTCTTTTGACAGATCTAAGAAAATGATTGAAATATGTTCTCTTGGAAGCTTAAGAGCCGCTTGTAAAATAATTTTTCCAAAATTTTTGAGAAGACTGATAGTAATGCTATGGGCTGATAGTTTGACATATTATTTCTTTCCCCATTTGTGTATAATGGCTTAACATTACCTATTTTGAGGCAAGCAGGAAAAATGTTACTGCTGAAGGTTTCAATGTAAAGGTATGTTAATGGTAAAGCAATTAGATGTGCATATTTTTGAATTAGGAAGTCAGGTGTGTCATCTATTACTGCTGAACATTTTAGTTTTAGATCCTTTATTATTTGTAGTATTTGCACTTATTTGTTGGGACAAGGTACCTTGAATCTGTAATTGTGCTACTGACTTCACAAGTAAGCAAGTATGTATTTTTTGTTTTTATGCCTTTTTATTAGGTTTTCTGCTTTGTTAACAAAGCAATTTCGAAGAATGAGTTTTTAATAAATTATGTAAGTGACTTTTTGTTTCGCATGATTTCTTTATCCATGGTGTAATCCAATGCTTGCTATTATTATTATTATTATTATTATTATTATTATTATGGTTTTTCTTAATGATTTTCATGGGGAGGGCCATGTTTAGATGATAATGAAAAGTTTGTGAGAATGATTCATATTTGCTTGACACATTATTACTTGTAAATTTCTTCTCAAGACTCTTTACTAAGTAAATGGATGAAATAGTGGATGTTTTGTTCATAAATTATTATTTCCTTTGTGTCCTCTGAAGCATGAGTAATACTAACTACAGCAGGTTGCCTTGTGGTCACTAAAACCCAAGTCTTGCATTTATGAGGGTCCAGATTTACACAAATTTGATTTATTATTGAGGATGAGCATTATGTGACTCTTGTAGGCGAGAATGTAGTTTGTTTTAAATTATAAGATACACGAGGTTTATTGATGCTGATGCACAGTTTGATTTGCTGTTTAAAACTATTAAAATCACCGCATGTTATTAACGTTTTACTTTGATATTCAACATGATTCAGAACAGTGTCCAGCTTTTTCAGGAAACTTTTTGGATCACTGCCTGGGGACCTATATAACATATTAATGAAATATTGGGATTTACCAGTTGGATACCTGAGTATTCAAATTCTTTTTTTTTTTTATCATAGTTTGTATATTTTCAAGGACATTAAAAAATTGTCATTCTTTACAAAAATACAGACACAACCTCCATTAAAAGAGGTTCTACAAGAGAAAGCTGCAAGTGTGAAGTTGGTTAATTGTAAACTATCTTCCCTGAACCAGTGCTCACTAAAGCAAAGAATGTTTGTTTCTTTCAGTTGTGCTGATAGTGAGATCTCTATCTCATTTATTTTGTTACCTAGTGACTGGACGTTTTGATGAATGAGTAAGAGTTGTTTATTAGGCATAGCTAAGTAACCACCTACCTTGACTGCATTTTCCTTTTTCTTTATTGATTTTCCTGAATCCTGTTCAATTGACTGTTGATGACATTGTATAGCAGCTGGCCCAATTTCGATGATCCCCACTAAATTAATTATGCTTTGTTACCAAAGTGCAGTTTGTTGACCAATGATCCCCCCCCCCCAGCAGCATTCACCATATCATTATTATTTCCTAATAATGCATAAAACACACTATTGATTTTATTACACTCTTTTGAACTATAGTTATTTTGTATGGTCACTGCACATCCACCATACAGTGTTTAGTTTTCCTCTGGCATTGAGTCAATTACATTACACAGTAACCATCCAAATTTGTAGGACCCTCTTTCGTTCAAATGTATACCATCTCTTCCAAATTCATCTTCAGTTACCCAGAAGTTCCCATCTACTAAAGTACACTTGCTTAGTGGAACACAGCCAGTTTAATTCTTTGTTGATTTTCATTACTCTTCTTACTGTTGCATCTCGTCTTCTTAGCAGGCCACTAACAATTATCTTGGCATCAAGTACTTCAGATTTCATATAACTTATAAGATCCATTGTTTCTCCCATAATTTCTTCAGTGCATACTCCCGATTTTATGTTGTTTGTTCCAGCATGCATCACCACTACATTTGGATTCCTTTCCTTTAAATTGATTCATTCAACTTGGTGCTGTAGTTCACCTAGCTTGATACCAGGGAAGCACCTCACTTCATGTCCTTGGTTTGCACAAAGTTCTCCTGAAAATTTTAGCATAGAATCGCCAATGATTAAGACATCAGGTATTTTCCTACTTTCATGGTTGTGACCTCTGGGATTGTACATTTTTCTTTGTTCGTTGAGCTCACCCTTTTATTATTTTCACTCAGCACTTCAAATCTATTTCTAAAATGCACTTCATAACTGCTCTTTGGATGCTGTATACAATTATTTCTATAAGCATTCAAGTATCGTTTTTTGTAGTGGTATTTCACTTCATTATAGTCATGATCCTTATTCACTAATTCGTTTGAAGGCCTAATCATACTTTGTTCTGATTTCAGGATGTCATTTTCCTTTTGGAGCCTTATTATTTCCTTTTGCACTTCTTTTAGTTCCTTATTCAAAATGTTGATTATTACATGAAGTGACAGCGGCATTCCTTTTTCATGTGAATATAAAATTGCTGGTTTGGCAGACACCAATTTCTTGCTTGGTTCTCCGGATCGTATCTATCTCTTAGTTCCCTCCATTTACATGTCTTTCAGTACTGCTATAGTTTATTTTTTCACCATCATCAGGCATTATATCTGCATATTTAGTACTGGTTTTACTTAATTTGAGCTGCATGCTCCTGGCTATCACTCTACTCACCGCACATTTTGTAAAAAATAGAATATACCTTAAGCAAGATTTGGAAAAGAAGTAGAGGGAAATGAAAAATTTGGCAATAAAGATAATGAAGAAGGCAAAAGAGCATGTTTGAAAGGGATGAGGTGTAAAACAGGATATCCATCAATGCAGCATGAGAAGCATAGAAGGAAGTGTGGCTATGAGACAGCAGCAGGAAGGTGTCCTTGAAGCCCAGAGAGATAGAAGGGGTGTGACCACATATCTAGGCACAGGGAGAGAAGGAATACAAACAGCTGATATGATTAATATCATTGTATGATTTAGTTGAACTACACACTCTTAATACTTCACTTACTTGTCATAAAATATAGAAGAGAGTGTAGTTCAACTATATCATACAATAATATCAGTTATGTGATTAGCTTCACTGTGCAAGTTCCAATTTACATTTTAATTAGCTGATATGATGTCACCAAAAAGAGCTGCTTCCACTGGCTCAGATGATTGAGAATGTGCAAAGAGAGGCCTTTGGAGCATCAGCTGACATTCACATGTTGAAGAGGGGCTTTGTCTGGTGTCAAAAGCAGTAGGCAGTATTTTGGAGGTAGAGGATTAAGGCAGTCACAGTAGAGAAACAGTGAGAATGATCAGAAACAATTAAATTAGTTTAGATTTGACAAATAAGGCTCAGTGTAGAGTTTTACTCTGTTGTTGTTAATTTGTAATGCAGAGGGTCTATTAGGAAAAGTGTTAAATGGTGAATTGAATCATCCATAAAGTTAGGTAATATTACAGGAGTTGTAGAAACATGGTTGGTAATCAAATCAATTATTGACAGAGGGGTTTGACCTTTATGGAATTTGTGGTATGAAGAGCAAAACTAGAGGTCAAGCAGCAGGAGGGTTGGGGTGTTTTGTCAGGAAGGAAAGAAAATTGAAAATTGTTGAAGAAAAGGATTTGGAAAGTAATTCATTAATGTGGCTAACTTTCAGAGATGTTTGGAAAAAAATGATCATTCAGTGTAGGAATTATGTATATCTGTCAAGCGCATCAGACTATTTTGACCCAAATTTATATAGGAAATTAAAATTAAGTATATTTTTGACAAATTTGTGCAAGTGGAAATAGTTTTAATGGGTGATTTTAACACTAGAATAGGAGAGGAGGAGGGGTTTCTTTTAAACAATTTGATTGAAGATTTTGACTGGGGATATGAAGAGGAATGCGAAGTAGTAATGGTGAATTTTGTAACAATGAAAGAAAAATATTATTGAAATTTTGTGAGGAGAATAATCTTATAATTTATAATGGCATGAGAGGTAAGGATAAGGTAGAAGAGTTTACCTTAACAAATAGAAATGAACAAAGTTTGGTGGACTATATTTTATGTTCAGTAGGATTGGACAATGTGCTACAGGATTTTGAAATTGTAAATTTTGTTACAATGAGTTGCCATTTTCCACTTTGAGTTAGTTTTGAAGGAGAAGGAGGTAAAGGCTATTGGGCTGAGAACAAAGTTTAAAATTTACAGGTGGAGGCAAGGGAAATGCGAGTTATTTACCAAAGAATTAGATTCAGAGGTGGCAAAAATTGGGCTGATTGGCATATAACAATTTATTGATGAAGGTGTAGTTCTGGAGACAATAGATTAGAGCAGAAACCTAAAGGAGCAGGAAGTAGTATGAAAATGAGGATCAGTGAGAATAGTAACAAAAGGCATTGGTTTGATGAAGATTGCAGAACAGCTAGGAAGCAAGAAATGAAGAGTTGAAGGCATCAGGGTTCAATGATAAAAGAGAAAATTTCTTAGATTGACATGGAGTTACAGTAAAGAAGAAAGAATGGAAGATGAGATTGTGTACAATTCTATTTGAGGCTTCAAAGATACATGATAGCCAAAAAGGTTTGTTTAGTAGTTAAAAATATGTTAAGAAATGTGGTAAAAGAGAACAATATTGGACCAAATGAATGGAGCTGTTGTTTTAAGGGGCTACAAGAATGGGATAGTATTATTAAACAACAAACATTTGGGGGCGAGTATCAGCAATACATTAAAAATCTTGATAAGGAAATTAGTTTAGTAGAAATCTGGGAACAAATTAGAAAAATTAAAAATGTGAGGTATTGGCTGAATTCCAGGGGAATTTTGGAAGTTGTGGTGCAAAGATGCAATAGGGTGCACTTATATTGACAAAGTTATAAATGCATTACAAGCAATTTATTTAGGTAATAAATTTTGCATGAAATTTAATGAATGGGATAACAGAGCACTTGCAGAGTTTTTCAGGGTTAAGAGAGGGATGTAATTTAAGCCCAGTGCTATTTAACTTATTTATTAGTGACATTATTGAAAGGAATGTTCATTCACCAGTAATTAATAAAATACCAGCTTTATTGTTTGCAGATGACTTGGTTATTAATTCTATCACAAATGGAGGTTTAAAAAGAACCAGTTGAAGTTATCCACAACTACTGTGTGAATGGTGCTTAAAAGTAAACAATAAAAAAATCCAAAATAATGGTCTTCAAGAAGGGCTTTAAATTGAGAAAGAATGAAATAGAAGTGGTTAAGAAATTTTATTATCTTGGAGTGAGGTTAAGTGCTAATGGTAGCTGGAACGATCAAACAAAGTTAGTATTAGCTAAAGAAAAAATGTCTATGGGGGTTGTAAGGGAATGTTTAAGGAAAATACTAGAAATATATGTCAAATGGATGGAAAGGATATACAACACTGTGGTGGAGGTTAAAATGAGGTATGGAACAGGAATTTGGGGATATAATGAATGTCCTCAATTTAATTAATAGAGCATTTTGTAAAATAATCCTGGGATTATGGGGAGTGTCACCTATTAATATAGCCTTGGTAGAATTGGGTTCGTAAACCAGCAAAGGTAGAATAATAGAAAGACATATGAAATATCTATATAGAATAAATATGTTAGATGATGGAGAGATTGTTAAGGAATACCTTGGTCACAGAAGAAGCATAAATGGGGAAGAAATGGTGCTTGAAATCCAATAACCCCAACTAATATTGTTGAAAATATTAGTGGGGATTAATGGGTAAATAAGCAATATAGATATAAGGGATTTGGAAAAGAGGTAAGAAATAGAATCGAAGACATTGGGAAATAAGAAATCTTTGCAAGCTTTAGAGAAAGGAATTCTCTGAGAATTTACCCAGTGATGAAAAGCTTTTGGGGGGAAGGGAGAATTTCTTAGACATTTGTGATAAATTTGGGAGGAAAGGATTTGTTTGGGCCAGAACAGGAGTAAGGAATTTAAGAGGACTGAGAAATATTTGTTGGAATGAATGTCCCATATGTGGTGAGCCTGACAATGAGTGCCATAGCATATTTTATTATGAACAAAATGGTGGAGTCTACAGGCATGGACAGGAAAATGGAATAAATTTGAGAGAGAAATTTTAATGAGGAAGATTTCAGGAATTAAGGTGATAAAAATGATGGGAGAATACTTGGGCTAAATTAGAGATTAATGGTGGTGGAAGTTTAGAAGAAGTACAGGAGAAGAGAGTTTAAATATAGAGGATTAGTAAAAATTTGATTACTAGAATTAATAATGGAAGTGATAAAATTGATTATGGTTTGGTCCCAAATACATCAACAACCTGGAGTTATGATGTATTCAGACTGGAACAATTTAGGTAGGCAAATTTTGATTTGGCTGTAAGTAAATAAATACAGCGTTGATTAACATTGGAGACAGGTCCCTCAGATATTCCAATAGATTGCTACTGATGAGCCAGCAACTAGGCTTCAAAAATTAATAATAGTATTTGATTATTTATGAAATAATGAAAATATGTAAATTTTAACTGTAATCGTAACTTAGGTATTAATTTTTTTTGCACTAAACTCCATTTACTTACATAAAAATAAGATGCATTTTGGGAGAATCTCTCCCATCTTCAGTTGCTCACTGAACTGCCTTTGCTCGAAACGATGGCTAGACACCCGAATGTTCCTGTGGTGGAATCTGTTGGCTGGAGTAGGAAATGGCTGAGTTCATCCATAGGAGGAAACACGAAGTTCATTACGTTTTCTTTATTTTTTAATATGAACATTTTTTTCCCAAGTGGATAACTCCATTGGGTTGTGAAAATGTTTCAGCAGTTTAATTTCCAGTTTTATTTCATGATTTTTGGTCCAAAAGTGAGCTGCTACTGCTGATTTATCCACCTGCTTAAATCCAATATTCCTAAAGTGTTATTTCCTCCGAATTTCCAAATTTTGCTTTGTTTTGCCTAAGTAGCTCTGCTTACAATCTGCACATTTTATTTCATAAATTCCTGATTTCTGTGCTGTTGGTATGGAGTCTTTTACTGTGCAACCTAATAAATTCTTCATGTTGTATCTGTTCTTTGGGGCTAACATTATCCCATGTTCTTTGAAAGTTTTCTTGAACTTGTGGTAAATTGGATGGTAGGTAAAACTTTTGAATTTGTGTCCTTCTTTTGTGTTTTTCAGAGTGGAAACCTCCCTATCTCTTTTTGTATTTTAGATTTTTTGATAATTTCTATCACTGTGCCTTTGTTGAAATCATTCGTTATAGTTGTCTTTATTATCTGGCGGTATTCTATTTTGTACTGTGCTTCTGTGAATGTAATATTCATCATTCTATGTACAAAACTGTGAAACACTGCATATTTATGTGGAATGAAATAAATCTCATTTTTTATGTAATCTTCTGTGTGTGTTTCTTTTCTGTAAATTCCAAAATTCAAACAATTTCCATTTCTTATAATTGTTAAATTAGAAATGGTGACCACCCATTTCTCTCTTCTTCTTTGGTAAACTGCATAGATTTATGTTACAAATTAAAAAGTTTCAGGGCATCTATTGAGTATTTCTTTGGTATTATTGCAAAAATATGATCCACATACCTATATCATGACTTGAAAATTAAAGGCAAGGCTTTTGTGATATGTATTTCAAATGAACTTATAAATAAATCTCCTAGAAAATGTGACAAAGGGTTTCTCATAGTTAGGCCTGAAACTTGTTGGTAATATCTTTTGTTGAAGCTAAAGAAATTTTGTTGAATGCAAATATTAGTAAGTTTCAATAAGTTTCTTCCGTTTTTAAATTTATTGATCTTGACCATTTCTTTAACATAGGCATAAGTTTCTCTGTTGGTATGCTTGGGAATAAGGCTTTTACGTAAAATGATACCATTATATCTCCAGCTGTAATCCTCCAATTTTATATTTTTTAGTAAGTAGGTGGAGTTTAGTGTAAAAAAATGAATACCTAAGTTTAAGATATATTACCACTCCATTGTCAACAGCTTCATAAGTACAATATTTAACTGTAATGTTATTTTGTGTTGGAAATAAATTAAAATACTTGGAAATAATTAATTAATTTATTTGAAATTAATCTTAGAAAACCATGAAACAATTTCCTCTTTCATTTTTTATATTATGTTACAGTGCTATATTTTATTTGCATGTTATTCTTTGAAGTAAGCATTGCAGACACATATTAAGGGAGTAAGTATGTTAATAAATTGGTTCATAGTAGCAACAATTGTGTAAGTGAAAATGTAGTGAATTATTGGGTAGTACTCTACAGTCTGCAACCATATAAGGTGTCCCATAAATATTCTTAAGGTTATAACTATTTTTTCAATTGAATTTTATTCCATCAAATCATGTCCCACTCATGTTGTTGCTGAATATTAACTCCGTGGTTTTCACATTGACAAATAATAAGCAGTGATTAATAACTGCAGGCTTGCATATGCTTTATTTAGTATTGTTTTCAATGATACACATTCATTGCATTTATGGCCTTTATAATTAAATAATTAAATATGATTATTAAAGCTAAATTATTAATTTTTAATTTTATTGCATCCATGAATTAATACTAAAAACATTTACTCTTTAAATGTAATTGTGTGTGATACCCTGAGCTATTATTGCCTGTGCTTTTCCGTATTAATGGTCCAGTTCATTAACAGATTAGTAATTGCCTAATGCCATATATGAGCAAGAAGATGTTTTTCTTAAGTGAATAGTGCACATTTTTAATAGTTCTGATAAGCGGTCTGCTGGCAGAGGAGTTTGCATAATCCAAACTTCATCTGTTATTAGCAGGAAGATGTCCCTGCTAATAATATATGATACTTCTGTTTAGTCTCTTTCAAATCCCATTTACTAGTTGTAAATTGTGCATCTTTAAGAAGCACAAAATACCAAATGTGCCAATATCCTTGGCCTGAATTAAAATGGAAGGCAAGCAGATGTATGCATTGAAATTGTAAGTGATAAATGAATAGCATTTAGGCAAAATATAAATAAATTTTATTTTTAAAGCATAGTATGTTTAATTTTTAATATGGAAACATGAATTAGCAGTGTTCAGCACCAGTGTTGCTATCCTAGCCTTTTAAAGTTGAATTGTTACTTGATTTCAAACAGTATATTCACTTTTTTGTTTGTTTTTTTTTTTTCCAGAAAACAAATTTTCCTCCATTGGACCAATATACTATGAGTATGGTTCAATGGTAATAACTTATGAAGATTCTAATAAAGCAGTGCGAGCACTGTACACCTTGAGGGAATCTTGTTATGAGGACAAACATCTGCTTGGTAAGCAATGCTGCTCAAACCAGAAAATAAGTAGTATTAGTCTCTAATGCATAGTCATTAAATAGAGGACCCTGCTTTGTACACACTGAGAGGATATTAAGAGAACAGACATTGCTATGTAAAACAATATAACACACAATTTAAATTTCATTATTTTTTTTTCCTAACAGAATCTAGCTTATTTTTAGTCATTAAATCTAAGACATTACTTTCACAAATTGATCCTCTTGGAGCCACGTGGTAGCTCTCTAATCTAACAATGCTGGCGCTAATGAGATTGGTGGTCATACATCCCTGTTTTAAACTTATTTTTTGACAATCTATACTGAAGAAAATTTTAAAATTGACTGTAGTCCTTGAAAAGGGAACTCCACCCTCCAACAGTATTATTTTATGTTTCTACGTTCCACAAGGGTAATATTGTGTACAAGAAATAAACATGCAGTAGAAGGCTGTAAATTATTTGGCTGTTTGGCAAGTTAAAAATGGCAGGTGATGTTCTTGGGCTGGGAGTTCATAATTATCATATTAATGTAAAATTTTGAACAATGTGAAAATACAAATGATGTGATATCTGATAGTGATTTAAGTTCTGACAGTAGTGAGGGAATTATACTGAACACACCCCCAGGTTCCCCACAAGTTTATTATTTAGTTCTAGCAACACTAACCTAAATGCTGTGAATGTTTGGGATGATGGTGATGATAATTTTAATGATAACAATCCTAATATAAATTTTAAGCAAATTTCTTCTAATGAAACATAACATATACCACAACTTCCTGTGTCTTTAATTGAACTTCCAGGATCTGAACAAGCCCATCCTCCTGAATTGGTTCCCCCGCCCAATATCTTATTTCAATTTATTTTTCACTTTCTTACTGCTCAATCTAATTATAAGTAAGACCAATTGCTATGCTGACCAACTGCATAATATCACATAGTTCCAGATCAAAATCTTGGAGTGGACCACAACTGATGAAATATGGGCATTCATTTCAGTGATTTTGTACATGGGGTTGATAAAAAAACCTACTATTGTTCATATTGGATACTGCAGGTCATTTCACTATCCCTTGGTTTGGTGAAATGTTTTTAAAAAATAGGTTTCAGCTAGTTCTGCAAATTTTTCACTAAGTTGACAATAGCATTTTTACTTGATTCCCCTAACTATGATTCCTGTGCTTGATTCAGCCTCTTCGAAACCATACCGATAGATTATTTAGATACTATTATAATCCTTGCCAGCACCATAACAAATAGGAAATAAATTTCTGGATTGTATGTGATTAGTAAGTGCTGTTTAGAATTTCACACTTACCAAGGGGCAAAATCCAAGGAAAAAAAAAAATCAATGGAATGGCCTTTACTGTGGTCATGAAACTTTTATCTCTAGCCAATTACCTTATGAAAGGTTAACATTTCTACTCAGATAATTTTAAAATTTTTTTTATATTAGTACCACTTGACAAACCTTTTATATTCAGTAGGGTAATTTATTAATGGCACCATTTGGAGAAAATTAAAGGGACTGCCAGATGCAATTCAGACCAGTATCTAATAAATATTTTAGACAAGGACCAATTCTACTAGAAGAAATCCAAATAAAAAAAAATGTTAAAAAATGAAAATTAGGTAGTGCCTATAAGTACATGGGATGGCAAGAGAATTCAAAGTGCTTCGAACAGCTAGAAAAAGAAATAAACCCAAGAAGAATCCTGATATAATCTGAGATCACAGTTGTTTCATGGGGGCAAATGTTCTGATGGTATAATTTTTACTTAGACAAACACAGAACTGTGAAATAATGGAAAAAAGTTTTTTTTTAGCTTTATTTTGAGAATGGTGCTAAGTCTATACTTGTATTTTATATTTTTAGTTTGTATTTTGAATACTCTTAATAGCAAGAAAATGGCTAGGTTTCCCTTCTACTCTAGTATAATTGAATTGCTGAGTACAAACTGATTTGACATGCTGAAATAAATCTTTACACAATGATATAAATCTTCCCATGTGCAGTGTGAAACTTTTTCCCGGGAAATTATAAAGCCAGGGCATGGGTTTGTCACTCTTTGCAACAAAGGTGGAAGTTGCAAACTGTGTATATCAAGAATGTTAAGGGGTTACATATTAAATGTGCAACTCTTTGTAAGTTTCCTAATTAAACAAAAATTGACTTTCATTGTAAATATATGTGAAGGATTTCAATAGTCTTAGGTTAACTAAAACTACTTTATATTACTTTAGCTCTTAGTGCCTACTTTGTGAATGTTGAACTGTCTGTGATAAACAAGGAGTGTTTTTGTTACTGTTAGTGTTAATTCATATTGTACATACAAATAGTTGAGTACATATATGGGGCGTGCAAGATAATTCAAAATATAATTATCATAGCACAATAATGATTGCTTTCACTTCAGGTAATTTTTGATGAGTACATTTAAATTCATTTATTTCTACTTCTGATATATTTTATTTTATTCCTATTTTTATCAAAATAAACAAATTTAAGATGCCTCTTTTATGTCATTTTATTTAAAACCATATTATTATATATAATTATTTTTGCAGTGATTATTGTTATTAAAATAGATATTGGATTTTAAAATCAAAATTATGAAAATAGACATTTTCTGCAAAAGCAATCTGAAAAACTTTTAAGTTGTAACACTTTTCATTACTATAAATCCTTTTTGTATAGTTTTAACTCCATATCAAAAAAGTTTCATTGTGCTATTTGCCATACATAAAAAATTATAAGCAAAGTTTGAAATACATGTTTGTTCCCTTAAAACAACATGGCATTTTACAGCTCAGGCAGGCTGCCTCCTAGAACTGGTTGTAAAGAGCTGATCATATAACCACTCAGCACCAAGTGGGTTAAGGGAACTGTTGTCAGTGCTTACAAATAATATCACAATTTTTATTCTGTATTTACAAAAGTAAGTTTTTGTTTTTGCTACATTTCTATAAAAACCATACCTTCCTTAGTATTTTATGGTAAGTGTGATGTAAATTATATTTATTAAATAAGTTGAAGGTGTACATTATACAAAAATAATGCCCAATGGTTTTAAATGAGAAAGAGAGAAAAAAAAATTAATTATTTTGTTATGGAACAGTGGTAGCATGTCATTTTTGGTTGTGTTTCAGTGATGCTTTTACCCAATATTGAACCAAGCATGGTCCCACCTGGTGTACAGCCACTTCTTGTGTTTGTGAATGTTAAATCAGGTGGATGCCAGGGCTTGGAACTTATCTCCAGTTTTCGCAAACTGCTCAACCCATATCAGGTGTTTGATCTGGACAATGGTGGACCTCTTCCAGGGTAAGTACCTATAATAAGTATTGATGGGCTGTGGTTCAATCATGTTTGTCCTGAAGTCACCTCCACCTTACAGAGCTGGTTCTATGATAAGGTCACATGGTAATTACAAATGAAAAATATATTATTTATTATTTTTTCACTCCCTTTTAAAAAGTGCTTTCTTTTCTTTAAACATTACGTGTAGCATTAATGAAATGTCTGATGAGAACTGGAAACATAGGAATGGTCACAAGTCTTTTGTAAACAATCCACATTTTCTGTACTTGCCTTCAGGGCCTAAACAGTAGAGTATGATTAGGTATGCCTTTATGGGTTCAATGGTCACAATGAATTTGTGATCACATGTCTCCAAATGTATTCACTTAAGAAACCAGAAGATGCCATCTTAATATTAGCTGCCAGATTGATAAAAATTACTTACTCCTGCCAAACCAATACCAGCTTTAGAGAGGGTAACAAAGATATGCCATTAAGTGGAGATCATTGTCAATTTGCCATTGCCAGCAGGCTTCTAAGTTTAAAAATCTTTTTGAAGTGGCTGCTGGGGAAAATGTAGTTACATGTAATAACTTGTCTTGTGGAGTGCAATTTTATTTTAAATCTCTGTGTAATAAATGTGAACAGCTGTATCCATTTGGTAAAGAAAAGCATAAGAAAGGTTATCAAGGTATACTCAACACAGCCCTTCAGAACTATTTTAAGAGGATTAAATGCACTGAAAACACATTCACCTTTACAAAAATAAATGAAGATTGCAAGTACAAGAAATTCACTTACCACCCAAAAGTAGATAACAAATTTAAAAAAAAAAATTAAAGAATATTAGGTTGTTTCCCCCAAAAAACTTGAGCATCAAAACTTTATTAAAATTTCAAAAAGATGAAATTTATAAATTTAATTTTAAGGACTGTAATCAATTATGTATAATAAATGTGCAAATAATCCCTGCACCTGGATTTTAGGAAGGGAGATTTTGAAAAAAGTTTGGTGGTACAGCTGTATTAAATATTTATATTGAAAATATTAAAGACTACAATAAACTATAAGTTAAAATGTTATTGCATTTAAGAAATTCAGTGTGTTGTATTTGCTAAACCCATTTTAGTGGCTTCTGTTATGTTTAGATATTTGTTCTTGTATTCTTCTTGTTTAGCTGCATTTTTACTAGTCTATGTGTCATGCTATTGAATGCTGCTTCTTTATGTGATCTAGGACTGAAACTATGGAATTGGATATAATTGTCCGTATGCATGTCCTTTCTGTAGGGGCTAAATTCAAGTTTATTATTGCAATTTATATCTTCATATCTAAAAGTGGCAATATATTTTCTGTTTCAGTTTCATCAGTAAACTTAATTATTGGCTCTTGTAGGTTTAAAAGTTTTAAAGCACCTTCCGCATGTTTTTTTGTTTATTATGACATATCATCTGCATATATGTAATAAATTGTAAAAATGTACAGAAGCCCCTTAGTGATGGGCATTTCAAAATAGCTCATAAATAGGTTGTCTAGGAAAGGTGATAATGGACTGCCCATTACTAGCTTGCTTTTTGTTAAAGTTTTTGCTATTAAATACAACATATGCTTGATTTAAGCACATCTTAGTGATTTTGATGTATTTTTTGATGTATTCTTTCATTTGGCTGGCTGATTCTATTATTTTAAAAAATCTAATAATGTATTTTGTGGTATGCTAGGAAACAAGGCCTTGACATAAAATGAAATCAATATGTCCTTCAGTAATAATTCTTGGTCTTTAATTTTATTAATCAGTTCCATGGAGTTTTTTAAACTTAAGTTGTAATTTAGTTGGTAAATGAAACTGTTTAGATGACCAATTTGCTAAACGATAGGTTGTAGTATTTAAGTTGTTAATAATTGCCCTCATGAAAGTTGGGTTATGGACCTGAATTTTATATAGATTTGTTTTTGGAATAAGTACTATTTTTCATAGCTTCTCCTGTGGATTACTGCATTTATTCAATGGGTTTGTTTTAACTTCAATAAATTCCTCACTTTTTAATAATTCTTGCATGCTTTGCTTGTAATCTTCTTTATCTAAAATAACAATTTTGTTTCCGTTATCAGCCATTGTATAAATCACATCTGTTTTGTTGAGAGCTTTTGTTAGTTTTCCATAAGATCTTGGATCAAAGTTATTATTTTTAATTTACTGTAGTATTTTTACATGTTTTTCTAACAAAATTTCTATGTTTTGTTCAAATTATCTATTGCCATTATCTGCTGTATACTTGTCCAGATTGCACGAGAAGTGTACACAAGTACTAATACTTTTGTTAAGGAATTCCGTTTCTTCTGCTTTAAAATTGTCATTTAAAAGGTTGATTACAATGAGTTTGGGTTAGGAGATTGTGTTGTTCCTATCCATAAGATTTTTATGTAATCTTTTAAATTTCCTTTTTTGGCAGTTGTATTTCTGTTTCACTTGGAAATGTATACATTCAAAGTTATTTCCTTCCAAATTTGGTGCTGATATGTAGATAGTGTATTTGCCATAATAAACAAAAGCACATGGAAGTTGCTTTAAAACTTTTAAACTTACAAGAGCCTACAATTAAGTTCACTGTCAAAACTGAAACAGAAAAGGTATTCCCATTTTTAGATATGAAGATATAAAATGTAATAATAACCTTGAATTTGGCATCCACGGAAAGAACATACATTCAGACAATTATATCAAATTCTATAGTTTCAGTCCTAATCACACAAAGAAGCAGCAATCAACAGCATGACATACAGGCTGGTAACTGAACAAAGAAGTATACAAGAACTAATGTCTGGACATAATAGGAGCTGCTAAATCAAGTGTGTTCAGCAAACAGATGATTAATAAAAAATTTAAAACTAAAAAAAAAAAGAACAATTAAACAAATCAAAACTGAGTTATTTAGCAGAGAAAAAAAAAAGGTTTAAAAATTTCACATAACATCCATTGCCAATAAGAAATTTGAAATTTCAAAAACTTTTCAAGCAAGCAGTACAATATCAACTTAGCACCTCAAAACGGATGTAGTATAAAAAATTTATTAAAATTTAAACAAAACAAATTCTAGGCCCAAAGAGACAAAATCAGGAATGTACCAGATTAAATTTTAGGTGTGTGAAAAAGTCTACATAGGGAAAACAAGATATAGGCATTAGGTTGAAAGAACATTGGAAAAACTTCTGTTACAAGCAAATACAACAATTAGCAATTGCAGTACATTTTTGGAATAAAGTTTATGATAGAAATAAGCATCAAGTTGTTAAAAACAGCTCAACAACCAAACAACCAAGGAATTAAACATATGAGAAATGATTTAAATAAAAAAAATACATGAGCAAAACTTAATGAATTTCAACATCTCAGAAGCAGTTCAAGTTTATTGCAAGACCACTGGAGTCAACCAGGACACTAACCAATATAACTTCAATGAATGATCCAACAGTCATTAGCTGGGGATGTGGACAAAGGTTTACAAAACATTTCCTAAGTAAATCTCCAGTAAGTGAAGTCAAAAAGAGTGTGCTTAAATAGTTAGACTCGGAAGCGAATATTAATGCGTGTTGCACTGTGTAAGATTCCAAATTTAATTAGCACTGAGATCAGTATATTTATTTTTTGATTGCATAAAATCCCTCTCTGTATAGAGGATGTGAATGGTATTGCATTATTTTAATGCTAATCTGAACTTATTTTTATTATATGCAGTTTCTTTATAGATGATAGAAGTGAATTCGATAATATTAATATACCATTATAGTAAACACATTTTTGAAGTGCCTGTTAACTTGTTATTTGGTCTGTGTAAGCCCTGCCTGTGTCTGGTTTAATTGATGTGTATATCCAAATTTTTTATGAATATTTCTGATTTGTCTGTTGCAAATAAAAGTACAGCTAGCATGGTACTCGCAAGCTTATGGTAAAACTATAAATGTTTTGAATAGCAATTTACAATATGTTGATAGTTTTGAACCTGTCATTATTATTTATATTTTTTATAAGAAATATTTTTTTTTAGCATTTACTGAATAATAGCTTTAATCCCAAAATACACCAGCATGCCATCTTAAATAGCCTTGCATACATATTGGTGAATGTTCCAATCAATAGAAAAGAATACAAAGAATAATACAATATATAATCTACACAACATTACATAATTGTTTCCAAAGAAATTAGTAGAAAATGATTTAAAAGTTTAAAATAAATAAAGATGTAAAAGACACAAGTTTTCTATTACAAATAAAATATGATATGCAATTCAAAAAATTTACATACCATTTTCTCATGTTCAGTAATTTAAAAATATTATTAAAAAACAGAAAATAGTGTTGGCTCCTCAAAACATCCACAGTATAAAAATTCATTATAATCTTCCTGTAAAGATCCTATATCCTCTGACAAGAGGTCGGATATCTACCATATCTATTGCAAAGACTGTGATCATGTGTATATTGGAAAAACAAAAAAAATTTGGAAAGCTGTACCAAAGAACATTTCAGCAATATCTGCTGCAAACACATAAGAGAAATGGCAGCACACTTTTGCTCAGAAAACCATGAAATTGATAAAAAAAAGAACAAATTATTGAAACACACTTGCAAACCTTTGGGACTAACAACATGGGAAATAATTTACATCATCAAAAATTAAAAACCATGTCATGAACTTCAGAACACCATTATTGAACATATTCAATAAATATCTCTGACCATCTACAGAGTATGCATCTACTAGTTGGTCTTCTGCTGATAATATTCCCAAAATATGTCCAATATAATAAACAAGTAAATGAAGTATAAGTGTCATCAAACCAGCTCTTTATCAATAGTATTTCATTACTTCATTGTTAATAGCTTCAAGAGAATAAGTTTAATTGGGATTAGGCCTACAAGTCGTTTTTGAAGCAATATAAATCAGAAAATTATATATCGGCAGGCTTGCAAGATGGCAGTCGAAAAGGTTAAGCTTGTATTAGCAAAGTTTAATACAGTTTAGATGAACAAAAACAGATGTCATGTCAAAAAGTTTTTAAATTTAAATAAGAACAGAGAAATACTGTGGCTGATATACAATTTTTAAAACTTTGTAATAAGAAAAAAGAAATGCCAATTTTTTAAAAAAGGATAATCAAATTTGATAACAACAGTTTTATATAAGTTTCAGCAGAAAAATAATTTTAAATCTAGAGATGGGAAATCATTATAAACAGTTAAGCAAAATTGATGAAATTATATGACTTAATATTTAAAATTAACCATAACATAAGTATCTGAAATTTGGGAAGTGTTACAGTTTGCATTATTCTTGAAACATCTATATATGCAAAAGAAATTACAGAAACCTAATGAGGAAGTTCAGGAAGTTATGCAAAATTCAGAACAAAAATGAATTTAAATCAATTAGAAACTCAAATAATGTTTTTAACGTATCAAAACACAATCTAAGTAAGAAAGAATTAAATATTTTAAATAAGGTTTTAAAAACTTGGGTAGACTTTTCCAGAAATGCATGAAGACTAAATTGCCAATATCGAAATAGCCACACAAGATATAAATGAAAGCAGTAAATACAAAATTTAATGTCTATGTGAAAGAGTATTAACAAAATTAAAGACAGATTTTTAAAATGTATCTCATAACAAAGGAATCATAAAAGCCTTGAATGACAAACAGATAATATATACCAAAACAGATAAAAGCGAATGAAATAATATTAAATGATAATAAAAAAATGAATAATAATAATAACAACAATTTTATTGCAGGCCATAGACTCCATTCCACTGAACTGAAGTTTTATTCTTTGATGCATTTATAATTAGTTACATAAAATGAAGTGCATAAAGTTTCAATAGGTTGTTTCATACATTTTTGGAAATTTCCATCTTAGATCTGGTAAAGTGCTATCATCATTATATTCGATTGCTGATGACCAAATTTGATGGCACACATTTCAATATTTTTTCAGGACATAATTTAGAATTCAACATTAATGATTTTATGTGCCATACCATGTCTAATGTACATGCAGACTGCCATATTGTGTAGAATTTTTCTTGAATATTCTGCTCCTAAACAATATCATATCAACAATGATGAAAATTCCTTTGTTTCATGTGGTGTTCTCGTATACATTTAATATATGGATTGAAATTTTCTATGCTCACTAATGATTATTCATTTTTACTTTTTATTCCTTGAATTTTCTGATGTAAATCTTGATGGATTTTGTTAGTATTTTAATTTCTGCTTATTACAGTTGAGTTGCCATTGACATTTATGTTTTGCAATGATGATGATGATGATGATGATGACGACGACAACAACAACAACAACAACAACAACAATAATAATAATAATAATAATAATAATAATAATGTTAAGCTACCAGAGAAGTAGACTACAACATTTCAATTTGACATAATATGTAATATTTTGAAATATTGTAATATGTAACATTATTCATCTCTGAAGAAGAAATCACAATTAAAGTTAAAACCATTTTTCTTAATTAATTTTTTTCCCTTTCAGCTACTAATGTATTGAATCTTTGTAATGTAATGTGTTTCTTGATAGACTTAAATACCAAATTGCCAAATATCTCTGCAAAATGGGGGAAAAATGCAAATCCTTCAACTACTGGCCTATATTCTCGTTTAGCAATATTTTCCAAAATATTGAAAATAGTGATCTATCCACATTTTGAAAGGAATAACTTACTTTGAATGAGCAGTTTGGAAGGAACAAATATAAACAGAAAATGCAACATATACTCCTGTCAGATATAAATTATTATGAATGCCTGTAGGAGGAATTTTTGTGATTTTGTTAAAGAGTTTGACTGTGTGTTTCATGATATCCCTACAGGCAAAACAAAATACTAAGGAGTAAAGAGTAATCTAAATTTGTTTGCAATAGCTTTCTGTGGATGCCAAGGCTCTTCTTCTCCAGCAGTTCAATTATATATAGAATTACGATACTTTTCTGTGTGGTAGGTGAATAGCGCCATTACTCTCATTCCTAAGCCTGGAAAAGACAGCCAACTTCCTTCGGACTACCACCTAATTTCCCTCATCAGTTAGGTTAGAAGTGATGGAGTGCATGGTTAATGCATGACTTATACTGTGGCTCAAGACTTGGAAATTTCTGACAAATGTCGTATGTAATTTTTGCCAGTACTTCTCCTGTGTCATTTACTATCTCTTTCAATCCATATTATGAATGGATATCTGAGAAAGTCCCAAAATGCTGCCGTATTTTTGGCCTTGAAAAACTAAATTCCTAGACTTGCTGTTTGATAGGAAGCTGTATTCAACTTCACATATTGACATTTATATTATTTATATAAAAATAAGAAAAAATTGTATTACATCGAGACATTCATGGCAAAATTGCCAGACAAAAAAGAAATCTACACAAACCAGTTTATAGTATTATCCTGTTGTCAAAAGGAGTTTATTATAAATGCATTTTAATGCTCTTCCCCCTAACATAATGGACTCATAATAATGAAAATGTCTTATTAATCTGAAGATTATAAAAATGACAATACTCCATAATAACATTTAAATTTGAATATAATTGATATTCTGTATGTAATCATGTGTATAGGCATATACTGTTCTTATAGATGTGCAAAAGTATAAAGAGCTGTTGTAACTGACAAATTCTATGTTTATAACTCTTAATGATAATTGCACAAACATACATAATGCCCCAAAACTAAACTAAACTATAGCACAACTGAAATCATGAAGAGGGCATTCTCTAAATATTTTTAACATATTAGGAAGTAGTTATTTGGGAGTAGAGAGAATGATACTTCTTTGCTGAAAAATGAAGAGAAAATGCAGTGGAAGTTAAATATGTGATTAATTACTTAAATGTAAATTGGAACTTGCACAGTGAAGTTAATCATATTAATTGATATCATTGTATGATTCAGTTGAACTACACACTCTTAAAGCTTCACTTACTTTTCATAAATGTATGGAACTGGTTTCGAGAACATTTTGTTCCCATCTTCAGCCAGGCTAACAAAATGTTCTTGAAACCGGTTCCAAACATTTATGAAAAGTAAGTGAAGCTTTAAGAGTGTGTAGTTCAACTGAATCATACAATGATATCAATTAATGTGATTAATTACTCAATATAGAATGCAACAACAACTGGATCATTGAAAATTGAATTTGTAAATGATTTAGTAGCATTATTATAATATACTCTTTTTCATTACTTTTGTTGGTCTATGAGAAATTGCTAAAAGTTAGTTTTATTTTAGAAGTTTGTTAAAATAACAAAGGAAAATTAAGATTAATTTTATGTTAGTTCTGGAAGCTGGAAATTTATTTAAAATTTACGGGAAATCCTGCCAAAATCTGGCAACTCTATCTTCTGTTAATTGAATCACAATGATATGGAGGAGATTTTATTATTTCAAGCCACATATCCATTTATTTGAGTCCAAGTTAACTCCATTGCATTGAAATGAAAATGGCATGAAGGGAGTCTAATTATTTTATAAAAAAAAAATTTGAAGCAGCAGCATCATCAATTACATAGTTTGTGAATCACAGTTTGTTCACTTTTACAATTACCAGCAATTCATTTTTTTTAATGGTCTTTTACCAGTATATTTTAGCAAAAAAGCCATTTCAGCATTACACTTTTTTTTTGATCCATTGTAAGCGATCACAGAGTGATATTTTGCCTTACCAATGCTAATCACAGAGAGCCTATTCAAATTCACTAAGTGTTTCCTAAACTTAGGTAATCATTTTTTTTAACACTAAACTCTATTTACTTACACAAAAGTAAGACATGTTTCGAGAGAATCTCTCCCATTTTCAGTTGCTCACCGAACCTTTACTTGAACCATTTGATAAAAGTGGCATGATTCATCTCTTCATGATAATATCTTATTTTATAATAGTTAGGAACAAAACCAATTAAGTTACCAGTGTAAAGAACTATGTTTCCACCTTAACATAATGCCACTCCCAAAGTTGCTTCTAGTGTATTATTCATCTACCCATCCATCCATCCATCCATCCTTTGTTCATGTTGTAATTAGCATACCCCTATATCATTGAGCCAAACAATATTCTCAAATTCATATGGGAGTATTTTGGTATTGAAACCTATAGCGCAGTCACAGAAAAGTAATTTCCTAGAGAACTTGTAGACATTCAATTTTTATAGTAAAAACCCAATTCCTTTAATAGAAGTTTTGCTAACCTGTCGGTGAAAAGCTCTATTTTTTGCAGAGAGGAATGTAATTTGGAAATGGCAAGATATTTCTTTCTCCTATAACAAGAACAATTATAGTAAAAGGCAAGGTTTATAACTGGGTTACTCCTCTTCCTCTGTGGGGTTTCTAGTTTTGATGATGATGATGTGTTTTTTGTTTGTTTGTTTTGAATGGTGTTTAATGCCCATTTTTACTACTGTGGCACCACAGGCATTTTTTATTTTTGTTCGTTTTATTTAAGGACGCTGTTTAACATCTTAGGTCATCAGCGTCCCATTCAATCCGGGCGTGAAACGGCCGACAAATTTTGCTCAGAGGCCTCTTCTTTCAGGCTTGAGGTTCTTTTTTGTGCCGTAAATGTACGACACGGGACCCACGGCTTTACTTCCCTTCTGAAGGAAACCATACTTAGGATTTTTACGCCCAAAAAAATCCATCGATCCTGACCAGGTTTGAACCCGCGACCTTGGGTTTAGAAGGCAAGTATGGTTACCACTACACCACCAGGACCAACCCACAGGCGGTGAACACTGGTGATACATAAACTGAAATGATAAATTGGAAAAGAATTTTTTAAGGAAGGAAATGTTCCAGTCCTAAGATTAGGGTACTTCCCTGGCATTTGCCAGTTATGAGGACTAAGGAAAATCTGGAAAAAAAACTCAGTCAGGGAGGACAGTCCTGGCAGGATTCGAACCCCAGACCTCATGCTCACAAGTATGCGCTTTAATGACCCCGGCCACCCATGGCGGCGGTGGTGGTGGTGGTGGTGGTAGCAGCTGGTTCTTTTCAATATCATATTTTTCCTTGCCTTTTCTAACTATAGCATTCTTACTTATTCCTACCACATATGAAGAATTCCTATCTAGCACTTAATAGTCGGAATGGGCCCCAATTCTTTCTTTCCTCTTTGAAGTATTTTCTAATGGTTGTCATTTTATTGCATACCTTTACCAAAACCATTTTTGTTCATTTTCACAGAACACTTTATTTGCACCTTATTTATGTATTTTCCATAGATATGATTATTCAATAATTTGGTAAATGTTGAATAAATAATTTTTGTGAACATGCACGTATCATTGTGCAAACCTTGCACTAGCTTTTTAAGTTCACTAATGCAAACAGATTCAGAATATTAAAGAGATGGGAACAAAAGCTTCATTCTAAAAATACAGAACCAGCTGACAGACTCGGGTCATGTGACTTAGAATTGAGCAATGCAGCAACCAATCAGTCAGTCAATCAATCAACCAGCCATTCTCTGTTTATAATGGTGATAGGTGCAGGCATGCAGAGGTATATATTGCTGCAAAAGAAATTTCAGTGCTTTGCTAAATGAGAAGCTTCTGATAGTGTCAGACTACATCTTGGGAACCCCAAATTTGTGTACGCAGTTGCTATGGAAATAGCTTACTTATAATTACTGCCTTACTGGATGCTGTAAAACCACAATGATGTAGGTAGAAAGATCCATACAATTTCAGCCTTGCCGATAAGGATTATCGCCTTCACAAAGCCCTTATCTTCTGTCATACCTTATCTGTTAAGTAAATAATTGCAGCTGTAACTTCTGCTCCACTGTGTTCAGTTGTTCAGATACAACTGCATAAAAAGGCTATGTGTAGAAGATTGTGATATGTTCAAAATCGAATATCAAGCTGTTATTAAGTTCTTCAGGAAAGGACTTACTCCAAATGAAATTTAACAGCGATTGGATGATGTATATGGGGAAGCATTCCCCTCATATTTTATTGTAAAAGAATGGGCCAAACTTTTTTGAATGGGTCAAGAAAGCATTGAAGAAGAAGAGTGTGCAAGTCAGCCCTTGCAGGTGCTCACTCCTGAAAACATTGCTCTTGTGGAAGGAGAAATCATGGAAGCCCGGCGGCTCAAAGTTACAGAAATAGCAGCAAGGTTGGGCCTCTCTAAAGCAACAGTCCTTCAAATTATTCACAAGTATTTAAGCATGAATAAGGTTAGTGCAAGATGGGTGTCTAGACTTCTTTCCTCAGTCCAAAATTAGCAATGAGTCATCTGTTGTCAGGCATTACTGGAGCTCTGCCATGACAATCAGAGAGAAGTTCTGCTAACCATTGTTACAGGAGATGGAAATATGGTCCTCTACTATAATCCCTTGTCAAAAAGAGAATCAATGGAGTGGTGTAAACCTGGCGAAGCACTGCCCCTAAAGGCCAAGTTCACTCAGTCAACCAAGAAGATCATGGCCACAATCTATTGGGACTGTGAAGGCATACTTTTCATTGACTTCAAGGAGAGGAACACCACAGTAAATGGGGAGTACTGTACAGACTACATGCTTCCATCATAGAGGAAAGCTGAGTTGTGGTATGCACCTTCTTCATGACAATGCACCTGTGCCACACAGCTCTTGTTGCAAAGGAAGCTGTGAAGAAATGTGGCTTCAAGGATATTGACCATTCACCCTACAGCCCAGATCTAGCTCCCAGTGACTATTTCCTCTTCTCTGAACTTAAGAAGCACCTTTGAGAAAGGAAATTTTTAGTGTGGCGAAGAAGTGATGGATACTGTTTATGCGCACTTTGCAGACAAGACATCTGACTATTTGGTGGGGAGGGCTTGAAATGTTAATTCAAATATATGAGCAGTGTACTGCAATAAAGGGTAACTATATTGAAAAATGAAATATAGTTTTTGTTTTTATCATACCTAGAAAATGGTCAGGCCGGAAACTTATGGACGTACCCTCATATTTACTTTTTCCCTTGACTTCCTACTCTCATTACACATAGTGAAATATATTAGTTACATTAACATTGTGCGAACAACAGATGCAGTCTATCAGCAAGAGCATACTACAGAAATCTGCAGAGTAATCAACTGTCAAGTTTCATTAATTATGACAGTGTACAAATAGATTACAACAAAAATAATGAATAATTGGTAATTTTTTATGAGAATTACTCAAAATTCACTAAATTTTTTTCAATTATTTGGACCTGTTTTGAAGGCAACAGTAAATTTTTGTTTTAGCATATTGTTTAATTAAGGTTATTATATGACCGAGTCGAATTACTCTACTTACTTGTTTATGTTTGGAACATGTTCCACAGGCCATCGTCCTCATCCTGAGCTAACTGTTGGCTGCTGGATTTTATTTAACAAATGCCACATACAATTTAGCACTTATGTCATTAGTAAATGGGCTCCAGTATTTTTCAACAATACAACTAAAACCATTTAATGCAGAGCACATGCCCAAATGTTCAGCTGTCATAAGTTGACAAGAATCACAAAGGGTACAATTTGTAGAATCGGCAATGATAAGGGTGAGACCATAGACAGTCATGCTTTGTCAACAATCGAAGTGAGTGACAGCAGCTTTTCTTGGGCCATCAGGTACACAAGTAGTGTTCTCATTAAGAATTGCCCAATTTTTGTCTTTAGTTGCCACTGTAGCTTCCAATTTAAAATTATGTTTAAAAGTCCTGTTTGTCGAAAAAAGCTTTAGGGAAGGAAATAGTATTGTCGTCGTGGGTCTTTGAGTTAGCAAGGCTCCTTTTTTAGCAAGTACATCTGTGTGTTCATTTTCCATGATACCACAGTGCGCAGGAGGTAACAATTGGAAAGAAATTTTATGTGCAAGGTCTTCAGCAACAGACTGCAGACTTCTCCAGAATTCATTGCAAATCACAATGGTAGTTTTGTGATAAGGTCTGGAGTGCAGATTTTGAATCCAAGAGAACCACTGCTCTGTTAAAACCAGATTTCCTCAATGATAATTGTTTGACTGCCACTGTAATAGCTTCTATCTCACCATCAAAGGCTGTGGTGCATGTGCTCATAGGTAAGCAATAATTATAAAGCTTACAGAAAACTCCAGCTCCTGCTCTACGGTCTCTGTCTAACATAAGCCATCCATGAAGACATTCACTTTCCGGAAATCAACTTCCAGTAGTTTTGAGAGCTATAGCTTTTAATTGTTCCGGGATCATATCCTTCTTTTGCACATTCATAGTAAGATCAACATTTATATAATCCAATGGGCACATAGGCCATGGCAAGGTAAAAGTCTCATGATATAGCCCTAAATGTCTAGCCACCTTCAAAGCCAATTGTATAAAACCATCTAACGTTTTTAAATTCCTAACTTTATTTTTATTATAATTCCTCCAGAATGGGTTATTTGGTAGACTAGTAAGTTTATGATATAAAATAACTGCCCTTCTCTTTATAGATTTATGAACAGGTTCCGTGTTTGTCAAAATCTGCATAGCAAGTATAGGAGAAGTGATTTTGAAACACTTCAAGGCTTTGGATGGTGTGATCAGGTGCAGTAATAAGGACTTCATTGCAGTAATTAAAATTGAAATTGAAATTGAAATTTAATGATATGCTAAGAACAAATACAAAAAATACAAATATAAACTACCAGGGTCCTCCACCTATCTGGCCCAAGCCATTGTAGGGTATGCCCCCTCATAATTACAAAAAATATAAATACAATAATTAATTTTATCACATCACCTTTATCCGTTGCAGTAATCAATAAAGCAGTATGAACATTTTGTACCTAGTATTTAGATTCTCCCTATTACATCCCATCTAGAACCAGCTAGTCGTTTCAGGATGGGGAGTCTCTTCTTGGCCTTTGCCTTCACATGTTTAGCATGTTTCCTCCAGTTACTCTTATTAACTCTCATCCCATTTTTGCGGCACCAGAGGTTCAATTTTCTCAATGTAGTATTTAAGGTCTGATTTAGGCCAACTTGTTTCTTCTTTTCTGCACTATCCCATATTACAAGGTCGTTGGCAAATAGTGCTGAGTCTATACCTGGCACCAAAAAATTTGCATCATTAATTTTGCTTGGTTTTAGTCAATTATGGAAATAAGTTAGAAGTATATCTTTAGGTATACTTGAAATCCAGGATTGTGTGTCTAATGATAGTGAGACATCAATTTTTTTTAATTTATATCCTTAATTTTTACTATTGACTGAACTGAATTGTTGAAAGTCTTTAATTGTTTTCATTTATCATTTTTTTTTCACTCAAGGGCAAATTCTATAAACAAGAATCAGGACTTGCTATTGGCAACCCCTCATCTCCATTTCTAGGTTACCTCTTCATGAGCACATCAACACAATATTTGCATACAAATTTAAATTCTGGTACAGATATTTGATATATTTGCTATAGTTAGCAAATAACACATTAACAATGTCATATCTGAATATGCAAGATAAATATTTATCATTCACATATGAAACAAAAGCAGATAACATGCTACCATTCTTGGATATTAAATGATAAAACATCAAGGCAATCTGGAATTTGGAAACTGCAGAAAAAACATGCATGCAAGCATACAAACACATCAAAGGTTATAGATTTAACATAAAAATATATAAACATGCCATAATCAATAGCTTAATGCACAGACTCATTAACCTATCCATTAACAAGAAATAATACTTCAAAGAATTCTAGCAAATAGAAATGACAGTGATTAAATATGAATTTGGCAAACAACTGGTTCACAAAAATGTACAGAAGTTCAAAGGGCAAAAACTTATTTCGGAAACCACAACTTTTTCAGCAGGATAAGATAAGAAAATTTCAAAAAATTTGTGTATCATCTATGGACTATGCACAAACTTCAAAATATTCTGAAAGATTTTAATATTAGATTGGCACCAATAAAAAGATTTAATGTTAAACATTTCCTAAATGCCAGAATTAATGAAAGTATTCCACTGGAGAAAAAAAGCAGGTATTTACCAAATAAAATGTGCAGAATGCAAAACAATTTATATTGGAAAAACAAAGAGAAACATAGGCATATAGTTAAAAGAGCTCTTCAGGAACATAAAATAAACACTGATGCAGAAATCAGCGATGGCATCTCATTTCTGGACTGACAACATAATGAAAAAATAAAAATTATTTAAGTCTACACAGGGACCCACAATGTTGGAGAAAGTATTTATTATAAATATAGAGACTGGTTAATGAATTTGAAAACTTCAAGGGATGAAACATAAACTTTAAATTCAACACAACTCCACCAGAGCAGAATATGCATCCCCAAAGGAACTCTGAATTATCCAGCAGTTAGCTGAGGATGGGGACAATGGTTTGTGATTCATGTTTTAAATATAAACAAGTATATGAAGCCAATTTTGACTCAATCGTAAAATAATCTTAATTATATAATTTGTTTACTGTACAAGTTCCAATTAGTACTTAAATACATTTATTTTTGTTGTGTCCTGTTCATATTATTAATGATTTTGAACATATCTATAGAATTTACATTACTAAACTATTAAAATTAATGCATGTATACATCAATATAAATATGCATTATTAATATAAATATAAATTACAGCATATAATAGTAATCAGTGGTGAATGTCAATACAAAAGTATTCACAAATCTAATAACAGTAAAATAATACAATAAGTTGATTCACGAATATTTTTAATGTACTTCATATATCCATCCATCTATCCATCATAAACTGCTTTGTTTACAATAAATAAACTGACTTATACTATAGAGGTATTATTGTTCCAATATAAATACATTATGTAACAATTAAATACATGAATTACAGGAACTTCTTTAAGAAAGAGTGGCAATTTATTGTATTTGTACCAGATATAGAAAACTTTTTGAACATTTTTCAATGTAAAATAACAGAAAATTACCCATATTTATTGTATTGCATTGACATGCATCAGAAATGGTTACATAATACTGAATGGTTCTTTATAGAAAAGTTAACATTTTGTAAACATGGCAAGGATAGAATGTGTAATTTTTAAAAAGTTCCCTACCTGCATCATAATTATTCGTGTAGCTGTCTCTTTTTATTAATCTTATTACCATTTAAATAAAACATATTTAGTTTTTATCTACTTAAAGACAGAACACCTGAAATTAACTTACTATGGAATTAGACATCCACATCTAGAATATGCCAAAGAGGTATGGGGTAGTACTTGTTTAATGAATATGAACAGATTATTAGCTTTGCAAAAGCAATATATAAGATGTATATATAATGTAATTAGGAGAGAGTCATGTAGAAGCGTCTTTGTAGAGAACAAAATTCTAACTGTAGTATCGTTGTATGTGTATAAAGTAATTATGTTTTTAGTTAGTAAAGATGGATTAGACAAGCTAAATAAGGACTATAATAAGTATCGTACAAGAATACAAAACAATTTTCATAGAGTAAATGTAAATAAGACAACTGACAAATACCCTTTATAATGGGTAAAATATTAAACAATAGGTTACCAAGTTCCATAAAAACAACAAAATGGGAAAAATTTAAACATGAGCTGAAGAACTTCCTGATACAAACATGTATGTATAAGTTGGATGAGTTATAATCTTAATAATTGTATATAGAAAATGTATGCATTTTTATTAATGACGAATCTGACAACATGTAATGTTATTATGGATGAAAAATAAAATTATTATTAATTATTATTATTTTTGTTGTTGTTGTTATCATCATCATCATCTATAGTATATTTTAATTCTTTATTTTCCAAGTAATTCATCTGCATTAGAGAACATTTTATTTTTTGTTGTGGATCAATTATACTGTTACCCCAACACAATAAAGGACCGTTATTATAATTTTTTTAATAGTGTTTAATGCCCGTTTTTACTACTGAGGCGCCACAGGTGGTGGACACTGATTATACATGAAATAAAATGGCATATTGGAAAGGGTTTTTTAAGGAAGGAAACATTCCAGGCCTAAGTTTAGGCCTGGAATTCCCAGTATTTGCCATTTATGACTGAGGAAAACCTGGAAAAAACCTCAGTCAGAAAGGAAGTTCCTGGCAGAATTCGAACCCCAGACTTCCAGCTTATGGAGTTTGCACCTTAACAACCTCGATCACCCGTGGCAGTATTATTAGCATAAGAAATAATTCTGTTTCTGTGTTATGTGGAAAGGCTTTTGCATAAATTAAGAATAATAAAGAATCTAGGCCTGACATTGTGGTACCCTTGTCTTTACTATATACTATATTTGATACAAAGACTTTTTTTTCATTGCCTTCTATTTACTAACTGGGAAGATAATTCATTTCATTTCCCTCTAATCCCATAACACTTGGGTTTATTCAGTAATTTGGTATGAGATAAACAATAGAAACTTTTAAATAGGTCCAAAAATATTTCCTCACTTTTCTTATCACCGTTTATGCTTAGTATTTGTTCATAATTTGGAGGTTAACTATAATGTCCAAAAATACTTTTCTAAAGCCATGGGACTTTACCAGTATTTTCTGATTTGATTGCAAGTTTCAGAATAAACTGGTTCATATTCAATTACATTACATCACCTTCAATCAGTTATTATCACCATGACATAATGTTATGATTCTAAATGCACTCTGCAATAATTACATATCTGAATGGTTTACAATTCCCAAGGAATTCACTTTTGATTTAGCTGGAGTTAATTTTTGTGATTAGCCATTTTTCATTTGCTAGTCATGGAGTCATGCTGCAAGTAGAAAGTTTGCTTTGAGCATTTTGTGAATATCCACTATGTGAAGTGTAGTTCGTGCCTTCAGTAGAAAATCTTCCTACCAGGTTATTTTTGCACCATCCTTGCATAAAATTTCCATTATTCTCCTTTCTCAAGATGATTCATTAGCACCTAATATTTTGCTATAAACATTCTTAGTGTTGAAGTTTAAGTACATCCTGCACTTGCAACCTTGAAATTGGATACTTAGTTCAAGAAATAAATTTTCAAATACTTTTTGCATTTTCAGCTTTTTAGTAGTTCTAAAGAACCTTATATATTTCTTCATGGCTGTCAGCCTTTATTTTTCCCTCTAATTTCTATAACATTATGAATATACAGGTGATAATATCGCCATAGTGTTTAAAGCATGCTTTTACATCATTGGAAACATTTCAATATGTGCATGGTGGAATTTATGATCCCATCATAGAATTAGCATGACATTTTTACCATTCAAATGTCCATGTGTCATAGTTTGAGCCTATCTTATCATATTGTGTTGCAATATCATTGAAACTACCCTCATGACCACTTCTTTGATTGAAGACACAAAAGCTTTCTACTCATAATTTGATACACATAAGCAAGAAGCAAGTAAGCCTGAAACCCACATGTGCCATTGTCCCCTGTTAATCTATTAAGGCCAAATCACAGTTGCATAGATTATTAGCCCCTGCTAAGTATAACTGTATAAGGGCAATTTTCTTTTGTTTTTGTCTTATAGCATATGAAATTATAACTTAGTTGTAATATTGTATGGTAAATAATTAAATTATACCTATAAAGTTGTACACAATGGAGTAGTAATACATTCTTATAAGAAATATTTTAGGGTATGAAATTCTGTGTTGCAGAAATGCAGTGAACAGTAGCATAGGGTGAGAAAAATTTTGGGGTAGACATCTCTCTCTCTACCAAGTTTAACAGGGTAATAAATATTATTATAAACTATAATATGCTATAATAAAATGTGTAAATACTTTATTTCAAGCTTCTATATAATTGCATAGTTGCCAACTTCTACTATTAATGCTAGTATTGCTAGTTGTATGATTTTTGAATTTAGTGTGTTTGCTGCATTTTTTGTTTATAAAGAAAGTTGGCAGGTTAGATAATGTTGTATTCATCATTGAATCACTCAGATATATTTTTATTCTTCTCCTCAGAGTACTGAATAATCATTCAGTTCATAAACCCTTTCAAGTTTGATTTCAAAAATATAAGCAAGGAGATAAAATGGGAATACTTTTTGTGGCTGTTATAAATAATAATCAATTCATTCTTCATAACTGATGATTAAATATATTTGCAAGCACTCCATCAAACTTGTTAAGTTGTACTTAGATACTTTGCAAACACTGTATCAAACTTGTCAAATTCAGGGAATTGCTTATTATATGATCCAAACTGCAAACGATTGAGTAATTCCACAAAAATAAAATTCTCAGAATTACCAAATTGAATATCTAGTTGCACAATTGCCAAGTCAATTGCCTCAAAAGCAACTCTTTTTTGTGTTAAGAGTAATTTATCTAAATGAAGTTGCTGGAAAGTCATAGATAGACATTCTTCCAAGCAATTCTGCTAAAGTTCTTCTCTACTTAGAACTTTTACATTTTTCACTAAAGATCTTCTCTGTGAAAATAAAAATGTGAAGATATATGCACAATGGGAATAGAAATGAAAAAGAGTTATTTTTTTTAAACAATTCAGAATGAATAACTGAAGAATGTGTGAAAGGTAGTGTTATTACTTGTACATATAATATATTTTAGTTTTTTAAAATTGTATGATCCATGCAAAAGTAATAAATTTAACCGGCATGTATAACAATGCACAAGTAATGCTTGAGGACTGTTCAGGGCAAAAGCTTGAACACTTTCATGATAACCCTGCTCTAATAGGTCTGGCACATCAGTTTATCAATATTATACTGCTTCATCACATCTTTTGTCAGCATACATAAAAAAAATCTAGAAGTCTTTTTTTCTACGTATACAGAAATCATGCTTAACTGTGCTTTAACAGACACATCAGTTTTTTTACATCAGAGCTTGTATAGCAACAAATTCTGCTTTGCTAAGTTCAGTGGAGATTCTTTCTTTGATGGATATGGCTGATGGAGTTAATACTGGTAGATACAATACTCATAATAAGAATAAAAATTTACATAATTCAACAAGTGATGGTGTTAAATTAAATTCCAAGTGCAAATGAAGATTATGACTTAAGAGAATGCAATCCCGTAATAAAGAAGACATGAAAAATGCTAACATGTGCAGAATGGAAAAGTTCAAATTAAATTAATCAGCTGATGTGCCAAGACATGACCACTGAAAGGAATCAAGATATCTTGGTGCATGATAAGATCACTAATAATGCCTGTCAGAGTCTAAAAAAGTTATACTAGTACATCATTGGATGCTAATGATAACAGCTGCTGTCATAAATAGGAAGAGCAAATAGCATTGCTTCATAAAATTATAGTTCTACTACAAGAAGACTTAAATAATGTTTGACCTGAAATAAGTGCTTTTAAGGAAGGAAACAGGAGTCATTATATCCATCCTCATCATGTATCTGTGTATAACAGAACCGACTGGAGTCATGTAAGCAACCAAACCTCGTGGAAACTACTAGAGAGGATCAATGGAGCATTTTACTTAAAACCTGGTGTTCCAGAAAAGATAAAAATGAAACTGTTGGTGTTCCAATGACAGATAACCAATTCTCAGTTTTGAATAATTATGGTGAAGTGAGGTCTGATGGTTCTAGTGAATTTAATGTAACTTCGCCAAACCAATGTTTTGTGTATTGCAATCCTCAAGTAAAAAGTTAGATAGAGAAAAAAGGTGTGATCTATGGAGATAGTTATGCCCATGGTATAAGTGAATGTTTAAGTGTTATGAAAAATCAGAATAAGTTTGTCTGTGTTAAACCACAAGCTCCTACTATGGAAATAACTAAAGACTTAGCTGTAGGTAATGTTGAGTTGGATGATCAAGATTGTGTAATCTTAGTTTATAGCTCTAATGATGTGGAAAAGAACAGTAGTAAGAATATGATTGCCTGTCTTAAAAAATCATTGGCTAAATTGACAGTAGTCAAAATCTTTGTGGTTAATTTACCTTATAGATATGATCATGATGACTTTTCATGAATAAGGAAGTGGAATCTGCTAATATGTCAATCAGTAAAATATGTGCACAATTAAAAAATGTAAAGATGGTGCACATGTTCTTTGAAGAGTAATCTTTTCACATATCATGACATGCATTTAAATGCATCTGGTAAAGATGTATTAGCAGCCAAAATTAGCTCTGCCATTAAGATCATGTCTAAATCAAGTCCTGCAATTGTGCTACCTTATCATACTTCTTGCTGTCAGGTAAACTAAACAGTGGCACTGCTTGTGATAATTTATTGTGGTACTGTAGGTATTTTGCAAGCATAAATACAAATTACTTAAATGTAAATTAGAACTTGCACAGTGATGCTAATCATATTAATTGATATCATTGTATGATTCAGTTGAACTACACACTCTTAAAGCTTCACTTACTTTTCATAAATGTATGGAACCGGTTTCCAGAACATTTAGTTTAGCCTGACTGAAGATGGGAACTAAATGTTCTGGAAACCGGTTCCATACATATGAAAAGTAAGTGAAGCTTTAAGAGTGTGTAGTTCAACTGAATCATACAATGATATCAATTAATAAATACAAATATTTAGTAATTTCAAAGTTTTGCACTTAAATATGCAACTTATTAATAATAAATGGGATGCTGTAGAGGTGTTCTTGAATTAGTATGAAGCACACATTGTTATCCTCATTGAACATGTATTAGATCTTGATAGTTTTCAGTTTAAGATCTTATACAGAATCTTATAAGGAATTATACTCTCAAGCCTAGTTATGTTAGAAAAAATACAAAAATGGTCTAGTAGTAATATATGTAAGGGATGATATAATTGAAAGTCCACAAGTTTCTGTACTTAAATTTGATACCTATGATAAAATATTAAAGTTGCAGGCATAGCAGTTTGTACTAAATGGGTAAAAAATAAATATTTTGGTATACATAGATTGCCTAGTGCTATTATAGCTACTTTTATCAATAAGCTTGATGAGCTTCTTGAACTACGGTCACCTCCTCCTCTGCCACGGCTATTGGTCACATTGTCACTAATCTGTCTGAAGATGAAATAACAACCCAGGTATTAAATAGCCACCTTTCTGATCATTTTGCTCAAGTTTTAATTATTGAAAAGGTTTATATTAGGAATAAGAAGTGTAAAGTCAAAGAAATATGATTACTTGGTGGTAAGAATATCCAACACTTAAATATACTGTTTTCTGCTAAGACATGGGAGGATGTCACAATTGAAATCAATATTCATAATAAGTGGAGTTTCTTTTATTTATCCAGCATTTTATCAATTGTATGACCTGACCTGTTCTGTGGTCAAAAAGAATATTGTAGGTAAGAAGAAACTTTCCATTAATATCAGTGGTGAAGCTGTAAGAAATAGAAATAAAATAAGATAAGTATATAGACTAAAGTATAAAAAGTATAGTACCCAATATCAGCAAATCTTGCATGAATTACAAATATCTGAATACTCTAAAAGTCTTTTAAATTCAAATAATACGTATAAAGCTGCATGAAACATGCATGGTTAATGAAATTAGAGGTGAAAGAAAGGAATTGAAACCTAGGAAACTCAGAATTAATAATAGAACTTTAACTAATCCCACTCAAATCTGTAATATTTTTAAGAATTATTTTATTAACTGTGCTAATGATTTAATAAAAATGTAGAGTTACCAAATAAATTCAATATTGAAAGTATAATTTTTTTTCTTATTTACCCTGCCACTAAAGATGATATTAACCAAGTTGTTAACAGTTTTCCCAGTAAAAACACTAGTGTTAGGATAGCATAAAAACTAAAGTTTTAAAAAAATGCAATACTGTAATTAACCAGCTCCCTTACAAATTTAATTAATGCAAACATAGAAGAATCTTTCCTAACATTCTGAAAATAGAAATTGTTAAGCCTGATCACAAAAAAGAGACTAAATGTGATTTGGGTAATTATAGACCCATATCATTAACCTCCACTTGGGTAAACTATTTGAAAAAGTTATTTTGCTTTGGCTGGTGAAATTGTTAAATAGTAATAATATTTTCACAAACCCAACATGGCTTTTGTAAATTATAATTAACTACAACAGCAGCCATTTTTTTATCCATTTATTGCTGGAAAAATTGAATACTGATGAGAAAATTTATGGCTTAATGATTGATTTATCTAAAGCCTTTTATTACATCATGCATGACTTGTTGTTCAATAAATTAGAGCAGTTTGGAATCCAAGGCCTGTTTAATAGACTGATAGCATCATATTTGGAGAATAGACCACAATGTACGGAAATGGTACACCATGTACATAAGAGGATTAACAAGGTTAGATCTTTCCTGTTGGAAGTGAAACAAGGGGTTCTGCAAGGCTCTTGTCTTGGGGCCCTGTGCTGTTTATATTATATATAAACAAAGCCTACAGGTTATAACTTTAGTACAGTAAGCTATGCAGATGATACTAATGCTCTTTTTTGGAGTGATAATGTTATGAGCATAAAAAATACAATTATTTCTAGTGCAACTACTTTACCAGTATTTTGGGTCAAATAGATTATGCTTAAACATACAGAAGACTAGGGTTATTATTTTTGATGTATCTAATAGGAATACCATGAATGAAGTTATATATCCAACCTTAAAGTTAAATGTTACTAAAAATGTTCATTTTTGGGCATAGAAATTGATGGTGGCCTATCCTGGGCTGATCATATAAATTTTGCATGTAATAAAATAAGAAAATTATTTATTTAGTTATAATCATGAAAAGATACATTGATACTACTTATTTAAAAATTATGTATTATAGTTTGATCTTTCCATATCTGAATTATTGTATTGAAGTTTGGGACTGAGCTGCCCAAACACATATCAACAGACTATTGGTTCTACAAAAGAAATGCATTTGGATCATGATTAATCTTAAACAACTGGAATTTTGTAGGGACATATTTATCAAAGAAAACATTTTTACAGTTATTAATTGTATGTGTATAAAGTAATACTAATAGCTGTAGATAGTAATACATTTAATAAAAGCAAAAATGAAATGCATTTTTACAATACAAGATATAATAGTACATAGAATATATAAACATAAAAAGAAAGTTATGCATGGTCCTAATGTAATGGGTGGTGTAATATATAACAAATTACCCAGAAAATTAGACGTGCTCCTTGGCAATAGATTTAAAATAGAACTCAAAAAGTATCTAATGTATAAATGACTTATTAATATTGATGAATTATAAATATTTTAATTAGTATGTATATATATATATATATATATATATATATTTGTGTGTGTATTTAATGTTGTTGATGTCAGATACTTATTTTGTATGAGCCTATTGACTGTAAATAAATATTGATTCATGGCAATTTCTTCTAACTATATTAAATTAGATATAGAGATTTTAAAGGAAAAATATATGAGCTCAAAGTTCATACTAATGGGAAGCTTTAATATCATCATTGGAGAAAGTGTTGTGAATTTTGGAAATAATTGGATGAATGATGAAATAATGGCTAAAAGAGAGAAGTTTAGGCAAACCAACGACAAGACATATTTTATAAGGGAAATATAGGGAAGACTAAAAGGAGGAATACACTTTTGTTAGATTTTTTTTTTGAATAGTATTTTCAATGCCAGTTTTTATTACTGAGACACCACAGGCTGTGGAACACTGATGATACATAAGATGAAATTATATATTGGGAAAGGATTTTTAAAGGAAGGAAACATTCCAGGCCTGAGTTTAAGATACCTCCCCAGCATTTGCCATTTATGAGGACTGAGGAAAACCTGGAAACAACCTCAGTCAGAGAGGGCTGTCCTTGCCAGATACAAACCTTGAACCTCCTGTTCAGGAATATGTGCCTTAATGGCCTAGGCAACTGTGGTGGTCCTCTCTTTTGTTAGTAGCAGTGGGCAAAGTATAATAGATGATGTGGATAATTAATATGGGGTATATGTTAAGTAATTTTAACGTACAAAGTTGAAGTACTAAAAGTGAACATTTCCACTGATAGTGATTTTTAAAAATGCTAGTGATATATAATTTAGGAGAGGAAAGGTGTTACCAATAAAATATAATAAGTATAAATGTAAGGAGGAATAGTATGAGAAATTTAAGCTAATACTGGACACAAGCTATGGGTAGATATGTCAATGGGGAATAAGTTTCATGTCAAAGAAACATGAAATAGAAAACACAATTGACATCTTAAATAATGTCATGCAAAGGGCTGGATAGAAAATGAAAATGAAAAAAGGATATACAAAAGGGATGAGCACTGATATGATGAAGAATGTAGGACAACTAAAAGGCAAGTAAAACAATTGTTGGTTAAGTGGAGGGAATTAAGAGATCACAGGAAGAATATTGCAAGGGAGGAACTCATATAATTGGTAGAACAAAAGAAAGCAAATTGAATGAGGAAAATGAAAGTAATCAGATAAAGGTTTTAAACGATTATAATTTTAGTAAAGTGTGGAAGACTCTAAAGTCAACATAAATTAAATATGTAACAAAACCAGGTTACCAAGATGAAATGTTTTAAAGTGCTGTATGGGGGGCAAAAGAGCGTGAAAATCATTCAAATTCTAGAAATTGGAAATAGTTTTATAGGAATGTTGGATGGTGAAGTAAGAAATGAAGAAATTACAAAACAAGATAAATGAATGAAGAAAAAAAAATTAAGCAACTGGAATAGATGGTATCCGAACAAAGTTCCTTAAGGAATGGCATGCTGAAAGAAATAAGTGCTAAAGTTTTAGCAAACCTATTTAATACATTAAAGCAAAGGGATATGTACCAGAAAAGTGGAGGAAAGCAATTATCCACCCAATATACCAAAGGTGCCAAAAAATGTATACAAATTTTCACAGCAGATATCTATTTAATATATTTCAAAGTTGGACCAAAAAACAATAGTAATATATAGTATGGTGTTTTGTAAACAGATATGACTCACATACATTATGATAGCTTTGCTATATGACTGGTAAATTAATGAACAAATGAAACCAAGATTATCATATGATGATCTGTATACAGATGTGACTCGCATTATGTTATAATAGCATTGCTACAACAAACTGGAGCCAAGATTATCGTTTGAACTGCAGAAAGCAATTTTGAAGTGGTATTGGAAAACCGAGAATGTTGTTGAAGTTCAAAGGCAATGAAGACATATGTATAGAACAGAACCACCAACGAGAGTAAAAATTGCATACATTCCAGACAAACTTGTGACTCATGGTACCATATGTGATGTTCACAAGGGCAGATCTGGGAGACCTGGCACAGCAACAAGCCCCATGTACTGGATCCAAGGCATTATCCTAGGCACTATCCAAGACACTAGATAGGACAAGGAGGTCTGATTGAGTTTCCACCACGTTCTCCAGATCTATAACTCCATTAGACTTCTACCTAAGGGAAACTCTTAAGTATGTTGTGTATTGTAGAAAACCGGCTACACTGGCAGCACTTTGGGAAGAAATTGAAATGGCATGTGCTATAATCTCTGAGGACACTTTCTCAAACTTTGCTCATTCGGTAGTTCAATGTACTCAGAAGTGTATTGACACTGATGGTGGGTATTTTGAACAACTGTTGTAACTAAGATGATTTGTGCTCATTATTTTCTGTTTGCGTAAATTCAGTTTCATTATGCTAACACAGTTTTTTCTTTGCTTGAAGTGTGCATACATTTTGTTTGGCACCCTCCGTATATGTGTGGACAAACCAAATAGTTATTACGGAGGATTTGCTTTGTCAAATGTGGCATAATATTTACTGGTATTCTGGCAAGTAGATTATATGCATGGGTTGAAGCATATAATATTCTGTTTAGAGTTTCAGATGGCATTTTAGATAGGAAACAAAATATTTGACAATTTATTTATTATAAAAATGCTAGTAGATAATCATTAAAATAATGAAAGAGGAAAGTTGAACATGGCATTTGCATATTTAAAGAAAGCATATAGCCAAATAGAGTTAAAGTTGCTGTGGCATAAATTATTCAGTACAGGAGTAATTTAAATGATAAAGGAGGAAAGTTGTACATGACATTTGTGAATTTAGGGTAAAATTCTTATTCTGCCCAATCTCATATATGTATTAAATAATGCTGGACTTAACCTTATATCCTTGCCTGAGACCTTTTTTTGCTTAATTATTCTAGTTACTGCCCCTTCCTCCCCCCTTACACAGAAGATATTCTCATTATTTAATGCTCTAAGAATATTCTCCCTATGGTTACTCATTCCTCCACTCAATAATTTATGCCACAAAAATTTTATGCCAGTTATTAAAATAATCAGATTCCTGAACTATTTTTGCAGACAATGGTAGAATTGATTACAGTCAATGGTTTAAAACAATTTTTGCAGGGAATATACAAATACTGTAAGGAATGGAGCTTAAATGTGAACAAGATAAGACACAGATTGTAGTATTTAAAAAGGGAAAAATTGAGTACAAATGGAAAATGTAAGTGAGAAAATAAAGCATACAGGATGGTACGACATTGTATTTATTTAGGAGTTATAATTGACTGAGAGAATAAATGGTAGAAACAAAGGAAATTTGCCCTGACAAAAGGAAAAGAGGCTATGTCAGCAATCAGAAGTTGTAAATACACATACCTAATATTGTGATGGTCCCTAGATCATTTCCAGATGACACCATCATTATGTGACAAATTTAAATATGAATTCCTACCTTTACCTAACACCAACAAGGTACCATCACCATGGAATTGGACCGCCATGGGTGGCCGAGGTTGTTAAAGTGCGGACTCGTGAGCGGGAGGTCTGGAGTTCCCACTAGGACTGTCCTCCCTGGCTGAGGTTTTTTTCCAGGTTTTCTTCAGTCCTCATAAATGGCAAATGCCAGGGCGGTACCCTAAACTTAGGCCTGGAACGTTTCCTTCCTTAAAAAAAAAATCCTTTTCCAATATATCATTTCATCTCATGTATCATCAGTGTCCACCGCCTGTGGTGCCTCAGTAGTAAAAATGGGCATTAAACACTATTAAAAATAAAAAACTATGGGATTGGAAACAAAGAAATTCGAACTGAAAACTTCTAAAAATCACATTCACCAAAGATTTATTCTACTCTGAATCGAATGTATTTACCTAATTAAAGGTGGAACAGGGAAAATGTTAGCTGCCCCCATCCTGCTGCAATCATAACCTCTTGCTGACTATTTCCCTCACTTGGAATACTTCCTAACATTTCCCAACTTAAGCTTACTCCTATTTTCATGCGCCAACCTGCCACCAACAAGAACAAGACTCTCTCCCCCTCCTTTCTATGAATTATAATGGTACAATCTCTGCTTCATAAGCAATTTCCTACAAAATGCAGCATTTTTACCTACTTCTAAACCTAATGATGATAAAGCATTGGCAAATTTTTCATATACAAACAACACTTATGTAAACATTGCCTTCACATCATCTTTCCCACTGCCAATACATATTAAATGGTTAGAAAAAATATACAATATGGTGGATGAAGCCAAAAGGCAATGTGGTATAGAAGTATGGAGATTAAATGGAGAATGGGATAGTATAGATGAGATACATAGGATGTTCTGTAGAGAAACCAAATGCAACTGTAATGCAGGAGCTCAAATAGAAATGAGGTAAGTGACGAGGAAAGGAATGGTTATGGAAAGAACACCGAAATGTTGGTTCAGAGTTCTAAATTTATAAAAAAGAAATTTATTAAGACAATACCTGGAATATCAAGAGAAAAACCTAAAAAATATAGGATGGGTAAACAGTCTAAGAAATAACTTGGAATAAAATGAGCTAGGTGGGAAATGGAGAAAGCAAACAAATGTAAATATTTTTTGGAAAATGGCAGAAAGAGATTTTAGTATATGGAAATATCAAAAAGATATTGAGAATTAGCTAAAAAGAAATCTTTGGACTTTTATACATGGATGAAAAGTACATGTGAAAGGTAAAAATATATAGATACAGCAAATAAAAAGAGCATGTCTAAGAGTATATGGAGACTTCAGAAAGGGCATTACTCAAAATCAATGGCCATTATGTGGTGGAAAAAATGTTGAACACGTTATATTTAAGTGCAAAAGAACAGAAATTTGGAGAAAAAAGGTAATTACAGCAAATTATTTAAGATAGATATAAATGTAGCTATAATTGAAATGCTTCACAAACATAGTAGAAATATAGGGAAATATAGGGAAGAATAAGTGAATCTGGTCAGTAAGTAGAGACAAATAATAAAAATGTAAACATTTAGCATATTAGAACTATGGATTAAAAGTTCAAATAACTAATATAAGGATGATATTTTTAAATCATGAAAATTACTGATACTAGTCTGGGAAGAATATCTTATGCTCCACTTACTGTTGAATTATGCAAAACTAGTTTTGCATAATTCAACAGTAAGTGGAGCATAAGATTATTAAAATCGACTCACTAGGTAATTAAGAACATAATAGTCGCTTCACTGTATTGGTTCCGACACAAAATTAAATGTTATACCAGTCATATTCACTTGCACATGTATTAGCACAAAAAATAAATATAAAATCATTATGAATAATTGGAAATATAACTTTAAAAAATGGAGTTCATTTCTAAATATATTTCATGAATGCTTCTTCCATTGTCAATAAATCTAGTGTCTCCAATAATTGTGTTTATTAAGGGATCCTTCTTCTTCTTTATGTCTTCTAAATTCTAGTTCTTGTCTTCCAAAGTAAAAAAATGACATCTATTAAGTGACTAATTATCCTGCAGTTTAAAGTTATATTTTCATTGTATTTAATTTCTTTTACCTGAGAGATTTCAAGACAATGATCATTCTTGCTTCTTCTTAGCACATGAAACATTTCTGCATGCTTCACAACTTAAGCATGAGTTTTTATTGCAGAATTACTAGTGTGATTCCATAGCCCTTTACTACCATGTGTCAAACAATAGTAAGTGTGAGGCATTTTCTTAGCACCACAATCTCTTAGTCTTCTGTACTTTAAGTACTTTTCCATCTTTCTGACACATATCTAGCTTTGGTCAAATTATTTTACTTTTTAAATCTACCTTTTTTTTAAGTTTAATATTGTTAAAAAACAAAATAGAAAGTTTCACTGAGCATATCAAATTTTGAACACACCATATTTTGTTGTTGCTTTAAAAGTCATGGATATACTATACAAACTTTCTTTTACCACAAACAACAACAGTAACACCCTCAGAAGCAAAGTTAACAACATGTCATTGGACACACATGCTATTCATGCATGCAGACTGTAGACCAAAGACATGTTTATCCTAGCCAGCAAAGCACACCACATGTGGAGTGCAGTAAGTGGGGAATGTATGCACACATATTCACCGTTACTAGAAACGATGGCCCTGTGGGGGTATAGCCATTGTTCCAGTAACGGCGGTTCAGTGAGCAACTGAAGATGAGAGAGATTCTCCTGAAATACATCTTATTTTTATGTAAGTAAGTGGAGTTTAGTGTAAAAATGAATATCTAAGTTTAGGATATATTACCACTCCATTGTCAACAGCTTCGTAAGTACAATATTTGTTCTGATTATTATTAACAACTGTGTTATGAGCAATTACGAGCCTCTCCCTAAACTTCATTTCTGTGAAAGCATCTCCCATTTCAGAGATATATGTGATGCAAGTTTTAGATGATTAACCCGGTTTAACAAAAGAAAGCACTAATTTTATTGTAATTTGGTAAAAATTAAAAAAAATAGCCAGAGTATCATTATATAAGCTTTGTCTCAAAATCTGGGGTCTGCCCTGATGTTATGCATCTGGAAATTGACAATATTTCTTGCATAATTTTAAATAGAACATGCCAACTTCTTTTCTGACTGTTACTGCATATAATGTGAATCACTCTTTCATTTGCAGGATTTTAATATGTGAAAAGTTGCTTCTATTTCCTCTGCTATTGTATTTCACACAAGAGTAATGCAGCATTTTTATCCTATGTTTGATATTGCAAACTTCTTGTTTAAAATAACATAATACAGGTCTTGTTATTTTTTGGGGTTACTTTAAGTTTTTAAATTGCTGTTTTATGTTTCTGAAAAGGGATAAAGGAATGTGACTGAGCCTTCATGGTACCAGAGCTGAGAATGTCTACCAACAATTAAACTGGGTAAAAGATACAAATTGTTGCAAATGAAACTCAAAACAAAAACAAGTGAGTTGATTGTCATATCAGCCATACTAAACCTTCTGACAATAGCACATTCAATTACAATAACACAGTCATACTATTACAATAATGAAAAAAATATGAATTTCAGCTTAAAAATATATTCGTGATATTTGCAGAATATCAATTCTACAATGATGCAAAAGATACTGCCAAGCTTTATAACACATTTTAAGGTAGAAATTATGGTTGGAAAGGGGAAAGAAAGCTTCTGAAAAAGTAATAAAAAAAATAAGATGCTGGTAAAATGCTCTTATTCAGGTCCAAACTAATTATATTAAATTCTTAATTCAAGACTGTAGCAAAAAACATAAAGTAACCAATATATAGATGGTATTACTGGATTTCAACCAATTTGTTACACTGGATTATGCACAATATTTCTGTTTTTGAATGTAAATCACTGGCACTTTGGACTCAGGAGATCATTATATCTGCTGAGAATCTACCGAAACCAATGGAGCATATTTGTAAACACACATTCGGTAAAGAAAATGGAGACAAAGAGCAATTTTCAATTGAAAGATGGGGATATAAATTTCTTATTAATTAAAACATATCTTTTAAAAAAGAAATTATTTTAAAAAATATATATGGAACTAACACAGTTAGCCAAGTCATATGAATAAATTCATGTGATATATGACGTGCTAAGCACTCTTATTGCTTCACTTACTTGTGTGATATTTGAAACTGGTTTCGAAGACCTTCATCTTTATCTTCGGCCAAGAGTATGACTGATTGGAGAATCAGACAGCTTTGTAGAGATGAAGCACCGCCCTGGTGGTGTTTCAATGTACTTAAAGTTGGTGTTTTCTACCTTTGGAATATCAAAGTTCATTAATTGAACTCTGTATTTATGAATGTTAATTTTTTCGCAAGTATCCACTTTTATATGTCCCTGAGTCTCTTTTAATAAATCCACTTCTTCACAATCTCATGGTTTTTGTCCAAAAATGATATGCCACAGCTGATCTATCTGTCTGTTTATATTTTATGTTCCTGAAACGCTCTTCTAAATGTGTGCCTATATTTCTCTTTGTTTTTCCGATATAGATCTTTTCACAATCTGCACATGTTATTCTATAAATAGCTGCTTTTTTTCTCTTGTGGGGTCTTTACAGCCGTTTCATCATTCAAAATGTTTCCTAAATTAATTTTGTTGATGGGTGCTAATTTTATATTGAAATCTTAAAACTATTTTAAAATTTTTTCATTGCTTTTGGATGATATGTAAATTTTTTAAAAATTGGTTTTTCTATATCTGCTGATAATGTGATGAATATCTCTGATAAGTTTTTTCCTTTCAAATCTTTCCACCTTTTTATGTAACAGATCTTTATTAAAGTCATTTAAAATTGCCATTTCTTCTGTTTTATTGTATTTTTTTTTTAAACTCTTCTTTACTAATTGGTAAATTAACCAAACGATATGTCAAGTTGTTGAAAACTGCATGTTTGTGTGTTAAAGGGTTAAAACCATCTGCCTTGATATGATTATCTGTATGTGTATTTTTTCTGTAAATCCCAAAGCTCAGATTCTCATGGTTCTTCATAATTTTAATATCTAAAAATGGTAACATGTTATCATTTTCTATTTCACATGTAAAAGAAATGTTTCTGTCTTGTATATTCAGCAGCTTTAAGGCATCATCAATCAGATTTTTGTTTACTATCGAAAAAATGTAATCTACATATCTGTACCTAATCTTAAAAAAGTGTGGAAAGGCAGAAGTAATATGCATCTCAATTCTGCTCATGTAGAGGTTTGCCAAAAAAGGTGATAAAGGGCTGCCCATAGTAAGTCATGTTTGTTTTTTATATATTTTTTCTCTAAATGAAAAAAATGATTGATTTATGCAAATTTTTCTGAGGTTAATATATTCCTTTTTATGTATCTCATTCATTCCAATCTCATTTAAGCACTCATCTAAGTAAAGTAAAAGTTTTTCTTTTGGTATACTTGGAAACAATGATGCTACATCAAAAGAAATTAATGTATCAGATGGTAATAACTTAATGTTCTTAATCTTTTCTATTAGTTGCAATGAGTTCTTTATGCTTTTACTTGGTAAACTTGGTAATATATTAAATTTATCAGTCAACTATTTTGCTAAAAGATATGATGGTGTATTGATATTATTGATAATAGGTTGCATTCTTTTCCAGGTTTGTGAATTTTAGGTAAACCATATATCTTTGCTATAACTGGGTTATTCTGTTTTAATTTGTATTTAGTTGTGTTTGGAATAACTATGCATGTTTGTATGGCATCATTCACTGTTTTACTACATTCTTTCAACAGATCTGATTTGATTTAATAAATTCCTTTTTATTGAGCAGCTCTTTCATTCTAGAAACATATTCGTCCTCATCCAGAATTACTTTTTTGTTTCCTTTATCTGCCTTTCTATACACTACCTCTTTTTCATTTAGTGATCTTATAATGTTTCTGTATATATTAGTTATTTGTGATTTCTATATACTGATTTTCTTGAGAGCTTTTTCTGATTTTATTCTGATTCTTTCTTTTACTTTATTATTTAAGTTTCCCATAGCAAATTCCAAATCAACTATGTAATCCTCTATATTATTGGAATATTTAACACACCTTTAAGATAAAACTGCTGTAAAGACCCCACAAGAGAAAAAAGCAGGTATTTACAGAATAACATGTGCAGATTGTGAAAACATCTATATTGGAAAAATAAAGAGAAATATAGGCACACATTTATAAGAGCATTTCAGGAACATAAAATATAGACAGACAGATAGATCAGCTGTGGCATATCATCTTTGGACAAAAAACCATGAGATTGTGAAGAAGGTGGATTTATTAAAAGAGACTCAGGGAATGAATGAATGAATAGTGTTTAATGCCCGTTTTTGCTACAGAGGCACCACAGGCGATGGACACTGGTGATACATGAAATGAAATGATATATTGGGAAAGGATTTATTTTTAAGGAAGGAAACGTTCCAGGCCTAAGTTTAGGGTACCTCCCCGGCATTTGTCATTTATCAGGACTGAGGAAAACCTGGAAAAATCCTCAGGGAGGACGGTCCTGGCGGGATTCGAACCCCAGACCTCCCGCTCACGAGTCCGCGATTTAACGAGACTCAGGGATATATAGAACTGGATACTTGGGAAAAAATTTACATTCATAAATACAGAGGTTGATTAATGAACTTTGATATTCTAAAGGTAGAAAACACCAACTTTAAATACATTAAAACACCACCAGGGCTGCACTTCATCTTTACAGAGCCATTGGATTCTCCAGTCAGTCGTACCCTTGGGCGAAGATGAAGATGAATGTCTTCGAAACTGGTTCCAAATATCACACAAGTAAGTGAAGCAATAAGAGTGTTTAGTATGACATATATCACATGAATTTATTCATATTACTTATTAAGTTTAAAAGAGATGAATAGGAGGAAAAATGGATATGAAAATTTATGAGACACAAGGATAAATGATAATAAGGTAATGTGAAAAACAGTGAAGGAAATGTATGAGGCCAGGAAGAAAAACAAGTGTTAGTTCTGAAGCATGTCATTAAGTATTTGAAAGTTATAGTAGGTAATAGGTATAGGAGGGTAGAATAGTCCAGAAATACAATTTATGCAGAATATATCATATGTTGATGAATTAGACAGGTAAATAGGTGAAATTAATTTAATAATCAAATTAAGATAATTAAGATAATTAAAATTAATAAAGCTAGTGGTATAGATTGTATGCTAGGGGAATTTGGACTGGAATGAAAGAAAGTTGCTTTTATTAACTAAAATGATGAATTAATATTTGAAGGAGGAAACATTTCTAAAGATGGAGAAAAATCAATGGTAGTACCAATATACAAGAGCAAAGGTGATTGAAATAGCCCAGCTATGTAATGGGTAATTAGTATATTAGCAGTGATAGGAAAGATATACGTGGGTTATTAGTAGAAAGACTACAAATTTGGACAGATATGGAAAATAAAATTTCAGAATTCCAGGTAGGATTTAAAAAGATAGAACACTAAATGATAAATGATTAATTCTAAGTAAGAAATGAAGATTATATATGGTTTTCTGATTTTGAAAAAAAAATTAATGTATATCATGAAACCCTTTGGTTTAAATTAAATACAGAAGCAGTGAGTAAAATATTTTTAAAGACATTACAAAGAATTAAGCTGATAATGAATTTTAAATTAAGACTTGTAATCATATGAAGACAGAAACTTTTCCAAATATATTTGCTTTAAAAGAAGGCTGTAAATGAAGTTCTATTATTATTTAATTTGTATATTGATGGTATTTTATAAATGATTCATAAAGTCAATGCACATTAATTAATTATAAAGAGATAATAATTAATAATTAAGAACAATATTTTTGTGGATGATTACGTCACAGAGTCACTACTAATGTAGAATTATGTGTGGGGAAGAGAAAGATATATTAAAATCTGTGATAAGGTAGGAAGGGAAGTCACTACTGAAGTAGAATTATGTGTGGGGAAGAGAAACATATATTAAAATCTGTGATAAGGCAGGAAGGGAAGGATTGGCATGGAATAGAACAGGAGTAATATATTTAAGTGGAATAAAATATGAGTATATTAAAGGGATAAGTCCTATGTATGAAGAACTAGATAGTACTTGTCATTGTATATGAGAATGCAAGCAAACTAAGTTTTGAAGGGAATGGTTCCTATTACGAACGTGGGAAATTTTACCAAATGAAATAAAAGGTAGAAGAATTTTAAATTTAAAATAAGCTTGAAATATTCAGGAACTGGGAAAATACATAGACAAGGTGAGACAAAAATGGTTATGAAAGGTGGTTAAGATAAACAGGAACAACAGTGTTGACATTTGCATTTTTTAGATAGTGAATATAGATCCCTATTAAATACTCAACCAGGGTTAAATGTAATGGGATATGGAAGGAATACAACTGCATAAAGTCAGGGTGAGGAAGTGGAAAATTTAAAAGTTTATTAACAGTAGTAAGTTTACATGTACTGAGAACATAAAAGAAAATTGTGTACTTTGATTTTAATATGTTTACTTGTTTATGGAATTGTATGAAATTGTTTTCATTCATATGTTAAATTACTTTACTTTATTTTTATGCAAATTGGAAATTGCAAGGAACAAAAAAATAATATTAATTTTGTTTCCATATGTTGTTTATATTTATATTCATAGTTATATAATTATGGTGACATTATTTTTGTTTATTACTTGCAAAATTTGCAATAAACTTCAATTTCAATAGAATAGTTGAACCCAAGTCTTCATGATATTCCAGTAGGAAACTGCTGATGAGCCAAAGACAAAGGTTAAGTAATCAGTTAAAATAGCAAAACTAAATGACAATTTATTGAAAACGTATAATTTTTATTGATATAAATTAGGAAGCTATGAAACTAGTTATAAAGGTTGGGGGTGAATGTAAATTGAATCATAATATTATTTGTTCAAATAAAATTCTATCATTCATGTATTCATGTAGAATTAATAAAAAAATAAAAGCAATATCTCATTTTTATAAAGAATGGATTTTAAAATTTAATATAAATGAATCTAAGCTTTTGGCATTCAAGAAGGATTCTATGTTGAGGAAAGATGATGTATGGTACTGGGAACTAGAAGAAATTTGTGTGTAAATTAAATAAGAGTAAGATCTGGAGTAAGATGAAGTAAGGATGGAGCATGAAATGAGCAAAAAAAAAATTAATTATTAACATTGAAAGCTTTGTCTGCAGAAAATGCCATAAATGCAAATTGTTTGCGAAGAGTATATGCAGCAATAGTAAAGGCAAAAATACTTCATGGGGTAGAGATTTGGGGGATGTTCAAGAGTTGGTTATATATTGATTTGATTCATACAAATTTATGTAAAATAGTTTTAGGTTCATCAAGAACTTTAACTAATGGTGTAGATCAAGCAGAGTTAGAATGAATAAGTGATTAGAGGAAACCAATGGAAAGGTAATGAAAGAACTGGTTCAAGATAAACAGGCTGTGGGAAGAACTTAAATTAAAGCAATGTATAATTTTACAAGAATGGATCAAACAAAGAGAGATATGAGTCAGTATGATTAAGAAGATTTGAGTGAAATTGGTATGAGAGAAATATGGAAAGATAGGATATTAACAGGAAAATCTTTTTTAAAAGATATTAAACTAAGAGTTGAAGTGCATGTGCAAGTAATATTTGGTGACTTTAATGATGATGATGATGATGATGATTTTAAATATCTTTAAGCTTTTTAGGGGCACGAAGAAAGCCTGTAGAACTTGGTGACTCTTTACTGAAATTTTCTGCTCAAGTTTTAAGAAAACGGGTGTATGATATGAGATGTTACCTGGGTATTAAAATTAATGAACTGAAACAAAAGGTGGAACAGAATGATTTATTAAAGGAAAATCCTGAAGTGATAGTGCTTCATGTAGATAAAAATGATGTTAAGAAAGTGGTTATGGCAGAAGAAATAATGGGGGAGACAATAGACTTAGTAGCAAGTATAAGATGTAAATCTCCAAATTCTAAAATAGTGATAAGTGTCATTCTTAGGAGATATGATGTCACTATGAGAAAAATTGATAGGATAAACAGTGAGTTAGATGGGATATGTGCCAGAAGGGACTGCTTAATGCTAGATGGCTACTGTTGGGTGGATAGATGGGACTTAGCAAGGGATGGCATATATTTAAATTATAAGGGTGCTTACATATTTGGGAAATTGCTATGTAATGTTATAGAATCTTTTCAGGGAAACATGTAAATAATGTGATGGATAAATCTATGTTGTTGACAGACATTAACAAAAAGGTTACATGTAAAACTGTTTCAGTTAAAAATCTAATGATTAAAATTTGGGTGAAATATATTAAGTAGTTTACCTAAACATTCAATATATTAATAATAAAATATGGGCTCTTGAATGTTTTATAAATGAGTTAAGCCTGCAGATTGCAATTATAACTGAGAATGGTTTAGAAGATGAAAGTATCAGGCATTAAAGTAAAAACACTTGAGGGGGAATTCTAATCTTTGGGGTATACAGATCACCAAAATCTCTAGTGGATAACTTTCTTAATTACCTAGATGGATTGTTAAGTGCGTATGTTACAAGAAGTACAAAAAGTTAGTGAAGCATGAAGAGTGTTAGAAAACAGATTTAATTCATCTGAGCTTCACTGTGTTAGTTCCATATAAAAATTTTTTTAAAGTTTTTACAATTTTTAAAAAATTTTAATTAATAAGTACAAAAGTCATTTGTGCAGATGATTTAATTGTTGATCTAATGGATGAAAATGTATATAAAAACTGAAAAATTTACTTGAGAGCTATAACTTAGTTAACACAATTTATGAACCAACGAGAGTTACTCCCTTTGCAGCCACAACTATTGATCATATAGCTACTAATATGATAGATAAAATAGTAGACACTGGGGTAATATAGTCTTCTTTATCAGATAATTGTGCACAGTATCTAGATATAAGTAGTATGCGTAAAAAAATTAACAAGGGTATTAGTAAAACATTTTGAAAACTAAAAGATATTAATCTAAAAAATAGCAAATGTACTAGGAAATGAGGATTGGGAGGAAGTTTATAATACCGATAAAGCTGAGAATAAATGGATTGTATTATATAAACTATTTAAAATAAACTATAATACTGCATGTCCTATAACAACAAAAAGAATAATTAAAAGCAGTTCTAAAATAAGTATCCCAAATTATACCATCGAACCAAAAGAAAAAGCAAATGAATTGTATAAATCCACTGGAATGGAATTTTATAAAACTAAATATAAACAATATAGGAAAGAATATCTAGAACACTTAAAAGAGTGAACACAAACAGCATTCATACAGAAAATCTGCTACTCTAAAACTGCATTTAAATCCTTGTGGAAAATTGTAAATCAAAAATGGGGTAATATAACCAAACCAGAAGACTTACAAATAAACATTGATGGGGAATTTGAAAAAGATTTGATTAAAATCTGTGAATACATTAACAACCATTATCTGAATACTATACCTCACCTACCAGACAACAGTCAGAATTATTTTGTTAAGGATACCGTAAATACAACTATGTATGTAAAACCCACAAATATGGAGGAAATTATTAAAATAATAACTAACCTACCAGATAAAAGTTCATCTGGTTAGGATGAAATTAGTCCTAGACTGTTAAAATACTGTCAAAATGAAATAGCAAAATCCTTGGAACATCTCATAAACTTCCGAATTGAAAAAGGAATATTTCCAGACTGTTTAAAGATAAGTATTGTAAGACCTATATTTAAGAAGGATGACAAATTTAATATAAATAACTATAGGCCAATCACATTAACATCTGAGATTGGTAAAATTTATGAAAGATTTCTTCTATCTAAGTCTATAAAATTTTTTAATAGTAGAGAGGTTCTCTTTAGTTTTCAACATGGATTTAGAAAGGGCTTCTCAACCATAACTGCAGTTAGTGACTATAATCATCAACTGTTGACTTTATTAGAACAGAATAAAAAGGTGGGCACGGTATACTTTGATTTATCAAAAGATTTTGATAGTGTCAGATATGATCTTTTGTTATGTAATTTGGAATCTTATGGGATCAGAGGAATTTACCATGAAATATGCAAATCCTACCTTATGCATAGAAAACAAAAACCTGAAATTAACTCTAAAAAAGATGATCACCTGTGTAAAGTAAGGTCTCAATATGGAGTAGTAAGGTATGGAGTTCCACAAGGTTCTGTCTTGGGCCCATTAATGTTTCCAATATATGTGAATGATATTGCACAGCCACGAATTTCTATTATTATTTATTATGCAGATGATACCACAGTAAATTCTTGGGGTGAGTGTAATAGGTCTCTAATGGACACCATCTCTCCATGTTCAGAGCAAATTTTAAAATACTTCAAAAACAATAATCATATATGCATTGTGGATAAAATAAAATTTATGAAATTTGATCTATTTAAAAGTAATGCTCTAGAGGATATATGTATGATTGAAGATAAAATCTGTGAGAGGGTGGACACATATAAGTTCTTAGATATATTGATAGTAAATTAACTTGGGCAAAGCATATAGATGTAATATGTAGCAAAATAAATAAATCAACCCATCTATTGAGATATTTTAAAGATGTGTTTGACTCAAATGAGTTAAAAATGATCTATTATGGTATAATATACCCTCATCTACACTCTAGTATTCAGGTTTGAGGGTTGCTGCAAAAGTGCACATGGATAGATTATTTATATTACAGAAAAAGTGTATTAGGCTAATTTCTAAATTGGAATATAGACAGTCGTGTAAGGATGCATTTGTAAAGCATAGAATGCTAACTGTCTACTCTCTCTGTGTGTATAAGTCTATAGTATGCAGTGAATCAAAGAATTTTATAAAAAATAATGCGATTCATAGCTATAACACTAGAAATAGTAAAGATTATCATAGGTATGCTTATAATAAACAAATAGTATGTAAGGATGTAAATGTAAGAGGTACCCTTTTGTACAATAAATTGTCACCAGAGATTAAATGTGTAGAAAAATCAAAATTTCAATTTTTGATTTTGAAAAATCAAAAATTTCAGTATCAGTTGAAAAAATACCTTGTAAATAGAAGTTTATATTCATTGGATGAACTGTAATCAGTTGTAATCTTAATGGTATATATAGGTAAAATTTTTTAACTCTCGCAAACATGTGCTTAAACCTTGTTCTAAGAATAAGTTGTGCTTTGTTACTCTATATTTTGACAATGTCTGAAACTTATTTAAATGAGTCTATTGACAGCAATAAAATTATTATTATTATTATTATTATTATTATTATTATTATTATTGTTGTTGTTGTTGTTGTTATGGTGGTGGTGGTGGTGGTGATGATGATGATGATGATGATGATGATGATGATGAAAAATATATGAGGTAAGAAAACTATGTTTAATGTTATAATAAAGATGATAGAGAAGAATTTATGTGGATCAGAACAAGAGATGTCAGTTTAAAGGAATAGGAGTAAGTATCAGTGTAGAGATATGCCCAATGTGTAGAGAAAAGGATAATATCTAGCAGAGTTTATTAGAATATGAAGAAACTAGATTATTACAAAGATAGCTAAATTGTTTTTGGAGAAATTGAGTACCTTTCCAACAGCAGAAGTTAGGAATAAAATGCTAAATTTAAGTTCAGAGAAAAAAATGTAAAGAAATAGAAAGTTGAAATCATAGTATGATTGAGTTGAATTAAACTCTTATTGCTCCACTTACTTGTCTAGCATCTCTAGTTAAATAGAAAGTTATTTTGGAAAAGTGAGGACGAAATGGTGAGGGGGGATTGAATAACAAGTCAAAGAAGTGAAATGTTTAGAAAATTATTAAAGATAATTGTTTTAATTATGTGCAAGAATCCAATGTCCTGATAACCACGTGTTGTGGATATTGGATCAATAAGAAAATAACAGTTATAAGGTGTATCTTTTGTTGATCCTGTTAAATCCTATACATGTACAAAGTGCACTGATATAGAACAAGTTAACAAGTTCAGGGATATGAAGTCTAACAAGGTTATGATATATCTCCATACATACAACATAACTATAAAATGATACAATAAATCTATCTCAGTCTTTCTTTCTTTCAGTCTGTATTTAATTTCAGTTATGTTTTAGTTCCCAGACACCTTGATGTAAGATGAAATATTTCAACTAGTAAATACATAATTGTATAGAAGAATAGATTGGATATTGTGTTTTCTCTTCTGAAAATTTCAAGAGAAAAGATAAATATTGCTTTAATTATATATTTAAACGTAGTAAAATTTATAATAATAAATTTTACTTTGTATGTATTATTATAAATCTATTATATTGCATATTGAATAAATTCATTTATACCAGGTCATTGACTTGAATGAGGACTTATATATAGGTAGCTTTTATAAATTGCTATTGCTAAGCGTGTCAATAAATTTATTTTTATTTTAATCTTTATAAAAGACTTTTGTATTATAAGGACTACAGAACTTCCATTGCTAAATGTTAATAACTACAATTTTTATAGCAAACTTAGATGTTTATTTCTTCAGGTTCTTTTTTAAGGTATTCTTCTTCAAGATGGCAGCTGACAGTATGACTCTCTGTAGTAGTGCCTTAAATGATTAGCAAAAATCCAATAGAATCAAAGGTAAAGCCAAAAAAATCAACAGAAAGAGCTTAAACAAAAGTGCAACAAATATTAAAAATGAGGGTAAAAGTGGGCAACAAAAGAATCTCAGGATATCAACTGATGAAAATTGCACAATGACATGATGTGAGAGTGAATGAATAAAATCTCTACACAAGGTGATAGATATGTTTAACAAAGACTTAAATGGAGCTAGCTCAGAAATAATGAGATGCACTGCAGAAAATATACAGATAAAAGGCCAAATTCATCATGAAGCCGAATGGAAGCAAAATACCACGGCCAGAAAATCAAACAATGCCAAGATACAGTACATGCTCATGAATGAAAATAAATTCACCAACCTAGCAACAAATGAAGAAGAGGGAGCTCATCTAGTGCTAGAAGACCTTCGGATCAGAACCACAAAAGAAAACAAGTCAACCAGAGAAAAGAGCAAGCAAATCTCAATTTATGGAGATAGTCATGCAAGAGGCCTCAATCAGAATATATGTGAAAATATTACTGATTCTGATTGTGAAGGCATAGGTTATGTAAAGCATAATGCAAATCTTATAGAAGCTGCGGCAAATATATCTAGCAAAGGTAAGAAAAGTGAAAGTGAAGGATAAGAAGGGAAAATTATTGTGACTGGTGCAAATGATGTGTACAAGAATGAAGCAAACAGTGCCATAAACACTATAAAACAAATTCTGCGAAGAGAAGAAATGAAGAAAATGGATGTAATAGTGGTGAACATTCCTGACAGATACGATCTTAATTATAACTTGTGTGTTAACATAAGAAATTTGGAAAACAAATAAAAAGGTGAAATTACTATGCTCAGTATACCCAAATGTGAATATAGTGGACATCAGCAACCTCAGCAACATCAGCAGGCATTAATACCATACCAAGCATGACTTATATTTGAACAATAAAGGAAAGAAGTACTTAAGTTCACTTCTCTCAGAGCAAATAAAAAACACTGTCAATCAAAAACCTCATGTGCTTAACTCTACAGAGAATGTAGTTATTGTTCAATGACAAATTATAAATTCGCTCTTATCCTATGATTATGATATAAACAGCAAGATAGTAACCCTTAGAGTATACCTCCAGAACTCACAGTCTGTTTCCAACAAATTTGATATTTTAGAAACCGTTCTAAATGATACTAAACCTCAAGTTATAGTACTTTTAGAGCATGGGTTAAGGCAGGAATAGTTACATTTTGTGAAACTTATCAATTATAAACTAATCTCTTAATATTGCCATATGACACATAGAAGTTGAGGAGTTTTATTGTATGCCAGGAAATGATATTATTGGCAATAGGGTAGAATGGGTAGAAAACATCAGCTTAGAGATGATCATTGAGATAGCTGTAATAAAACTAAACACCAAAATGGTGCAAGTTCTCATTATAGGCATTTACAGGTCCCCTAACTCAAGTATACAAGAGTTTCTGCTTCACCTGGAAAACATGTTGTACAAAATTACAATTAACCAACATATCACAATCCTAGGCGACTTTAATGTTGATGTGAACAATATGGAATTCCATTATATCCTCAGAAGCTTCAATTTAAAAATTGTTTCTCAAGGGCCCAGAAGAATCACAGATCACTCAATTAGCACAATAGATCACATAATAACAAATCTAAATGAAGACAGATGTTCCACAATAAATAATGAATTTCATGTATCAGATCATAGGGGAGAAATTATAGATATTTTAACTGTCATAGGCAAACAAAATACAATCCTTATAGGTATGTAAGAGACACACAAAAATGTAACCTAGATAAACTAAAACATGCTTGGGAAAGAAGAATGGGCAGAAATATATAATGCATGCAATATACATGAAAAATGGAACACTTTTCTACAAAAATTTTCTTCTCACTTTGATGAAGCTTGCACCTAATCGAAAAGATTGGTCCAGCATAAAATCAGTGATACTTTGACTTTCAGAACTGCACTAGCAAATCTAAAATATAAAATGAAAAGTGTGTATGAATTCTTCCAAACCACTAAACTGAGTACTTACAATAATACCTATAGTAAGTATAAAAATAATACAGGAAAGTGTTGCTTAATTTAAAGGCAGAACAAACAAGAAAGAAAATAACTTCCAAAATTACTACAAAATCAGTGTGGAATATTATAAACAAAAAAGCTAAACTCCAAATAAGTGAGCACATACAAAATTTGAATCAACATGGACAGACAGTACACGATTCTTCTGATGTCTGTAAGTTATTTAAACCTTCTTTCTGAATACTAATGATGATATTATAAATAGAGACGAAGACAATAATAAATCTAAAAATGAAACTATTATGTATAACATGTACTTGCATGACACAAATGCTGATGAAATTCACAAAATAATGAGCAGTTTTAAAAATGAACATTCCTCTGGGTGGGATGGAGTGTCACCTATAGTACTAAAACACTGCAAACAAGTATTGCTTGAGTATATTGGTGTATCTAATAAATTACTCTATAGATGAGGGATTATTTCTACAAGTTTTAAAAATCAGTGTGATATGACCAATTCACAAAAAAGGATCAAAAGCAGATGTTAGTAACTACAGACCAAATACTCTAACCTCTGTTTTCAGCAAATTAATTGAGAAAGTACAAGAATTCAATAACATCCTTAATAATTTTCAACATTGTTTTAGAAATAAATTATCAACCATCACAGCAATAACAGAGTATGTGCATGAATTGTTACAATTGAAAGATATCCAATTCAAAAAAAAAAAAAAATCAAAAGCAGATATTTAAATATAACATTTAATTTCGTGTCAGAACCAATACAGTGAAGCGACTATTATGTTCTTAATTACCTAGTGAGTCGACACTGAGGATGCAGGCAAAAGTCTGCGAAACTAGTTTTGCATAATTCAACGGTAAGTGGAGCATAAGATTATTAAAATCAACTCACTAGGTAATTAAGAACATAATCAAAAGCAGATGTTAATAACTACAGACAATCACTCTAAAGACTAATCACTGTAACCTCTGTTTTCGGGAAATTAATTGAAAAAGTAATAATGAATTGGATAAATAGTTTTTTAGAATCCAATAACATCCATAAAAATTTTCAACATCATTTTAGAAATAAATTATCAACCATCACAGCTATAACAGAATATGTGCATGAATTGTTACAATTGAAAGATAACATTAAAAAAATTAGTAGGAATTTACTTAAGATCACTCTGAAGCCTTCGACTCTGTATCTCATGATCACCTAATGTCAAAATTAGAATATTATAGTTTTAGAGTACAAATCAATAAATTACTAGCAACATACCTGAAAAATCGTGTGCAATGTTCAGAAATAAATTGGAAAAAAGAGACATTTTATACACCTTTAAATCTGACTATAATACAGTGAAATCAGGGGTACCTCAGAGGTTAGTGTGGGGACCCATGCTTTTCTTAATATATATATATATATATATATATAATTTACCGCAACTGCAAAAAAAACAGCAAGGTGATCTCATATGCTGATGATACATTTACAATATGTTCGAGTGTCCAGAGGGAAAGCTTAGAAAGACAAATAAAGAATGCAACTGGTGAAATATCACAGTATATACTAAACAATGGACTAAAGTTAAATATAGGTAAAACAAAATTCATGACATTTCAAAATGATAACATAAATGTAAACTTTACAATATAGCATTAGAACACATAATGAACTATAAATTCATGGGCATACACATTGATGAAATTTTATCTTACAACACACATGTAGAAAGAGTCTGTAACAAAATGAACTCAGGGCTATACCTTTTTGTATCGACTAATGTACCAAAATATTGGAACATTAATATCCTAAAATCAGCATACTATGGCATTATTTATCCACATTTAATTGAAATTTGGGGGGTTGGGGTACAAGTAAAACCAATATGGATAGAATATTAAAAGTAAAAAAAAAGTGCATAAGAAGTATATACATCCTTGCGTATCAACAGTCCTGTAGGAAATCATTAAAAAAAATAAACCTAAATGTATAGTTTCACTAAATGTATTCAAAACTAGTAGTTAAGGAAAAAAAGGAGTTTAACATGTTGAATAAAGATTGCCATACATATGATACAAGAAGAGCAAACAATTATCATAGGGTGAGGATGAATAAAGCTCAAACCAATAAGGACCCATATAAAATAGGAGTTATATTTTATAATAAATTACCATTATCAATGAAGAATGCCAATAGCACAGACTTGAAATTTAAAACTGTTCTGAAACTCTTCCTAATAAAGAAGTGCTTGGCATAGTGTTACTGAATGGTAATGGATAAGAGTAAATAATATTGCTAATTATAAATTTAAGAATATGTAAGTTGATTATAAACTGATATATAGAGTCATGACCATTTCAGATGCTCCTATGAGTGTATTGGCTGCAATAAAATTATTATTATTATTATTATTATTATTATTATTATTATTATTATTATTATTATTATTATTATTATTATTATTTATAACATATTAAATTTCATCTTTTTACCTTTAACATACATAGATAAAATGATTCTTAATATTTAAAAACAATTGAACAATTGCATACCAATGGCTATTGTAGCAGAATGAATGCCAATGGGTAAGGGGATCAGTGTCTGCCATCGGGTAGTTTATAGTGTTTTTGCAGTAAAGGTATATAAATTATATTTTTATAATTATTATGACTCAGGGACTTCATATATAAATCATTAGGCAACTAAATATTTCAAGGTAAAGAGTATTTCAAATTCAGTATTTTTTTTTAGAAAGCCCCATTAATTCATTTTCATTTTACAAGAGACAGCATTTTTAATGGATATTTAAAAATATAGATAAATTTTATAAGAAATGATATACTCTATTTACCAAATATATGTAATATATTAGTGCACAGTAATTGAACATACATAAGGAATCATGTGTATAAAAAAATCAATCAGGTTCATAGTGAAAACAGATTCTAATGGGAAGGGACTTGTCTTTGGCTGTATGAGCAAGGCACATGTACTTTTTCATGAAATGCAAGTTTTATGCACTTTTGGTTCTTGCCTCGTAGACATAAATAGCAATTACCTTTCTTTGGAATATTTTTATCTGCATTATGAGTTACTTTTCCTCCAGGTTCTGGGAGGTAGAGTTCCCCTGCTCTCTGCACCTTGATCTTGATTGCAATTGTACACAAAGATACAATATTTATGTATTTTGCTCATAGGCAATATAAATTTTAGCATGCATCTTTATATTTATGATGTAAAATTCTTGAGCCAGTTCCTTTAAATAACCTTTCCTTCCTAAATCCCTCATTATATGCTGTTTAGCTCGCTGGTTAATAATTGAATAAAACAAGATGTGAATTATAAGCTGCAATGTCAATTACATTGAATAGAACTACCCTTGGCCATTGCTACATTCCTCAATGACAAGAGCTCTTATGCACCAGTCAAGGGCATCTACTGCTGCTTTAGTGGAATTATAAAATAGAATTATATATGGTTTATCACTTACTCTCATGGCATAGTGTTGCATAATTGTAATCAAATAATGAAATACATCCTTCTAACTGCATTTATTGCTGATTTCAAATATGATAAATATCAAGACAACAAATCCACTGTGCACAGGGAATTGTTGCTATAGCTCAACAATTAATTGCTGCCCAAAGCTGATTTCTGTACAAAACAAATTTTGCAGAAATAAAAGAGATATTATGAAAAACCTTCTTTGGAGTCAGAAGCTGATCCCCAATCCCCTATTGGTATGCATCTGTTAAAATCATGGCAGTAAGGTATAGCAAGCAATTTAAATAGTTCCAAACTCTAAAAGTATTCCATGTGTCTCAGCTGCCTTGGCTTTATTCAAACTTCCTTCAGACAGAGGATCATTCCTTAAGACTCCATATTTGTAATAACAGAAATATCCTCATTTATTTTAATCTTACATGGTCAGGAAACTTATCTATGAGTAGAGGTGGTAATTTTTTGCAAATGCAATATAGTGCAATGAAATGCAAAATTGACTATACTAAAATATGATATACGTAAATGTGAAATAAACAATTTTTTCAAATTAAAGACTTTTTTCTTTGATTTTCATCTGGAAACTTCAAGTGAGCAGCTTGTACATCCTTGGAATGTTTGATGTGCACTTGACCACCATATACTGGAATGTTGCAAAGTGTAAACCCTTCAAAATCTCTTTGTTTGACCATCACATTTTTTACCCCATTTTGTATCTTTTAATCTCTTTGCATAAGTCAAGTCAATAAGTGCTAAGATGGTGAGGCTAAAAATATCAATAAAACAGTTGGAAAAAAATTATAAACTTTGTGTAATCTGTGCCTGAATTGGTAAAAGAAGGACATTTTAGATAAGCATATTAAAAGTGAGGGATATATCAATGCAAAAGATAGTTTGAACAATAAATTGGAAGAGAAACAACTTGGAGTAAAGGGGTAAGCCACTATCCAAATGATGCATGATTAAGGGAAAATTGTAAAATTTGAAAAAAGTTCTTTAAACATGACACAGTGAAGATGTTTTTGCAAACTAACATCCCTCTTCATGAAGTGAACCATCCAGCTGTTTGGGAGTACTTGTTATATACCACATTTTAATTTTATTGTATTCTTAAAATTGAAGAGAGAACCATAAATTTAACATCATTTCTTCATTTACACATTAGAAAAGACATTAAACAATTAACATAAAGAAAAATATTAAATTGATTTACTTAATTACTTAAATGTAAATTGGAACTTTCACAGTGAAGTTAATCATATTAATTGATATCATTGTATGATTCAGTTGAACTGCACACTCTTAAAGCATAACAGGACTTTATTTCAGTTGCAGCCCAAATTAATGTGATGTAGTTATCACACTATATTCTGCTTAGTGCAAACTTTACATTTTAATACAATTTCTTTATTTTTTCCCAGCATTAGAAGGGGGAGATTATGAACATTAGTTTTTCATTGTGAAGAATTTCTGCTTTCAAATTTGTCTCAAGGAATCTTTAAATGGTCACTGTTCTTAATGATTGTACAACTATGCCAAGGTGAGCAGCAACACATTTTGCAGTAAATTAAGTAATCATGTTTGCAGAAAAGATACAAATGTATGCTGCCTTTCATGAAAAATCCATGGTGTTGCATGTTATTTCAAAAGATTCAATTATTTTAATCTTAGTGTTAATATTTCAACTTTTTATTGGTAAATAGAGATCATGTTCAGATAAATTAAGTACATATGTAGTGAAATTATCTTAATTACAGAATTTTCTGCAGCCAAACAATATAATAAATCAAACTCAAAACTTGTTAAGTTTTTTCTTAAAGGTTTCATCATACAGCCCAGTCTTGTATATTATGTTTTGTCACATTTAACCTCTCCATAGAACTTTCTACATTATGTAGCTAGATCACTCCTCTCCTTCTCCCCTCAGCCTCCCATTCCTATATAATTGCATCTTTCATTCTTTACATGTGACCTTGAAATTGTAATCCACTTTGTTCAATAACCTCAATAATTTGTTTTTTTTAATTTACATTAGTCTTTGTACTTTTATATTTTGTGCTTATATTTATTTTCAATTTTCTGGCCAGTTTTCTCCAAAAATGAAATATTATGGTAGCCAGTTTATTAACATTTTTCATTTTCACTGTTTGTTATAGAAATGGTTCTCTCAGGAAATTTTATATATATTTCTTTTTATCATTAGCTACTATTATCACCCAGAATCCATAATTGCTATCTTGTTCCTTTAATCTGAGTTCTCTGGTTATAGAAACCATAAGATGTGGACTATGAGACATAGACCTTTGTCTCAGAGAACATTAGGATATTGAATGGTGATCACTGTTACTCTGGAAATTTCTATCTTTAAATTGCAGTCAATTGAATGATCCTTCAATACTTTCTAAACCATGGGCACAGGAAATTCTGTATAAGGAGGGCCATTCAGCCACCAACCTTGGAGGAAAGAGAATAAATAGGATAGGAAACCACATGAACATATGATGCTGCTGCACTCTATATTTGGCTTGATACACTCAACATATGTTTTTTCCTGTAATACTGACTAGATGACTTTGGCCATTTATTCCTCCTCCTGCATATTTCTTACTTGTAGGATGTTTATTACTTTCATTGCAGGGATTTCTTTAGTATATCTTTGCAAATGCCCTATAAACACTTAAAAGCTACTAAATTTAATTTACCATGCACAGAACTTGGTGGACATAATTACAATATTAATTGGATTTTGACATTGAATTTAACTAATATTTTTGTATTCCAGACATGCTTAGGATGCACTTGCATTCATCCTGAGCTCCTTTCTATAACTTGTTGGCTCTTATTGTTACAGAAAGGAGCTGCAGATGAATGCAAATGCATTCCAGGAATTGAAAAAAATGTTTTTTAAATACCAGTGCCAAAAATGCAACCAAATGTGATAATTCCAATTATTTCATTGTCAAAAGTCTTCCTTAGTAACCATAGGTAGCCCTTAATAAGTAAAAAATTGAGGGTGGATGCAGTTAATCAAACAGTCGCAAGATAACATTTGTCAAGATAATACAAAAACTAAAACTTGATGGCAGTGCCAAGAGTTGTATCTCCTATCATACTTTCCTCCATGCACCAACATAGCATTGTCACATATGAAGCATAGGAGATAAGAAGTGTTCAAGAATTGTTTATAGCTAAAATAAGTTCATACAATTTTATATTCAGAGGTTTTTTTTATTTAAATAAGAGAATTGTAGAAACCTATTTTAGAAATGAAGGATTTGAAAAATTAGCAAATGTGGCACATTTCTGTTTTGAAAAATATGAGGAGGTTCCAAATTTACTAATACTCTTAAACACACCATGTAAATCAGCAGATTTAAAAGGGAAGATTTATTAATTCTTTTTGATGAATTTAATTTGGATTTAGAAGCAGATTATACATTTACATAGAAATGAATATTATCATTACCAAATAGCAGAGAGATGCAAGTGTTAGCTCATCAAGATTTGTCATTTATCTAGCAGGAGGGGGACAATAAAATACTTTTATTATTTATTAATTTCATTGCAAATTTTGCAAACATTAATAAGACTTAATTCAGCCCAGCCTTAGCCCAAGAAATATATATGTATTATTATCTTGATGCACCTTTAGTAAACATAAATGGCAAACTAAGGTCTCAGTGTATTGCCATCTTTTCTTATAGCCAATATCCTGCCTTCCAAAAGAAAACCAGTAAGAGGAACAATGCTTGCAGCTACCCAGAAGTCTCTGTTCCTCTCATTTTCCCTCTCTTATATTAATATAATTTCCAACACTACTCAAGATCACTTCCATTTCTCCTTACTTTCTAGAAAAATTCCTCTAAGTTCCTTATCTGTATCTGATGGTTGACATTTTTTCTGTCAGAATAATTTTAATAACCTTTAAACATTTCTTTCCAATAAACTATCTCCTCCATTTCTCTGTTTCACTAAATTCCACCAAAATATGCACAGTATCCTCACCTTCCCCACAAATAGTATAATTACCTTGCAGAATACTTCATCATAACCCACTGAATTTCCAAACCCCCATTCAGAACCAAGCAGTCCTTTCTCTCTCCTTTTTATCATATTAATTGTACTATGTATAAAATATTCTATAAAAGATTTCTTATCACTAATTAAGAAGTATAAAACTTGTACGAGAGTACTTGAAACTGGTAATGGTTTAAAATGAGTTCATGAAGTTGAGTAACTTGATTCACTGTACAAATTGTACTGTATTGTTAATGCAAAATGTTAAAGTTAATTTAAAATTTTTTTTTAACTGTTACTTCATAGATCAATTAATTGTCATATTATTAAAGTGCTAGTGGCACATTGACAGTATTTTATTTAATTGGACCACCAAAATACTTGTGGTTTTTAAAATATAATTCATTTTGATGGTACAGATGAAAGTTGGCTGTTCAGATAGGTTTCCATACCTCCAAAAATGAAATAAACAAAGATTATCACATATCCAGTGCAATGTGGCTGATCTTACGATAATGAAATCAAAATAAAATAAAATAAAATGAAGCAAATAACAATTTTAAAGAGCTCATTCTCAACCTTAATTGTGCGCACATACACATATATATAGAGTGCTAAGTTAGCACTAAAGGAGAGAGGTTTGTGTTTCTTGGGAGCTGCAGGAAGAAGTTGAAAAGTGACATAAATAACAATGGGAATCAACATAGAGAGTTACAGAGCAAGAATAGGTCTGTTCAATGGTATGAAGCGGAATCTATTTAAAAAAAAAATTGGTGTCCTACTAATCATTGGAAGATTACAGATCATTCCTGGGCCTAATGCTGATTACTGAGCAGGTGAAGAAATCCGAAACATATTGCAGGGTATGGAAGAAAGGTTCAGAAATAAAATTATTGATATGGGGAGAGAAATTAAAAATTAAATCAAAATTGAAATGCAAAACATGAAAAAAGTAGTACAAATCATCAAAAGAACAGTAGAAATTTTGAAAAAAAAAATATCTGAAATTTAATTTGGTAATGTCAGGTGCAGAGGAAAGAAGAGGAGTGTGGCCCCTTCAGGAATTGAAAGAGATTTTGGAAGGGAAATTGGAGATGATTCTGAAGGGATGGGAAATTGCTGAAGCTTTTCAAGTTGGGAAGAATGGAGGAAGAAGGATGATGGTGGTTAGATTTGTAATAATGTAAATTGTCTATGAAGTGTTGAAAAGGCCTAAGAAATTAAAAGAGTTTAATTTGTTCATTAATAGAGATTTATTGGTGGAGCAGAGAATCATGAAGAAAGAACTAGTGCAACTAATGAAGAAGGCAAGATCGGAGGTTAAACATGCATACATAACCTACAGCTTTGGATTTATGATCGGGAAGTTGATGAGTTCAAAAAGGATCTAAGAGACATCAGCCAAAGGAATGAAGAGGAAATGAGTCAGCAAATTGCACCAAAAACTAAGCGAAATGGAAGGACAGGAAGTCCAAGGCTTGAAGCAGAGTCAGATCAACATGTCAGCAGAGTGAATGGGAGTGCAAGTGTGGATGAAGAGGGGGAAGGATGACGTCACAGATGAGAATATCACTGGATAAGAGAGAGTCTGCTTATGCCACTCATTTGGTGAGGGAAAGTAGGTAAGATGCACGAGTGTGGAGTAAGATGGTACCAGCTGAGTCAAGGCCAAGTTTGTCAAGCATCATATGCACTCCGAGAGGGAGTTTATTGCAAATTGGAAATATAGTGGAGCATAGTGTGTCTGGTGTTGGTGGAGAGGATAATTGGGAGGTACCGCATGTCAATGTTAGTAAATATCCCAAGAGTGAGAGAATGCTCAGGAGCAAGAGCAAGTTAGATTCATTTAGTTTCTGTTCTGGTTCACAACAGGATGAGGAAGAAAGAGGGATGGTCATGAAACTTGGTTTTTGGAACTGTGAAGGAATACATAGAGGGATGAATACAGGTTGTTTCAAGGAAATTTTGCATAAAGTCCATATGTTAGTGCTAGCTGAAACCTGGCTAGAGAGCATTGAGTGCATTAAGGTTCAGGGGTATGATTTCATTGGCAAACATGGTTTAATGAAGAATATAAAGGTCAAGTTTCTGGAGGTTTAGGTTTGCTGCTGAGTAGTAATCTTGCAAGCAAAGCAAGAGAGAGGCAGTCAAAAATTAGTGAGGGTATGTGGATATTAATATGAGAGTGGAACTTATGCATTGGTGTATTGTACAATCTGCCCTTAAATTCCAAGTTTCACAATCCGGATCTCTTTCAAAAATTAGCAATGGAATTATTAAATATAAAAACAAAATTTCCCTTAATGGAATTTATGTTAATAGGAGATTTGAATGCAAGAGTGGAAGAGGATTAAAGAATTAAATGTGTGGAAAAATATGGGAAGAAATTAATCTAGCTAAATATTGATTAGGCATAGTAAAGACAAGATTGTGAATGAAGAGGGGCTAAATCTAATTCACTTTTCTGTAAACAATGGTTTTGAATGCTGAATGGTTGCTGGGGGGAAGATGTAACTGGTGAATTTACGTTTACAAGTGCATGGGAACAGAATGTTGTGGATTATTATTGTGTAACAATAGTATTTTGGATAAAGATTGGGAATCCAAGGTAATTACCATGGTTGGGACAAGTCCCCATTTTCCATTAATAGTGACATGGTGCAGTGGAGAGTACTTTGACAGTAGAAGAGAGGATGCATGTGGATACGGTACTAAAATAATTAGCTATAAGTGGGCCCCTGGAAGGACTGATGGGTTTTATAAGATGCTGGTTTCAGTAATGGCTAGGGTGTGTGTGCATAGAATTAATTTAATGATTTTCCTAGGTATAAGTAATGAAGGTGTAGAACTGTGCGAGTTTATGATTAAATGAGCTGGAAGTGATATGATTAAAAGCAAAAGAGGGAAAAATTAAATTTATGATAAATGGTTTGATGAAGAGTGTAGAAGAATGAGATATATGGTAAGGGAGACAGTTACAAGATGGAGGGAAAGAAATGATGAAATGGATAGGGCTAGGAGCAGTATGATCCAATTGTGTGAGAGATATAGGCAGCTGCTCGATCACAAGAAGCAAGAGTGGGGGATAGCTAGAGCTGCAGAAATTGAACAAAAGTTGAATTCAGAAAGGGGGCAGCAAACCTGGCAGATTGTTAATCAATGTGTGAAAGAGGTGAGAAATAATGTAGATATAAATCTAAATAATTGGTTATATATTTTCAGAGTTTGTTGTAGAAAATACCTTTATGATTATGAAAAATGTCATTGGTCTGGGAATGGTTGGGAATGAAATGATATTAAATTTATTATTAATTATTGAGCTTGGATTATTGGAAATTTCTCTAGGAAGTAAATACATGTAGCATTACAGTTGGTATTTGAGAAATATAAGAATTAGTAGTTTGTAGAGACTGTATTGCTAATGAACTGGGGACCAGGGTCTGATGTAATCTAGGTGGAAATGTTGTATTTTATTTAATTATTTAGAATTTAGATAAGGAATTAGTATAAAATCATCAGTGTATTAAAATTTCTGTAATCGCAAGGAGGTACACATAATATGGCCTGGGTCAGACAGGTGGAGACCCCTTGTAGTTTGTATTTTCTTTGCACTTTCAATAAATTTCAAATACAATTCATGTATTGAATTGCAAGCATTGTGAAGTTCAGACGTGTAAATTAGTCATAATTGTTTTTCAAAATTAATTTCAGATTATATGTATTTCGGCACATCAAAGATTATAAAATTCTGGTATGTGGAGGTGATGGTACCATTGGATGGGTACTTCAATGTTTGGACAATGTTGGGCAAGACAGTGAATGTTCCTCTCCAGCATGTGCCATTGTACCACTGGGAACAGGTTAGTTATGGCATCATTTATAAATAACATGCTAGTATAATAACTTTGATATAGTATGCATTAGCAAAACAAAAGAGAATTTAAATAAATGACATAATAATTAATTGTAAATAATATGGCATATGTGAATCTTCATTAGTTACAGCTTTGCTTATTTTATTTGTTCATTCATTAACTCAGAATTGCTGATATATTCAGAATGATGGATTAGTATGAATGTAGGGACCAAAGTGTTTTAAGATATACTCCTTTACAACAGACATGTAATGCAGCTATATAAACACAACATTTATTGTACTTGTTTGTTAAAACCAAGAAATAGCTGCTTTATTTTATATATTTTATATATCTCTTACCTTTTAGTTGACCTGTAGAAGTTAACACTGTGCTAACATTTTGCCTGGATTAACTCTTGGGGACATTCCACAGTGCATTAGTTCACCTTGGGTCTGCAACCATATACTTAAGATTAAAATTAAGGCTATACATTATGTCAGCAGCAACAATAATTTTGAATTTCAGAAATTTTTATAGTGAAATATAGTATAATATAGTAAGTTATTTATGAGGAAATTACTCAAATTTCCCTATTCCCCCCACTTACTTGGACTTGTTTCGAAGGCAACATGTCCAAGTAAGTGGACAAAAAATTAGTGAAATTTGAGTGATTTCCTCATAAATAACTTACCATATCAGCAGTAATGGTTTCATGAAAAAAATGGATAAGTTATTATTTTTGTAGTTGTTAAACACCACAAACTGACCTTACGTCATATAACAGAATTTCATTTTTGAGTTATGGATTTTATGTTAACCAGCATTTGGACTATTAACTTAGCTATGCAGTGGAACCATACCTTATCAAGAAAAATTAACTAGAGTTTAAAAGCAGTGATTTACAGGCTGAAAAGCCAGGTACAAAACTGATTTCTCTTCTTTTGATCCCTGGGTTCAAAGGCTTGCACTTTTGTAAAAATTTTAGTAATTTTGTAATACATTTTGCGAATCCATAGCTCCCACTTGTTGATCTGTTTTTGGGAGAAATTTTCATGGCAGGTATTCTGATCAATCACAAATTTTATCAAGCTTTTCCTCTGTTAAAACATAGTGTTTTCATTTAAGAACTTTTGAAAAATAAGACATTTTTAAAAAATTCTGTTGGAACTCACACAGTGAAGCTTGAATGGCATTTTGAGTTTATTTTTTGGTCCAATATTGATTCTATAGTTTTGTATTTGTTGACTGTTTTATAAATTGTATGTCATTCAGAGATTCAAAAAGAGGGGAGTATCCCTGAAACTCTCTGACACAGGATAACTGATTAATGTTTTATAATGTTACAAGAATAAATTGTATCCTAAACTTAAGTATTCATTTTTTTACACTAAACTCCATTTACTTTTACTTAAATTATGTAAGTAAATGGAGTTTAGTGTAAAAAAATGAACAGCTAAGTTTAGGATATATTACCACTCCATTGTCAATAGCTTCATAAGTACAATATTTAAGAATAAATTGCTTTGTTTTGTATTAAATTTCAAAACTATGATTCAAAGAGCACTCACTCTCTCCCCACTCACATACACACACACACAACATGAGGGGGGTGGAGCAACACAACACATAGATAATCTGTGGTACACTGATCTGTGCAGCTGCATTTTTTGAGAAATAATTGTGCATATTAAGTTCTGTACTAGTTGCTGTGTTTCATATTCTGTCTGCTGTGATGTATCTTAGGTTGTTTCATCTGTGTATATTAAATTCAAATATTTCTTGAATATTTGATTTAATTGTGAAATTATTTTGTAAGGAACATAGAGTTCCTTTGGTTTCTAATTATATATTATATTTGCCCTTGTTTTTTTTTTCTATTTTTATCTTTAATTTATGAAAAAAATTAATATTTTAGGATTATAGTTGGATTCGAGACTGGAGAATAAGTTTAACTTTTCTTTTTTGTTAATGATAATAATTAAGTATTTGATCCATTATTAATGATTGTAAGATTAAATTACCTTAGAGATAACAGCATATTTTTTTTTGAGAGTCCGGATAAGGATTCTTAATGAAGTTCTTAGTATTCTTGCTCATGCTCCAAAAATAAAGCTTAATGTTCCAATATCCTTATGATTGGTTCAGAATAATCACCGTGACAGCTCTTAGGAATTTCATTTCAACAGATTATATTTTATTAAGATCTTTTTGTATAATTATCCAATGCATTTGTGTCATATAGTGAAATAGGATGGCCTTTGTTTTGAAAATTATTAGCTGTTTATTTTTTGTCTTTTTCTGAGAGTCCCAAAAATTGTCACATATATTATCAATGTTTGTAGTTTGTTTATATAGGTAGTGATTTTGTTTGTTACAGCCTAAATATTTAAAATCCATATTTGCTCTATAGATTTATTATCACTGATTATTTTTGTTTTGTTTTCTCAAATAAGGATACTGTGGAATGCTATGACTTTTGCGTTCTGTTCAAACAGTTTCACTTTATATGTATTTTCAGTTTCATTTAATTGGAACTGGAACTAAAAAATACCATTTGAAGTCTCTCTTCTCATTCAAATATTAAAACTGCAGTTTGAACCTTGCCAGACCCTCCTTTTTGACCAAGAACTTTTGCAGTTTTCAATAAGTCATTAATTGCAAATGTCATGAAGATAACCTAAATTAAGGACTTGGAATGCTCTCTTAAAAGACATTCTTTATTAGTCTTCAACCTGCCTTGATACCTCAATAATGAAAACAGGAATTAAACACTAATTAAAAAAGACTTTAAATTTAAAATAAAATTGTAGGTTATATTTGTATCTATACTGTATGAGTTATTTTATTGAAAAACATATTCTTGTGCATGATTTTCAAGTGTTGAAGTCATTTTAATTTTCTATGAGAATAATTTTGGATATACATTTTACTTTTAAAATAATTATATATATATAATAAGCTGTATTTAGAAGGCTAATGCCCCTATATTTTTTTGCGTTTGTTTCTGTTTCTCTTTTTAATTATAGGTATAACTTTTTCTATTTTCTATTCTTTTAGTTTTCCAACATGCTGGTAAAATGTAGCTACCTACTACCATGTTTTGATAATTCCATTGGAAGGTCTTGTGATTCTTCTTAAGATTACTCACTGATTTGTCTTCAGTGCTTCCTGTTTCTGGCAATCAGCTAACTATCCATTCACTTTCAATTGTATTGCTGTGTGGCATAGTCTCTTTTAATTGAATTCAGGCTCTCCATGCTATTTATTGTTTTTCATAAATGCTATTTTCTATTACAGCAATATTTTCCATTAGTCTTTATATGTTTATCATACTGTGGATTTTGCCATATTTCAGTTTGTTGTTATTTTCTCTGTTTGGGCATCGCTGAAGTTGTTATGTTTCTTGTGTCTGTGTTACTGCTTCTTCATCTTTTTCATTCCATTATGATGTGACACTTTCTATTTAATACTTTCATTGTTCCTACAGCATCATTTGCCATTCTGGAAATATTATTTTTTAATTTCCATGTGAGGCATTCCATGTCAAACCAAACTACCTTAATGCAGTTTTTTCAAAGTTTATGAAAAATGAAATAATGTGTATTTTTTGTTTTCACTAATATATAAATGCTTTTTATGTTTTCTTAATGGTTGGTGCATCAATTTAATACCCTTATGCTCCACTTATTATTAAATTATACAGAACACGTATTCACATAAGATTGCCCACATCATGAGCTATGAATCAACTACTGGATTCCTTGATGGTTGGATAAACTTGGTATAGCTCTCATGGACATTATATGAACTTTTGGATTGTAGGTTTAACAATTTCAAAGCATCATCTGTCAGTCCTGGTGGTGTAGTGGTAACCATACTTGCCTTCTAAACCCAAAGTTGCGGGTTCGAACCCGGCCAGGATTGATGGATTTTTTCGGGCGTAAAAATCATAAGTATGGCTTCCTTCGGAAGGGAAGTAAAGCCGTGGGTCCCATGTCATACATTTATGACATGAAAAAGAACCTCAAGCCCGAAAGAAGAGGCCTCTGAGCAAAATTTGTTGGCCGTTTCACACCCTGAATTGAATGGGATGCTGATGACCTGAGATGTTAAAGAGCGCCTTAAATAAACAAATCAAAAAAAAAAAGCATCATCCGAGTATTTCTTATTAACCACCACAAATATGTCTTCATTAGACTTTTAAAATCTAAGGGAATGATATAATGATGTACATTACTAAATTACTCATATATAAATCACCTATAAAAAATGAAAATGGATTTTCCATAGCTAATCCTGCATATTGTTTATAAATTTGCCATTGAATCTGAAGACATTCAGACTGATGTAGACTTTGGTTAGTTGCATGTATCTCAATCTCCTAGTTGATTAATTTCAGAGACTTCAACCATTATTTAAGGGATGTTAGGAGTTTGCATTTTGGTATGCTGGGAAACAGTGAATTTATATCAAGGACACCAGATCATCCTTTTGGAGAACCAGATCTTTAATGTTCTTCACCATTTCTATGGAACTGCTTATACTTAAGCTGTCAAACTTAGGACATTTCGAAAACCTCTGGATGAGTCATTTTGGTGGATGGTTGGATTGTGTGTTTCTCAGTTGATTATTGGTCTCATGGTATTCCCCGGTTTATGTATTTTTAGTAGGCTATGTATCCCTGCTACTGTGCCGTTATCTACATTTGATTTTGGTTTTCTCCTTGGGGGGGGGGTTGATTGCTTTTTTGTTGACCAATTTGTTTTATAGACTGTATACAATTTTTTCAAAGGATCCAAATTTGTTTTCATGTAATCTTTCCCACTGAGAAGTTCTTCCATTTTCAACTCATATTCTATTTTTGCATATTAACAATTTTGTTCCTTTTATATGCTGGTTTCTTATTTAGCAAATCCAGGACTCTACTTTTGGCAATGTTATCCAGAAATCACCTTTTTTGACTGATTTATGTGTGATTAATTTAGTAATGTACATCAAGAAATCATTCTCATGCATTTTTAAAGTCTGGCACAGATATATTGATGATACATTTGTGGTGGTTAATAAGAATCACATAGATAATGCTTTTAAATTTAAACCTACAAGATAGAAAAATTAAATTCATATCTGAAACAGATCAAGACAACTTCACTTAAAGATTATAAGAACAGGCAATAATTTGAAATTTGGAATATACAGAAAGGATATGCATACTATTATTTATATAAAAACAAGTGGCTTCAATCCCACAGCGCATAAACACGCAGTCCTCTTCAGCTTAGCACATAGACTTGCTAACATACCGATGAATAAGTTTGATCACAATGAAGAGTACTGACAGATAATACAAATAGCAAAAACCATGAATACAACAATGAAATTGTAGACAAAAAATAAAGAAATTCAAACAAGAAAAGAGGTTAAAACAGGTTACACATTGACAGCAAGAAAAGAAATTACAATTCACAGAAAATTTATTTATTATCCTTGGGTCACAAAAAATTCCAGAAAATACTCAGAGAGATGGATATTACTTTATCTCCAATGAAAAAATTGGGCCTCTGGTATTAATGACAGAATCCCTGAGATTAACAGGAATGTATAAAATCAACTGCTCATATGATTTATTTACGGATGCTCTTTAACATCTCAGATCATCAGCGTCCCATTCAAATCAGGGCGTGAAACTGCCAACAAATTTTGCTCAGTGGTCTCTTCAACTGCTCAGAATGCAACAAAGTGTATATTGGCAAAACAAAAAGAGGCATTGTAATTAGGCTCAAGAACTTTGAAGAGACATTAATTACAACCAGGTAGGAAATTCAGAGGTTGTACTTCCCTTTTTATAGTAAGATGGAGCATAAGAGTATTAAATCAACATATCACCTAATTAAAAATATAAAGTTGTTTCAAGGTATTAGTTCTGACACAAAATTGGTTTTAAATTTAATACCTTCTATGTTGTTCAACTTAACATTTTTCAGATATTCAAGCACACCGATCCTTTTAACAATTTGTATTTTTGACATATTTATTTTATTAAATGTACTGATTCTCTTTTTTAGAAGATCAATGAGTTTGCATTTGTTTAAATGCTCTTTATTTATATTATATATTAATTTATAGTTTTTAACTAAAGATTTAAGCTTTGAATTATTTATTTCCTTTCTTTCTACCTGGCGCATTGTGCATAACAGCCAAATTGTTTTATTGGGGAAGCACTGACTTCCAGATTTCTGTTCTATTGGTATGGTGGCATTTACTGTGGAACCTACCATACCATTATCAGTAGAACAGAAATCAGGAATTTACAAAATTAGATGTGCAGACTGTAATAAAAAATATATAAAAAAAATAGAAATTTAGAAATTTGGAGAAAGGGACACTTTAGGAATATAAGCTTTTATAATAATTGATAAATCAGCAGTGACAGCTCACTTTTGAACCCAACATCACAAAGTTAAACCAGAGGCTAAGCTACTGAAAGAATTTCACCGCCCAACAGGGTTATCTACTTGGCAGAAAATTTTCATCCTGAGAAATAGAAAAAACTTAATGAATTTTTATGTTCCATTCATGGATGAACTCAGCAAGTTTCTATTTTTACCATCATAGATCGACACAGAATCACCTTGGGATACAGCCACCACATCCAGTAGTCAGTGAGCAGCTGATAATGAGAGCAATTGCCCCTGAACATTTGTAGAAGTAATTGAAGTTAATGTGAACATATTTAATAAATTCTAATAGGATATATTACTATTCCATTATCTATAGCTTCCTAAGCTCAATTTAAATAATTATACAGATAACATAATTTCTTAAAATCACATCTTCTAGTTAAAGGTTTATCTGGCCATGATGCTCAAGTAATAAGTATTACGGATACAACCATAAAGCCTAAAAAAGATAAAAAGTATAACACATTCAGAATTATAAATAAAGAAAATTTTAATAATTTTATAAACATATCAATATGAATCATGGAATGAAGTTATCAGTATACTGATATAGATAGTAAATTTAATAATTTTCTAATAATTCTCGAAATATACTTCAAATTATTCTTCCCAGTCAGGATATAAAAAAGCTATAATCAAAATAATCAGAACTGGATTACTGTAGGAATTAAAACATGTTTTAAAATAAAAGAAAGCTTTTCAATGAAGTATCAACATAATTTTTTTAACAAAATAAATTCAATTAAAAAACATTAATTTTAAATATAACAATTAGGAACAGTGCCTTTGGCAATTCCAGAAGGCACTAACTCCAATCAAAATTTATTCCAATTTGATTTGCTCAGCCCCGCAGTCCCCGGTTCATCAGCAGCTACATACTGTAATATCCAGGGGACTGGGCTTCGATGCAACCAAAAACAAAACACAACATTAAAAGTAATTTATACATTCAATATAATATTAAGTTATATTTCCTACAATACTAAACCTTCCTTCTTTTTTAATTAAACACATTTGGCCAAATTTCTATCCTTGAGAGTTGCTTATTCCTAAGGGCCTTATACATACTAACACCCTGGTTATTGGTGTATATGGATCCTGTTTAACTAACATTAGATAACTAGCCCCATACCCCTCCCTCACTCATTTCATCCTCCTTTCACTATTTGACAATTTTATTCTCAAGCACATTTCCTAAGTATTTTACACCCATAACCATTTTTGTCTTACCTTGCCTATGTATTTTCCTAGTTCCTTAAAGTTTTCATCTGGTTTTAAATTTAAAATTCTTCTGCTTCTTATTTCATCTGGTAGGTTTTCCCATTTTCATAATAGGAGCTGTTCCCCCCAAAACTTAATTTGCTTACGTTTTAGTATACAATACCAAGGACTATTTGGTTCTGCACATATTGGTTCATTGACTTCTGGAATTGCCGGAGGCACTGTTCCTAATTGTTATATTTAAAAGTAATGTTTTGTCTTTTTTTATTTGTGTCTATTTTGTATTTAAAAAAAAATATGTATGTGATGCATGAGAAATAAATACTACTACTACTACTACTGCTACTTCCACTGCCACTGCCACTGCCACTGCCATTGCCACTACCAGTACCACTACCACTACAAGGTAATTCCCCCTATCTGTCTCCTCTCCTGTTTGCCTCCAGCTTTTTAGCTCTCTCTATACCCTTCTTCTTGTATCTGAAATTTCTTTATCCTACCAGTTATCATTCACTTTTACCATTTTGTTTCCTGCATTTTTAACCGTCTCCTGTATACTAAAAATACATGCTTCAACTTTTCTATCCTTTAATAATGCTGACAAATATTTCCCCCATAAGTTCCACTTTTTGATTTAACTTTGTATGGAACATTTCAATTAACTCAGCTGAAACTACTCCTCTCAGTGAAGCTTTAGGCAATCCAAACACCTCTCTACAAAACGTCCTATGAATTTAAATATTGTACTTAGAAGCTGTTGACAATGAAGTGGTAATATATCCTAAACTTAGGTATTCATTTCTTTACACTAAACTCCACTTACCTGCATAAAAGTAAGACACATTTCTGGAGAATCTCTCCCATCTTCAGTTGCTCACCGAACCGTCGTTACTCAAATGATGGCTGGACACTGGAATGTTTCTGTGGTGGCCTCTGTTGGTTGAAGTAGGAAATTCTGAGTTTGTCCATAGTAGGAAACTGGAAATTCATTAGGTTTTCTCTATTTTTTAATATAAAATTTTTTTCCCAACTGGATAATTCCATTGGGTTGTGAAGAGGTTTCAGCAGTTTAATTTCCAGTTTTATTTCATGGTTTTTGGTCCAAAAGTGAGCTGCTACTGCTGATTTATCCATCTGCTTAAACTGCATATCACTAAAATGTTCTTTCTTCCAAATTTCCAAATTTCTCTTTGTTTTGCCATTGTAGCTCTGCTCACAATCTGCACATTTTATTTCTTAAATTCCTGATTTCTGTTCTGTTGATATGGAGTCTTTTACTGTGCAACATAATAAATTCTTGATGTTGTATGTGTTCTTTGGGGCTAACATTATCCCATTTTTTTTTAATTTGTATTCTTTTGTTTTTTTCATTGTGGAAACTTCCCTTAACCCTTTTTGTCTTTGAGATTTATTGGTAATTTTTATCATGGTGTCTCTGTTGAAACCATTGATTATAGCTGTCTTTATTATTTGTTTGTATTCTATTTTGTACTCTGCTTCTGTGAGTGGAATATTCATCAATCTGTGTGCCAAACTGTGAAATACTGCATACTTATGTGGTATAGCATTATAATTCTCATTTTTATTTAGCTTTCTGTATGTGTTTCTTTTCTGTAAATTCCAAAATTCAATCAATCTCCATTTCTTATAATTTCTAAATCTAGAAATGGTAGCCAACCATTTCTTTCTTCTTCTATGGTGAATTATATAGATTTATGTTGCAAATTAAGAAGTTTCAGGGCACCTATTGACTGTTTCTTTGGTATTATTGCAAAAATGTCATCCACATATGTATACCATGACTTAAAAATTAAAGGGAAGGCTTTTGTGATATGTGTTTCAAATGAACTCATGAATAACTTTGCAAGAAAAAAATGACAAAAGGTTTCCCATAGTTAGGCCTTAAACTTGTTGGAAATATTTTTTGTTGAAGCTGAAGTAATTTTTTATTAAATAAATTTTCAACCATAACTTTAGAAGTTCCACATACTGCTACTCCATATAACATTTTTAATTCCACTACCACTTCATACAAATTCTCCAACCAATTTATTGACATATTTGGAATTTTCTTCAAACATATTCTTATTGCTCTATGGCCACTTTGCCTTTAATAATAACTTTCTTCCCTTGTGGTTCCCACTCTCCACTACTTGAGAACTTTATCCACAAATAATCAAATTCTTTACCATTTCCAATGGCTCCATGTTGAAGAGCTATTTCCTACCCCTTCTCAATTTACTCCCTTACTTAAATACTGCTGCTTTCAATTTCGTAACCTTTACTCTTAATCCACATTTTGCACAAAATCTTCTTATTTCATTTATACCTTGTTGCAGCCAATTACTGTAATTGAACCTACCATTAAATCATCTGCTAATAGCAAGCCTGGTATTTCTTTCTTTCCAATAACTGAATAGTGTGTATTACTCTACAAGATTCTTTCCATAATATCATTAATAAACAAATTAAACAAAACTGGACTGAACATAGGGCCTTGTTGCATAGCTATCTTTTGTACTGCCATCTCTGTGTTCCCATTTCCTGTACACTTATCACAGAACTTCTCCATCATCCCATTTTTGAACCTCTGTAATAAACTCCTCACTTACTCCCTTACTCTCATTTTATACACAAGTGCATGTCTTATTGATCAAATGCATTTTCAAAATCACACTCTACCTCTTTTGTTTCTTCCTTTGTACCTTTCCTGAATCCTACCTGAAATTCACACAACTCCTCTACTACCTACATTCCTGTAATATGAGAGCAATATGGTTGTGTAAATTTTACCTAAAATTAATAACAAACTAATTGCTCTATAATTCCCTGAATTATTCAAATCACCTTTTCGTGTATACACTGGTACTACCATAGTTGTTCTCCAATTTTTGAGCACTACCTTGCTCCTTTTTACCTTATTAAACAATTTTGTTAATATGCTTTAACATCATTTAACTTATAGAGCATTTTCCAAAATCCTCCCAGAATCCTGTCTATACCAGCTGCCTTATTCTTTTTAAAAATTTTAATTTGGTATTTAATCTCACTACTCCTTGTTTCCTTATCTAAACATTCAATCCTTTTAGCTGTTTTATTCAACTTCAACACTTCACTTTTTATAATCTTTACACAAATCAAGCCTGCAAAATACTTTCTCCATTCAGTTGGTGTACTCTCGTTTCCTATTCTACTCTTCTTATAAACACTCTCCTCTCCTCTAGTAAATACTCTCCTTGCTAAATATCATATGATTAAAAAGGCCTTCCTCAAGGTGCTGTCTCCAGTCCAATTCTTTTTAATGTTTTCATAGATGACATCAACAAAATATTAGCAAATATGGGATTTTTTGCACATAATATCACCATAAAAAAAATAAAAACTAGAAGATGAAATGTAGAAAATTATCAATAGCACGGAAATATGAACATCTACTAACAAGTTCTCAATTATCCAGTGGTCGATTTGATAATCTTATCCTCTTAATGTTGAATTATGCTAAACTATTTTCATTGGTTTTGCCTGCATCCTCACTTATGAGTTTAATGTTGGATCTGTTGTTGATTGGCTGGACTTGGTGTAGCTCTCTTTGAAATTTTATGAACTTCTAGATTATTTTGTCTTCTGTCAGGATCTCAAAATTCATAACCTTATCCTTATATTTTTATATAAAAAATTGGCTCCATGGGTCAATCTACGAATTTCAATAATTTCACTTCCATTTCTATATCATGCTTATCTCTCCAAAAGAGATGTCCAACCGCTGATTTCTCTATTTGATTGTACCTGATGTTCCTCCAGTGTTCCTTCAGCCTGATTCCAATGCTTCTTTTTGTTTTTCCAATATATACTTTGTTACATTCTGAACAGTTGTTTTTATATTCCTGGTTCTTCTCCTCAGGTATTCTATCATTATCACCAGAATTGAGCTGATTTTTTAGACTCAACTTGTTCACTGTGGACAAAGTAATTCCAAACTCTCTTAAGTATTTTTTGGAATTTTTTGGTGGCCCAAGGATGATAAGTGAATTTCATGTGGATGGTAGATTCTTTAATTGGCATCAATGTGTTAACCTGTTTTAACCTCTTCTTTTGTTTGAATTTCTTGATTTTCTTATCTACAATTTCTTAGTCATACCCATTAAATTTTGCTGTTTGTATAATATGATATTACTCTTTGCTGTATTCAAACTCATTCATAGGTATGTTAATGAGTCTATGTACTAAGCTATTGAGAACTGCATGTTTGTGTGCTGTGGGATTGAACCCATTTTCCTTTATATAATTTTCAGTCTGCGTGACCTTTCTTTATATTCCATATTGTTGCTTGTTCTTATAATCTTTAAGTCGAGAAAGGGAATCATGTTGTTTTGTTCTGTTTCTGAAGTGAATTTAATTTCTTTATCTTGTAGGTTTAGCAATTTCAAAGTATCATCAAAGAGTTTCTTGTTGACCACTGCAAAGATATCATCCACATATCTGTGCCATACTTTGAAAATGTATTAAACCTGCTTCTTGTTTGTAAAATTCACCATTAAACCTGATGAAATTCTGACTGATACATACTTCATTTTGTTGGATGTATTCCTCAATCTCCTCGTTGCTTATTTTCACAGGCTGTAACCATTTCTGAAGGGATGGTGGAAGTTTGCATTTAGGTATGCTGGGAATAAGTGGCTTTACATTGACAGACACTAACAGATCATCCTTTTGGAGAAACAAACCTTTGATTTTCTTGGTGTTGTCGTGTATTTTAAGTGGTGTATGGGAATTTGAAAAGGTGTGTGTTGCAGTAGTATATAACCAACCAAGGTCATTGGAATTATATGATTCACATTTATTTAAGAAACTAAGACAAGATATGATGCATAGGCATATGTTTGAAGGGTTTATGGTAGTGGGAGATTTTAATGCAAGAGTGGGAGAAAGTCAATAAGATAATTGATCTTGAATGTAAGATAATGTAGGAAGTAAGGAATATGGAAAAAAGAGTCAATGAAGACAAAACCTGTAATAATAAAGGCATGAATCTAACAGAATTTTGTTAGGAGATGATTCTGTTGATGTGTAATGGTGCAAAAGCGGAAGATGATATAGGAGAGTTTATGTTTGCAAATAAGAAAGGCCAGAGTATCTTAGCAAAGCTAGATATGTGATTCATGTAATTCATTGTTTTGAAGTGTTTGAATATAGCATGTTCAAATAGTCATTTCCTAGCAAGGGCTAAATTTCAAAGTTCATGTGAGAGAGTTAAAATTCAAAAATACAAATAGAGGGATGTTGAATTAGAAATATATCTTAAAAGGCTAGGGATTTAGATAGGAAGGCTGAAGGAAATAAGTATAGAAGAGCCTTTTAAGATAATAGAAGTGGGAGATGGTGAAGATGGCAGGAACAAAAATGAGGATGAAAGAGTATTCAATTAATAAGCAAGAGGGATTGTATGATGAAGGGTGCCTGAATACAAAGTTAAGAATCAAAAGGGAGCTGAGAAATTAGAAGCAAACAGACTGCAGCTCCACAGCCTCCTTCATATGTCTCACCTGCTTTGAAAGATATACAACCAATTATTAATAATATTAAATGTATTAATAAATATAATAAATTTTTAATGTTTTTTATAAATTTTATGAAAAGTTTATAGTAAAGCTATGTGTTAATAATTATTAAATTCCACTTTCTATCCCTTTTAGTGATGGTATTATTTTAGCTGTCTTCAGTACCTGAGGAAATTCTGTTTTTATTTAAAGGTGTTTTTACTTGCTTTCAGTCCCTGATTTTCTTTTATGCTTTCAAACTTTCATTTGTCATAGGCATTCCTTGGTGTATGATAAGTAGGTTTATCTCATAATAATAATAATCCTTTGTTCATAGTTAAACAACACGCATTAATAGATTTCATCAGAATTCACATATTATGATTACAAGAAATTTATTACATTAACAAAAAAGATAATTTCGCTATAGTGAATGTACTAAAGATAAAAAATACTAACTAGGTGTATGTCTACAAAAAATTATATGCTATTTAAGTCATCCTTAAGTTCATTAGTACTGAACAGTAATTACAAAAGCATACAAAGATTAAGTTAACTATAGCAAATACAATGAAGTACAAAAAGGTGTATAATCGCCACAGGTGGCGAAGGTCCTTAAGGCGCGGACTCGTGAGGTCTGGGGTTCGAATTCCGCCAGGACCGTCCTCCTTGACGGACGTTTTTTTTCAGGTTTTCTTCATTCCTCATAAATATCAAATGCCAGGGAGGTACTCCAAAATTAGGCCTCGAAAGTTCCCTTCCTTAAAAAATCCTTTCCCAATATATCATTTCATCTCATGTATGTCGGTTCTGGTGGTGTAGTGGTAACCGTACTTGCCTCCTAAACCCAAGATCGCGGGTTCGATCCCGGCCAGGACCGATGGATTTTTTCGGGCGTAAAAATCCTAAGGTTTCCTTGGGAAGGGAAGTAAAGCAGTGGGACCATTGTCATGCATTTACGGCACGAAAAAGAACCTCAAACCTGAATAAAGAGGCCTCCAATCAAAATTTGTTGGCCATTTCACGTCCTGAATTGAATGGGATGCTGATCCTGAGATGTTAAAGAGCGCCCATAAATAAACCAAATTAACTAACAAATCTCATGTATCATTGGTATCCACTGCCTGTGGTGCCTCAGTAGTAAAATTGGGTATTAAACACCATTCAAGAAAAAAAGGGTACATATCTGTAAGCAAACCATATTCATTAATACTGAGCAGTAATTACAATAGAATAAAAAGTTAAATTAGCAATAGAAGAAGAGAAAGAGCACCAATAAGTTATATGTTTACCAGCAAATTGTAAGCCATTTAAGTCATCATCAATAATGTACATGGCTTTGCTAGTAAGCCACTTTTTGGTGCACTTTGGAAACTGGGTGCATTCAAATTTCTTATATGTGATGGGAGTTTATTATAATCTTACACCTATGAGTTTATAACAAAATTTTAATTTGGACATTCATGTATATGGAACATAGGCAGTGTACCTGTGTCATGATTATGTATTAAGTTACATCCACTAAACAGCTGTAAGTTATTTTTAATAAACGGTAGACAATGATAGGCATACAAGGTTGGATGATTCATTATTTTAAGTTGCTAAAAAATTGATATGTATGTTTGAGAAGAGAATAATCCAACAATACATCTAACAGTTTTTTGGGGGGGAGGAGTAAGGAAATATACTTTTGGCCCCAAGAGAATGACCCCTCAGCAGTGTATCATATTGCAAATGAGTGAAAAAAGGCATAGTAAGGCAGATAGAATGTAGTTCTGATTAATGCAATATTTTAACTTATGTGTTGTGAAGAAGGTATACAATTGTAGATAATTTATACAGAAAGATGATCGGTAAGTTTCTCATCCATGTATAAACCTAGGAGTTTTACAGATTTTGTTAAGTTAAATCCATTAGGTAAGTTTTTAAATGGAAATAGATGATTAAAGTTTCACTAAAATTTAAAGTGAACCTAATTAAGTGCTTCAGCAAATACTTCATCACTTTTATTTTGTAGAATACTGAAAACCTTTTCATTTAATGTAGTATCCTCAGCATATAACACAGTAATACAGGTCACATTAGTGGGCAAATTATTAATGTGAATTTAAAAAACAGGAAAGGATCAAGAACCAAGCCTTGTACTCCAGTGGCAACTATTAACATATAATACTTATGATTATCAACATAAGTAGTCATTTGTTGTTAAGATAGGTTTTTATTAAATTGAGTTCAATACTATTCATATAAGATTGAAGTTTTAAAGTAAGAATGCCATGTGGGAATGTATCAAATGCTTTACTTAGATAAAGTAGTGTTGCACATGAATATTTGCTATTTTCAAACCTATGCATTATCTCAGAAGTTATAGTCTCAATAGCTTTATGGCTGATCTTCCTGCCTGAAATCCAAATTGTAAATTATTTATTAATTGGTTTCTTTCAAAGTAAAAAGATATCGGTTCCTTAACTAAAAGCTCAGTGGTCTTAAAAAAATTGGTATAAATGAAATAGGTCCATAGTTACTTGAGTAATTTTTCTAACCTTTTTTGTAGATGGGTATAATAATGGAAAATTTTAAACCATTAGGGAAAATACCCTCTAAATTAACAAGGTGTAAGAAGTAGAATGGGTGTTTTATAAAAAAGTTAAATATGCTGCAAAAACCTTCATACACTCTCAGGCTAGACATAATTCCATTAGCTCATGCTTATGTATCAGAAAATCATGCAATGACTGACCAACAATATCTCCTTCATCATGGACCATCATTTAGATTATTGGGATTAGACACTCAAAGAACTCAATATATATTATTGAATAAATATTTCCCTGGTTTGTGCTCCTTCCCAATAGCAGATTTTATTATCTTTCAAGCTGTTTAACTCTTATTAACAAAGTTTTGTATGAAAAGTCATGATTTTAAAATTTTGCTTTCTGAATTCCTTTGTATACAATTTTTATAGCTATTTTGTATGTACAAACATCAGTAGAATCCCCAAATTTATGTAATTTTAGTACCTTAATCCTGAATGACTCAAGTAAGGGCTGAACCAGTGATAACCCCATTTATTTCATGTGTGATTATATTTATGCACAGTTTTATATTTACTTGAACAGCACTCATTTATAATCAAAGATAAATGGGACAGGAGTTCTCCATTAACTTTGAATACTTTTTGTCTTAACACTAGAATGCCTGAGCTTCAAGTACCCCCTAAAACTCCTCTTAGCAGCCAATTGACTGCTACTACTTTCTTATGCATTTTTAGTTATTTTTCTGACTGAAAACCATGGGATTTTATCCTTATTGCCTTCTAGCCTACTGTGATGATATAGAGGAAACAATTTTGCTTCTAAATTGCAAGGTAGGTTCACAATTAGTTGGCATTTAGCTTCCAGAGTGAGTTGGTGTCTGCTCAGTATCACATATTTAAGTGCTCTTCTGACTCAGGCTGATGAAATATCTTACTGATCAGAGACCTGTAGCAATGTAGAGGGAACATTATGACTTCTTACTGGGAATCAGGTTTGAATTCAGCTTGAATCCAGCTTCTGGTTTCAGATATTTCTATGTTCATTCTTTTGCTCATTTATCATGTATGTTAAGCGCTTTATGTTCCCGGGCCTCTTTGCCTATTCATGGCAATTCAATCTTGCATTCACATGTTTGTTCATCTTTGTTCATCTTTTATAAGTCATCTCTGGCTAAATGTCTTTTTTGGGGGGGGAAGTTATTTATTTTTTAGTTCAAGTAGAAGTGCATGTTTTCTAAAAAAAAATATATGAATAGGGTTTGCTCTGGGCTATGTAGTAACAAATTATTGGTGCAAAAAGGACATAAGTTATAGAAATACTGATTATATCTATACACAAAGCTGTTACAATGAAGCATTTTCAGAGATATTGGTATTACAGTTTTTGCAGAGTTTTTGATTATACAAGAACTGCATAGAAATTTTTTATATGTCAAATAGCTGTTTTTGGTTTTGTTTTTCTTACATAACCCTATTTGACATATTTTGCATTTAGCAGCCTTAAATGTTCCTTTGTCCATATAATCAGCCATCAGTGATGGTGACAGTAGTGGACGAAAACTATGTGAAAATGTAAAGTTAAGCAAAACTTTAGAAAAAAACGGATACAAAAGCTGATAAACAATGATAAACACACTCCGCCACAATGAGTTTGAAACATGTTTGTTGTGTAGTGATAATTATTGGCGGTTCCAACTATGCAATAAAAAATGTAAGAAACTTGGGTAAGGTAGCAGTCAATTGACCATCTCCAGTAACTAATGGTAACTTTGCTACTCTTTTAAAAAGTTATGCAAATAATGAAATGAAATGCAAAAAAAATATTGGTGAGCTAAACTTCATTGAAAGGGATTAAAAATTGCAAAACCATAGAAAAAAATTCTAAAAACAATGAAAATATGAGCTTTTGAAAATCAAAAGCAGTCAATTGACCACTATTAGGCATTCTAGTGTTAGTAATATTATGTTGTTAGGACCCATTTTCATGAATTTCCTGTGTGAGTGACTGTTTGGAATATATTATAAGATTATTTTCTTGAGATATAATTATTTAAGAATTGAAGCTGTCAATAAATTGGAATTTCAAGCTATAATGCACAGTGATGTGATAAGAGATGTTCTAATATATCAAATTTTAATTTATCATTGTAAATATTGGTATTGCCCAAACAATTTTTAGCTCTTGTAGGTCGATCATTTAAAGAACAAAAATTAAAAGATCTGAGTGTATTATGCAACATATTTGTCCCATTTTAATAAATTAATGTATTAACATTAACATTGTCTAGAAATACAATGTTATGAATTTTATGTCTATTTAGATGTGCTGTCAAATTCCCCCCTGTTTGATGAAAATACTGAAGTCGAACTGAGGATTTCTGTACAAGGATAGAATGACCAGTTTGTGTCTTGCCAAAATTATACCAACAACTTCAAACACTTTCTTCTTAAAGAGGATGGAAATATTTAATTGCTTATGTTATTCATCTAACTTATTTTCAACAATAATAGAATGCCACCATTATTTTTGTGTGATCTGCAATAAATGTTGCCAATTTTGTAACTAGAAGGAACATATAAATCTATTTCTTCAGAGCAGAGCTAATGTTCATTCACACAAAGAATATTGCATTGAAAATCACTGAGAATGATTTCCATTTCATAGCAATTGCTGAAACTGGTTACCATGACTTTCCATGTTATAGAAGATATTCACACACATTTCAATTTCCTGTCAAATGTTTTCTTGCTGCTCCAAAACACTTTTCCTTTCAGCATGTCCTATAGGAAGAAATATGGTACAATAAAATCAGATAACCTTGGTGTTCAACATTCTTTATAAATTACCGCAATCTTTAAAACAATTTTTAACCATGCTGACATTGCAGATGTAATAGATACTGTACAGAGTTCTTGTCTAGTGGATCACAAAATTATGAAAAATTTCTATGTAGACTGCATTATGAAAGAAGATAATGCAGCATCATAATAAGGCACATTACATCTCAGTTTTTTCATTATTAAGAACAGTGTGAAGATTCTTACAAGCTGAGAAAGTGGTATTCTGGGAACTGACATGCATTAAGAACCATAAGTAGTCCAGTATTCTCTAAGTGCACTGATAAACAGCTAGAACTGATGACAGTAATTTAGTTCAAACATGATATGCTGCAGCTTTGCTAACTATGTAGCACGTTGATATGTGGTTGTGTAACTACATCTCCTGTGACAGTTTTATCCAGGACTTCTGTGGGGAGGCCTGCAGTCTGTTTTTCACCCCCTTCCAATATTGCTCCTTGCAGATGTGAGCAACCAACAATGTTCCCATGGTTTGCAGCTTCTTCACCAGATACTGAAAGAAGGATTTTGGTGATGGTTTTCGAACCCCAAGCTTTGCAGTAAATTGTCTTTAGCACTCCTTTATTAATACAGTTTTCCAGTATGTGTAGACATTTAACACATGCTGTTCCACTGTGTTAAAAGTTCAATTTATATTGTACTTAATGTATTATTTTTAACACAAAGACATGATGAACGTTAAGACAATTCTATAATAGCAACACAGTATTGCCAAGGACAGCATACACACAATTGGCCTGCATACACTTGCACAACACATGAACCTGAGAGTAGCACTGCTGCTCGTGTCCTTTCATAACTGTGCTTCTCATATAACAAAGTATATCCGAATCAAATTTCAATGAAATGTACTTCCATTAATTTGAAAATTATAAGGGATAATCAGGGGGTGAAAGTGAGTGAAATACCTAATAAATAACAAAAGTCTTAATTGTGCTTATGCAGCATTTTTAACACTATGATTTGATCTTTCATCTAATTCTTCTAAATTTTGATTTTGAGTACTCTGATTATATGGAATATCTCATTATCAGAAACTGGATATATAGTAATGAATTATCACTAGAAGCTCATCATTTTCAGTACCTATTGCTTTTGTACAATTGAAAGCCTTCCTTTTTCATTAGCCAAAATGGTAGTGGTAAATATATTAGCTATATACTTTGAAATGTTAATATTGTCCTAATGTGTTAGTTGAATATTTCTTAGAAAAGATATTTTAATTCCCCACCCCCTTTTTATGAATTATTTATGTCCCAAATTGTTTTACATTTATTTTCAGAATTATGAATTTGTCCAGTGTTGTCCGAACTTTTGGTTTCTTATGCAATTTTAATGAATTTTTATGCTATAAAAATAAATTTTAAGAGTGATAATTATTAAAAATTAAAAATTTTCACTGCAAGTACTTATATATACATTTAATTACACTAGCCTGTAAATTTCAACTTTGTGTTTATTGCCTGAACCAAATAAAGTAAATTATTAGAAATTGGTGTACTAAGTTAAAAATTAGTTTATTTTATTATATTTTATTTCTATCATCTAAGGAGTTTAGCAAATTCACTTGAATGATATAATCCAATTTCATGTGATTTGTTCAGAATAAATTTTTCAGCATACTATTTCTGAATATAAGCCTCCAAATACAACAAAGACTAAATATAACAGGAAAATGTGTTGAATAAATTACTATAATATCCATAGAGTGACAAATATTAATTATAATTTTATTTTACAAGTAATTGTTTTATATTTCGATAGCTATTTACCATTAACACCATTTAATTCTGTCAATGTTGTTAAATTTTTATGGTGTACTATAAATAACACTATAATTATTCATTATCAGGTTTTACCTTAAACCTTTTGCTAGTACATTATTACAATTGCAATTTTTTCATTGTGAAAATACTTCTAATGCCTTTCCTTTTATGCAAGGTTTCTGAATTTTCCCTCTTGAGCATCCAATAATGCCAGCAAGCATATTGATGTCTTTATCATCCCTAAAATTATGTCTCAAACTTCTTTAAAACTCTATGAAGCCTTTCACCTTGTTCTTCAGTAAGTAAACCCAGGTTTTTGGAAAAATAGTCCAGATGTAGGTGTAACATATATATTTCTGCTCATTTTGCAGTCAAGTTCCTTAAATGCATCTAGACTTTTTTCCACTATGTCTTCATAACCTGGAGAATACTTGTTACCAAGAAATTTTGTTATGATTTCTGTATAAGCTTTCAATGGTGTATTCTCTTTTGTGAGATTCAAATATAGTATCAAACATGAGTTTTCTGATATCAGGACTACCTAAGGTATCTTCCTTAAATTTTGCCTCTGAAAAAACTGTAAATTTATCACAAACATATATAAAATAGGCTCAATCTTTGTTAAAACCTTGGTAAACTGTTTCAGTAACCCAAGTTTGATTTAGAATCTCTTGTAAATGACTAACGAGGCTTTTGCATACATTGTTCTTGGAACCAGCAGCCAATAGCTCTCGAGGTGGCCAGTCTTTCTGAATCCATTGATGGTCTCATGCCCTGCTGTCCCACTCATAATATTCCAGATTTTAAAATATTGGAATAAATAGAAAATTCAAAGAATTTTTAGACAAAATGATTTTTTTAAAGACTTTCTGCTATAACTCTGTATATATTTAAAATCCTACGATCTATTGGTTAGCAAAACTCCTGATACATGCATCACCAAGAAGAAGTTTATCCACCAGCTAAGCTGATAAAAAATATCCAATTCTACTTGTTACTGTACTTTTTGCTGGTTTGCTGTTCATAGTTTTTTGTTTATATTTAATTTATGTGAAAAATATTCTCTTTATATATATGGAAAAATAAAGCTGAATGATGGTGGGAGTTTTTTTCCTAAAGAGGACTGTAAAAGCAAATTTGTTATCCTATGTAGTTTTGAGTTACACAATTAGAAGAAAACAGCTATGAAAAATAAAGCAGACACTTTGTGGTTATCATGATATAACATCCATGACTGTTCTTTTATTTAAAAATCTTGTGGTAGCTGATTGGATCATCACCTAATACTCCAGCTACTTATTGTAGATAGACTTTACTGTGCAAGAAAAAAATTGTGACACCATATTTCTTTGTGCCTTAAATGAACAGTATATGTGAGAGAGTATTTTATATATTTTGTTATTTGTTTTATATACCTCATTTTATTCTTTACTTTGCTATGCCTCCTGCCTTCAAACTTGCATTGTGCTGCAATGTATTCTCAAAACATAGCATAGAACAGTGTAAAAATATTTTGACAAAGTTAAGATCTCCTAATAGATGTATGTGGTGGAAAACCTTTGTTGGGCAATTGAAAATATTATTCATAATTTCTTTGGAAATAAATTTCTTAATTTCTGGTGGAAGCAAAAACAGTGCCTTGAAGATTGAAGTAAGAGTGGAATGGAGGGGATGTTAGTGGCAGAAATGACACCCTGCACAGCTGATAAGGTTTACTTTTACGTTCTCTTAATTCACTTTCTGTCATCCAATGCTCAATTACGCACAATATATCTTATTTGATGATGATGATGATTTGCAAAGACCCAAATATTGGTAGTTACACCATTTTTATTCTTGCTTCGCAACATAGGCTTGTTATATTACTGTTCTTTGTCTCTCCTTACTGAGGGCTCTGCACTGGAGTAGGTGTTCTGCATTAATGACAACATCTATGTTGCATAATGTACATAAGTCTGTATCTAATATTTACATCCCCATTAGATGTCATGGTCTGTCATAGTCCTAAACCTGCTACAGCATCCTTATAGTTAGTGGTATATAGGAATCTTCTTTTTGTGTTTACATTTTCCCCTTTTATCTAAATGATCTTATAGATAAATTTTGTTATGCTTTGTTTTGATTTCTTGTATTGCTATTTGTATTGGTTTGACAGACTAGTGGTGATATTTTCATTCATTTTTTTGCTAGATGATCAGCTCATTCATTTTCCATTAGTACAACATGTGAAGGGAATAATATAATATGTTTTTGTCAATTGTTAAGCATTGTTAACAGTTTCCTGCTTTCTATTATTGATGGAGTTGTAGGAGCAGTACTTGATGCTATTGCTTTTGTAGAGTTGCAAACAGAAGCTGGCTGAGGACAGACATGTTTACATGCACTCTTTGTGCACTAGGTTGATGGGTGTTTCAGCAGAAATTTATTGATCCAGAATAGGCCTCTTTCATAAAAACTGGTGAAAATGTTTCCAATGATTAAGCAACCATGATTTGGTGTGGCTTAGTGCTGATGGTGCTATTTAGTGATTGGCAGAATTGAATTAAACTGCAGTCTGGACATGGAACAGATTGTCGGAATTCTAAAGGAAATATAAGAAGAAATTATTGAATTAAGAAAGATGAAGAAGATCCTTGAAACAAGAATAAGCAGAATTTCTGAGTATATGAAAGAGATTGTTACAAGTTATCAGGTGGTTAGTATGTATAATGTCCTAAGGAATAAGCAACTTTCAAGGATAGAAATTTGACTAAATGGGTTTAATAAAAAAAGGAGGGTTTAGTATTGTAGGAATCCTAACTTAATATTGTATTGAAAGTATAAATTAGTTTTAATGTTGTGTTTTTTTTCTGGTTGGGTCAGAGCGCGGTCCCCTGGATATTTCAGTAGGTAGCTGCTGATGAACCAGGGACTTGGGAGCTGAGCCAATCAAATTGGAATACATTTTGGTTGGAGTTAGTGTCTTCTGGAATTGCCGAAGGCACTGCTCCTAACTGTTATTATTAATTTTTTTTTATTTGTGTTCATTTTCATAAGAAAAAGTTTGTATATTGATGCATAAAAAATAAATACTAATATATGTTATCAATAGTGGAATCATGATAAGTTTCGTGAATCCATGATAAGGAGGCTAGAAAAAGTGGAGGAAAACAGCAGAAAATTTATTATCATTTTTGGAGTGCAGGAAAATAGAAAAGTATTTGGCAAGAAGTAGTATACATATTTAAGGGAAAATTGGAGATGCAGTTACCTGTCTGGAAACTATCTGATTCCTTTAGAATGGGTAGAAAAGTAGTTAGACTGAGGCCAATACTCATCAAATGTACAACCGTGAAATTTAAAGGAATGGTGTTGGAAAGTACTAAAAGTGTTAGAGATAAGAGGTAGACTTTATTTGTTGTTTTGATCTTAGAAAAAGATTTTGACACAATTTCTGGGGAGGGGCTTTGGATCCAACTGAGAAAAAAAGGAGTAAATCTGAACTTTATAAAGATAATTCAAATATTTATATGGAAATGAGCTTTATATTAAATATGAAAGGGGTAAGGGTTACAGATAAAATATTAAACAATGTAGGTCTCAGACAAGGATATAAATTAATCCCAATGCTCTTCAATCTATTTATTGATGATGGTTTAGAAAATTAATAAAATGAATATACATTCGTTAATTATAAATAAGAAGATATACCAGTCTGCTCTTTGCAGATGATCTAGTAACAGCTCTTTAATGAGTATAGGATTAAAATGATTACCAGAAACTATAGTTATATTTTGTAGAGTATGGGGCCTCAAGATAAATAGAACTAAATCTAAGATTATGGTGATGAAAAAAGTTTCAAACTAAAAAAAACAGAGGAAATGGTGGTGGGAAGGCATGGCAATCGAAGTTGTCAAAAAATTTATTACATGGAGATTAGACTGTTTAGTAATGGGAAATGTAGCAATCAAAAAAGAACACCATTAGCAAAAGGAAAAATGACCATGAGTGTAGTCAGATCTTGCGTAAATAAAATACCAGTTATGCAAGTAAAATGGTTTAAAGAGAATATATGGTTCAATAGTAGACAGCAGAATGATGTATGGAATAGAAATTTGGGGGCCAATGGAGGACGGAAAGTGATAAATAAACTATTTTATAGAATTGTCCTAGGCTTACCTAGATCTTCTCCTAATAAGGTTGCTCTAAGAACTGGTAAGATTGGGCTATAAAAGTAAGGTTGTAGAAAGAGTATTGCAATATTAGAATAGGGAGACTGGAAATGGAGAATATCGTAAAACATTGTTTGCAACACAAGAAAGAATTAAGGGGAGAGAATCTTGGATATATAAAATCCAAAATATTCTACAAGAAAGTGGCATGGGATCGGTATGATATGAGGGGGAAAAATGGGTAAAGGATTTTGGAAAGAGATAAAAGCAAGATTTGAGGATATTGAAAAACAGGAAATATGGGCAAGTCTTAATGTTAAAAAATCTCTGAAGTTACATAGCATGCTAAAATGATTGGGGAAGAGTATGATACATTGAAACCTCTCATAAGGTAGGGAGGTAAGGACTGACATGTTTTAGAACAGGGATAATATGTTTAAGTGGTATAAGAAATGAATACATAGAGGGTGAAATGCCCGATGTGTGAAGAACTAGATAGTACTTGGCATTGTATTTTAGAATGTAGCAAACCAAGTTAAGAAGGAAAGAGTTCCTTTTATGAAAGTGGGAAAACTAACCAAATGAAATAAGAGGCAGAAGAATTTTAAATCAGATGAAAATATAAAAAAAACTTAAAAAATACATTGGCAAGGTAAGACAAAAATGATTATGGAAGGTGGGTAAGACAAATGAGAATAATGTTGACATTGGCACTATCTAGGAGTGAATATATATCCCCATTACATAACTTAACCTGGTGTTTATTGTAGTGGTGTACATAAGGAAAGCAACTTCATAAATTTAGGGTTACTAAGTGGAAAATTTAATGTTTTAATGGTAGTAAATTTACATGTATTAAGAATATGGAAATGTAAATTGTTTACTTTGATTTTAACTTGTTTGTTAAAAGTGCATGAAGTTGATTCCTTCTATACGTTAAAAGTATTATATCTGTATGTAAATTGGAAATTGGAAGAAATAAATTAAATTTGATTCAATTGTTTTTGTAGCTGCTTTGTAATTTCTCTGGATTATTGCTCTGCTGAAATTGTGAATTCTAGTGATCAAGTTTAGTAGTGCTACTTCAAATACTTTAATTTATTTATCAACAGCTGCCCTACCTTTACTTTTGTCCCTTGGTATATAGCATGCTAACTTATTTCCTTCAGCCTCTAGTTTAGAGTCATCAGTGTACATTCTCCACCAATCTCATTCATTGTATTAATGAGTAACTGTTTCTAGTGCTATTTGCCTTAATTAAATGATGATGTGTGTGTAGTTAATTTTTTAAATCATCCTAGAGATTTCTTGAATTTCCAGTTGAAATTCTGGTAATCAGTAGGGTTAGTTAGTAAGGGTGTCCTTATCTAGAACTTTAGTGGCATTGTTCTGTAGGATTTAATCAAATAACATGCTGGAAAGTTTTCTGAGCTATTCACAGAATTGTGTAATATATTTTTATGTCTCTAGTCATCTTACCACTTGAGATCAATTTACTTCTTAACAATGCCACTGCAATTTGTAATTCTAATTTGATTGTTACATTTCTTGTGTACAATTGCATGGCTCCACAGGTTTCAACTCTACTTGTTACTAATATTTGATTTTTGTTTTCTACAGCCTGTAATTTTTTTTAAATGTACTGTTTGATGCTGTGAACTGCTCCACCATTTTGTAGAATTGGTTGGACTAAAAAAATCTAATTCTTGTAGGTCCTAATGACTGTTTCAGTTGTGCTATCCCAATTCTTGCCTGCTAATCTTTTTAATATTACGCACTGTTCTCCACTTTATCAACCATTCTCTTGATTTGATCATTCCAACTTAATTTATTGTTCATTCTTGGTACTACTGTTTTACCAATATATTCATTGTTCAATTGCAATTAAAATTCTTCTTATATTTGTCAAAGAAGAAATACTAATATATGATTTTGGAAATATTCATTTGCATATAATTTTCTTCTGACCATCATTAACTGTGGGCAGTGCTTTCAATATAGTTCTTTCAAGTATTTCGTCTACTGTACTTTGATGACCCCAAAGAACAACATCATCTGCACACATTATGCATTTCACTTCTAAAATATTTCCTAGTCTTTTGTTGAGATTGCTGATGTAGACATTAAAGAGTATTGTGCTTGATACAGCTCCTTCAGGCAGACCAATTTTGAGCTTTTCAAAATTTGAATGGATATTATTGTAGCTATCTGTAATGATCCATTGGGTCAAGGAATTATTATTAATTTTGGAGAAATGGGATGGTAGTTTTTGATATCTTTGATGTGTTAGGTTTAGGTAATGGGATTACAGTTGCCTTGAACTATTCAAGAAGAATGTTTTCTTTATGGGTACATATATAATTATAGGGGCTCAGCATTTGTCCAAGGTATTTAATAAATTCTGAAAGAATTTTGTCAGGCATAATTGATGATTGGAAGTTTTAATTTTTTAATTGTTTCTTCCAATACTTTGATTTTGAATTTGTCTTGAAAAAGATTATCATTCAGGAGCTGATTTCTTTATACATGCTGTTGTAGTTGTTTTTTTTAATTGTGGATCCAGTATTTTTGTGTCCTAAGCTAAGATTTGTGCTATTTCTTTATCATCTGTTAGTTATTTTCCATTGTACGTTACTGAACTTGAATTGGAATTAGTATATTGTTAATTGGTGTTATGAATTTGTAAAGTTTATGTGGATTTTGTTTGTTGCTCATGACTTTAAAGAAGCCATTAAAATTGACTTTTTAGATATGGTTATTTCCAGTTTCATTTGTGCAGCTTTTTATGCCAAAGCTGGACCTTCCTAGGGTCTTCAATTTCTTCTGCATCTTGATGAAACTTGTCAGATTCTTTCTTTACTTCATTTAAATTTTTGTCCAGAAGGGCTTATATCTAGCTGGTTTGCTTCTTGGTACGTTTATCCTGGCACTTTTATATGTTAGTTCATGTAAATTTTTAAGACATTTTGATGTATTAGTTTCTAATGTTCCATCCATTTCTTGTTCTACATAGGCTGTGTACTATTCCCAATTTGCTTTCTTGAAGTTCCATGTTTTTCATGGGTTGGTAGGCAGTTCACATTTTGGGACTTTTACTGATATGTCTGTTCAATGATCTATTATTCATTATCCATTTTTATCTATGGTGAAAGATGCAACAATGGCAATATTAATTAAAACCGTTACTATTAAGATCATTGTGTGAATGAGTCGAACTAATACCCTTTTGCTACACTTACTTATTTAAATAAGTAGAACCGGTTTCATGAACCCTTTGTTCCCATCACCAGCCCCATTGTCACTGGAGGATGCTGTGGGGATGTGTAATCTGCTCTGGTGGAGTTATGATGAACTTGAAGCTTATGTTTTCATCACTGGAAGTGTCAAAGTTTATTAAACTGTCTTTATACTTGTAAATGTAAATTTTCTCCCATGTTGGTAATTCTGTAGGTCCTTGCACTGATTTTAATAATTTTATTTTTTCAACATGTCATAGTTTTCTGTCCAGAAATGTGATGCCACTGCTTGTATTTTATGTTTATTTTTTTATGTAATATTCTTGACTATGGCAAACATATCATCAACATATTTGTACCATATTTTAAATATGCATGGGAAAGCTGAGTTGTTGTGTATTTCAAATTTGCTCATGAAGAGATTAGCTAAAAATGGAGACAAGGGATTGCCCATAGTAAGTCCTGATTTTTTTTTATAAAATTTGTTCTTGAAAGAAAAATTTGCCATAGTCAAAAAAAAAACTCATTACTGATGCCATAAACCATGAATTTACAAGATAAAAACTTTTCATTCATATACCAAACTGAAAAAGATAATATGTTACCTTTCTTAGATATAAAAATAATGAAACTTCAAGAAAATCTGGAATTTGGAATATACACGTGCAGACAATCACATCAAAGCTAACTGTTTTAACATGACAATGCACAAAAATGCAGTTATCAACAACTTAACACATCAGCTAGTTAACCTCAAAATTAGCAAAAAAGAATAACTTAAAGAAAAGAACAATAGTTAAAAATTGTTATAACAAAGAACTAATACACAAAAAAGTACAGGAAACTTATTAAAAAAAACACCATTTTCAACAAAAAAAGATAAGCTAATTTTTAAAAAACTCACATATCATCCATTGCCATTGTTGCATCTTTCATCATAGATAAAAACAAGCAACAAATAATAGATCATTGAACAGACATATTATCAGTTAAAGCCCCAAAATGTAAACTGCCTACCAACACATGAAAAATATGCAGAATATTCTTAAAGATTTTAATATCAGGTTAGCACCTGTAAACAGATTTAATGTTAAAAATCTCCTGATTGATAATGTTAATGACAATATTCCACAAAAGAAAAAAGCAGATATTTATAAAATAAATTGTGCTGAGTGTGAAAAAATATACATGGGAAAAATAAAGAGAAACATAGACACACAGTTAAAAGAACATTTCAGAAACATAAAATACAAGTAGTTGGAGAAATCAGGCTTTTATCACATTTATGGACAGAAAAATATGTCTTATTGAAAAAAAACAAAATTAATCAGTGCAAGGACCTACAGAATTACCAACATGGGAGAAAATCTACATTTACAAGTACAAAGACAGTTTAATAAACTTCGACACTTCCAGTGATGAAAACATAAACTTCAAGTTCATCTCACCTCCACCAGAGCAGATTACTCATCCCCACAGCATAACAGTTTATCCTCTATTTAACAATGGGGCTGATGATGCAAACGAAGGGTTGTGAAACCAGTTCTACATATTTAAACAAATGGAGCAAAAGAGTGTTAGTTCGACTCATTTACAAAATGATCTTAATATGTGATTAGCTTCACTGTGCAATGTTCCAAATAACAATCTTAGTTACTGTTACTTTTTCAAAAACAACATATTATGCATTATTTAAAAAAAATCATTTTTATTTTACAATTTAAATTCGGAGTATGTCACCTGAAATATGCAAAAATATTGCAAATAAATTCATGAAATGCAACTTTTATTTTTGTCACCAATCAACAAAAACAAACACCTCATATATATGTTTCACTGAAAAATAGTATATGTTTCAGTGTGTACATTCACTTGAAAGTTATAGTGAATATAAAAGTATTTCTTGTATCTGAACAATAAATGCAGTAGCTTTCTTATCTTTCAAGAAAGTAATATCCTTTATCATTAAATTGCACACATTTAACATTGCTTTAACACACTTAGGGGATTTATTACTCTTGTCCATTGTATTACTATAACAATTGAAGGGGATTTACCTGGATCAAATAATGCTAAGTAACAGTCAAATACATTGTAAATGAATGGTCATTTATCAAGTGAATAAGGTTGCAATTTCTATTGTAAAAATTTACTTGTTAATTAAAGAATAGTTTTCCTGAATATGCTACACAAAAGGAACCAGTTGTGATTTTATAGAAGAAGACTTCCAATACTGGTTTTGTTTTCTAGGGGAAACTTAAGCAGGGAAATCTCTGCAATTTGCATAATACATAACCAATAGTAGGTATGATACAAACTTGAGCCTAAGCTATAATGTTATCATGGCCTGCCAATACTGAAGCAGGACAGTTTGATTGGATAATGTAAGTAAATGTGCTTTTGGCAACCATGCACCCCACGTGTAATGTGGAAGTGCATAAAGTTGTGCTATATTTTCATTTTAATAGAAATTCATCATTCATATCTCCAAACACATAACAATGGCTGATTATATTGTGTTTAGTGCATCAGTGTTTTAATTATGGCATGAAAAATTGGTTCAAATAACATTTCCATTTTCCAAAAAAAATGCAGAAATAAAGTAGGTATTGTTCTTACTTCTTCTGATTCATGAATGACTTTTAATTCTGTAATAGACGCTTATTTCTTATGTTTAGGTGCTTACTTACTTTTAGTTTTAGGAACAAATGGTGCAAAATTGTGTTGATGCTGATTTGGATAACACAGTTAAAAGCACTGATCATATGAGCATAACTATGAATTTAGGCATTTATTTAAACTAGAACAATTTTTCTTCATGTAATTAATCTGTAAATTAAACCAACTAACTTTATATTCACCATACTTACACCTATAGTTTATTAACTTTCATTGCCATACAGCAAAATATTTTCTTGAACATCCCCTAAAAGTTGTAAGTGTGAAATTGTAAAAACAATGATGCTAATGATAACAATGATGATGATTAGGACGATGACACTCTTAAAAAAATAATTTGTTTCCGGTATTTCACTAGAATTAGCAGTAATAGAAATAAATGAATAGGATTACAATCAGTGGTGAAAGATAAGTGGTATTCAACATTTATAAAAGACGCTGGCACATAAAAATCAACAACATCAAAAAAATTAATAACAGGTAATAAAGCAGAAATCATAAAAATAAAAATTTGGAAGAACAAGAAACATTATGAGATATATGATATACTGCAAACAATAACTTAAATTTGGCTAACATTCAAACCAATGACCATACAATCAATACTGGAAATCTGAATGCCCCCTTTAAGAAATGGGTGTACAAGTATGATAGTATAGTAGGAAATCAGGAAATAAATCAACATTTCTCTTTCACTCTGGCAGCTCATCAAACAGTATCATTGGAGTTATCCACTTGGGAAAAAATTTTCATATTAAAAAATAGAAAAAACTTAATGAATTTCGAGTTTCCTCCTATGGATGAACTCGGCAACTTCCTACTTCAACCAACAGAGGCCACCACAGGAATACCCGTTTGTCCAGCCATCGTTTCAAGTAACGGCGGTTCAGTGAGCAACTGAAGATGGGAGAGATTCTCTGGAAACCTGTCTTACTTTTGTGTAAGTGAATGGAGTTTAGTGTAAAAAATGAATACCTAAGTTTAGGTTATATTGCCACTCCATTATCAACAGTTTTGTAAGTACAATATTTAATATTAATACTTGCTTGGCACATGCTGATTTAAAGCATGTAGCCATTTTGCTTTGATTCAAGAGAAATGTTGCATATGTGTACAGTGACTGCACACCAGTGAGAAAAAAACCATTTCAAAGCATAGTGTGGTTGTGTGAATAGATTTGTGAAATTTAAGCCTGAGGATTTAGTTGCATCTCCTAAATACTATTGTGCAAATACTGAAATTATCATTTAGATTTTAAATGAAAAGATATATTAGATGAACACTACCAATTCCAGAAAAACAAGAAAGTTATCAGTCAAGCAAGTGCTTTTAAGTACCTAAATTAGAAGAAGCATTACACCTTATGAAACAAGTGAAAGGCTCAAAAGAAGATTTATTTATTCTGGACATAGTGGAGGCTTTTGTGAAATGTAATATCCAAGTCTAAAAACTTGACCCCTTAGAAACAGAACGAATAAATATATGAATGATGCTGATAACTGCCTTTGGCTAATAGACTTAGACAATATAATATCCTGTTAGTTGGGGAATTGAAGAAAGAAATAAAAGCTGATGTTAAGGATTATGAGTATGAGATCCCTGAAGAAAGCCACAGAGTTACGACGGCCGAAAGCTTGAAGCACAAATTTACCCAGCTGATTGCTCATGAAACCATCATTAAGGGTTAAGAAATTTGTTTTTTGTAAAGCTAATAAGAATGAAAATGGTAAGCGCAACATTTTAATTCAGTTTTATGACATAGGCTTTCACAGTTAAAGTTTGTTATGGTAAAACTTTTCGGGCTTATGCTACATGAAACTTAATATTAATGCACCATTCAATGTTTTGAGAACCTTGCAGTCCTCATGGAATTATGAATTGCAAATGAAATGTGTCAATCTAGAAGATGGGATTGTGGGGGAGGGGTTAGTATCATGGCATAAGGTCAACAGGCCTTGGCACTTTTTTTTTTTTTTTTTTTGAGTAGTGTTTAACGCCCGTTTTTACTACTGAGGCACCACAGGCGGTGGACACTGATGATACATGAGATGAAATGATTAATTGGGAAAGGATTTATTATTTTTTTTTAAGGAAGGAAGCGTTCCAGGCCTAAGTTTAGGTACCTCCCCGGCATTTGCCAGTTATGAAGACTGAGGAAAACCTGGAAAAAACCCCAGTCAGGGAGGACGGTCCTGGCGGGATTCGAACCGCAGACCTCCCGCTCACGAGTCCGTGCCTTAACGACCTCGGCCACCCGTGGCGGTCCTTGGCACTTTCCAGATAACAGCTTCAACATTGCTGGCAGTGTAAAACAAATCAATAACATTTGGTTATCATTCTTAGGGCCTTCTCAACAAGTTCCCATCAATCCATCTGGCAACGTGCTCAGGCCTGTTGACTTTATATCATGACATTCTCCCTCTTCCCCACTCTTAAGACTTCTAGACTAACAGATTTCTTTTTTCAATCCATAACTCCCTAAAGAGGAGTTCAAGGTGCTCAAAATGTTGGATAGTACATTAACATTAAATTTCACCACCAGGGTGGCCGAGGTCCCAAAGGCATGGACTTGTGAGTGGGACCCAGGACCATCCTCCCTAACAGAGATTTTTCCAAGGTTTTCCTTAGTCCTCATAAATGGTAAATGCTGGGGATGTATCCTAAACTTAAGCCTGGAATGCTTCCTTCCTTTAAAAAGAAAGAAATAAAATGATAATAATGTTGATGATGATAACAATAGTATAATAATAACCCTTTCCCAATTTATCATTTCATCAATGTCACAGTCTGTGATGTGTCAGAAGTAAAAATGGGCGTTAAACAATATTAAATCTAAAAAGTTTCACACTGCATAAGCCAAAAAAGTTTTATTAATAGTCTTAACTGTTCAATCACACAGATACCTGCAATCATTTGTGACATGAAAAGATATTGGTATTGAATAATGATACAACTTTTTACCCATTTTCCACATTAAAAAATAGGAAAACCAACAAAGACAAAATTAACAAACCAGAAGCAGCTGAATACTAAATCGTAGCATCTAGCAGGATAGCCAAATTAACAACAAGAAACTCCATTATTATCCCAATAAAAGTGTTAGTAACACTGCTCATGCAGTACTAGCAGAAGAGTGGTAGTAATAGGCCTTAATTATTGTGGAAGAAACAGGATAAAGGGAGAGAGCAAAGCTTGGCAAACATGAACTAGTTTCTCATTCACTACTTCATAGGCTTGCCAAATATGAACTGTTGACTACGTGTCCACATGAAGTATTTTCATGCCATTCAAGCAAATTGTTTACAAGTTCGGCATACAGTAAAATATGAACAGCAATTGTAGAGCTTATCAATAAGGGGAAAACTGTGCAGCTGTACTGGGAAAGATATCCAAACAGACGACATCCTCATCGTAGCACCTTTCAGTTTATCCATCGGAGTCTATGAGAGATTTTGTCAGCTCATAGATCAAATGCTATAGCAAACCGAACCTGACGCACTCCAGGCTTAGAGCAAGAATTGCTCGACATACTTCAAAAAGTACTCGTGCAATCGATACAAATAGCAATGGTGTTTGGTGAGTCCTGCAGGAGGAACAGCTCCACCCATTTTATCCTCTGAAGATGCAGACCTTGGGAACAGCAGACTTCGGTCCCCGATTACAGTTTTGCAACTGTGCGTAAGAGCATCATGGTGAAAATTCACACTATTTTCTTCGGTGGTGTTCACCGACAAAGTCACTTTCAGCAGAGATGGTCATGTGCTCAACCACATGAACAGTCACATATGGGAATACCAAAATTCAAATGCCCTCGTCGATTATATTTTTATTATTATTTGGTTTTTTAAAAGATGCTCTTTAACAGCTCAGGTAACCAGCATCCCATTAAATTCAGAGCGTGAAATAGCCAGCAAATTTTGCTCAGAGGCATCTTCTTTCAGACTTGAGATCATTTTTCTTGCCGCAAATCTATGACATGGAACCCACAGTTTTAATTCCCTTCCAAAGGAAGCTTAGGATTTTTACTACCGAAAAATCCCAGCCGGGATTGAACCCATGATCTTGGGGTTTACAAGGCAAGGTTCTTGTCGAGACACGTAGTCAGCACATATTCAGTGGGCTAGTATATTTGGTGACCATTTAATTGGCCTCATACTTCTTCCTCTGCAGCTTGATGTAAAGTTTATCTCCAATTTTTGATTAACATATTGCCCGTATTCCTGGAAGACATCGCTCTAGAAATATAACTTCAAATTTGGTTCCAGCATGATGGAACTCCTCTTCATTTTGAAAGGAACATGCAACAGTAAATGGAATATATTTTCCCTGACTGTATGATTGAAAGAGGAACCTGGCCACTGCACTACTCTGATGACATCACCCCATAAATTTGTTTTTTTAGGGACACCTCAAGGGTTTTGTGTTTTAAACACCAGATGCAGTGACTAAGATTGCTGGTGTGGATATTGGCTGCCGATGATGAAATATGTGGCACTCCAGGAATCTTTGAAAGAGTGCAGGACTCATATATGCACTGGTAGGATGTTGGCAGTCACCATTTTCAACAACTCTTGTAATTGTTTTCTAACTGATGCTCAAACCCTGAAAACAAGAAAAAGTCTTACTGTACTATTATTGTTTGTGAAACAGATTTTTCTTCATATTTGGTTGTTCATACTTTTAAAAGTGTAAAACACAAAGTGTCTCTCTGTTAGCTATTAATTCATTTTTTAACATCTTTGCTCAACCTAAAAGCAAAAACAGGCATTATACACCATTAAAAAAAAAACCTAAAAGTAAAAATTGTCAATTTATTCCATCATCTTACCAAGTATTTCCGTCTTTTACACTTTCAGAAGCAGGAGAATTGTTTTCATTAATTGTAACTTTCCATTTTGTTTTTAAAACTCCTTTCAAATATTTGCAAGTTCACTACACATGACTGACAAACAAGTAAACAGGTAACATTATTTAAAATGTTTAAAATCATCTGGACTGTTTTGCCTCAGTTCACGGTTTAAACTGCTATGATAAACAAGAAAGTTACAAGCACATTGATGTAGCTGCTTATTTCATAAAATTACTAAAACGGAACTATGGAAGTAAATGTAAGCAACACAACCAAAATCTGGCCTTTTGGAATAATGCAAAAAATAAATTAATAATATATAAAATAAAATTGCAATGTACTGGCCAAGTCTAACCCAGGTCATTAATGTTTGTTATTTCCAGCCCTGAAGGCACTGAGATACAGAGCAATGTGGGCTTGTTCTAACTGCTTGCCCACATTGATAGGTTTTACTCCATTTCAGGGAAATTTGAACCTGCAGACTATAGGTTCCCTATCCCAGAATTATTGTTTATCATCCCTTTGCATCCCTTTGAAATTGTGTGGTCAAATTTTGAAACAGCCTGTATACCTAATTGAAATGCCTTCTAAGGGAACTCTTTAACCCCAGTAGTACATGTGATCATTATTCAGATGGCAACATATGCTGATGGCCTCTTAGACACGTAAATATTTCTTTCTATTTTTAAAATTGCTTCATAATTTTTGCACATAATGTTATGTTAGAATGAAGCAAATGCCTTAAGTTTTAACTTATTTTATTTAATAATATATATTTTCTAAACAGAGTATGCCTTTTTTGATCTAACTATACTTACTGTATTTTTTGTGCACATTACATAGAAAATTTAATCAATAATGTTTTAAATGTTAATCCTCAGCAATTTTACGTGTAATGCAATCCTGGTAAATAGTTAAGAGTGCATTAAGTATGTATACTTTTGACATACCTCACAGAAGTATCTTGTTTTTCTATTTCTGGAACCACAATCTGTACATTTGCTCTTGAACTTCAGATACATGATCCTCCACAACCATAGGCTTCATTATCTTAAAACTCACTATGCCTTCTAATGATGACACTCTTTGGTAGAGTATTTGATGTTGCTCTTTGTTTAGGATGATCCTGCAATAGTTCCAAGGAAAGCTATCTGAGTAATTCTCTCCTTGTTACTTCTGCCTTATTTTTTGTATTTTACATGAGCAAAGAATTTATGCTAGATCTTCATGAGACTGTAGAGCACTACCATCAGCCATTTTCTTATGTTTCTCACAACATTGTAGTTAGTACTATTTCCATTTATAACATTGACCCCACCTTTTGAAAGGTGATAAAGATAAGGCACATCATGATGTTGTTTTCTGAACACCTCTTTCTCTGCATGTTCTCAATGTATTTATAAGTGCTCTCAACAATTGTCTGTAAAGTTTCCACATTAAAGAACATTTCCCAGCACTGCATAGCAGTTAATACAATTTGAGCCAAACCTATTACACTAAGAAGATGTGTTACTATGTTTTTGTCTTGCATGCAAGAGTTCTTAAGCAGAATTTCAGTTTCCATATTGCCATAAAAATCTTGATTGCTCTTTGCAACTTGAGAACATGTATTTTCTCCTTCATCTCTCAATACTAATTGTTCTGTGTCAGTGTCTTTGTTACATTCTGGAACTTGAATTTTCTCATATCACTTTCTGCCAAGACCTTCTTCCATAAGGAAATAATTCTCCTTATCTCTGCATTGTAAGAACAGTGAAACATATTCTGTAGATACTATACACACTTTTACTGCATCCTTGAATAAATATTGAGCAGACAGATTTTGTAAATGAAGTAAAATGTATGACAGTTAGTTAAAATGACAATTCACCAGTTTGTATTCATGTTGTAACAACAATGAATTTGAAAGGGCCTGTGAGAGATACTTCTATGCTAGCGTAATCAATGAAAATTAGAAACAGCAATCCATCCATTTCGTCTTTCAGACCTTATATTGTTCTGTGCTATTTTCTAACTATATAATTCTTGCAATAACACAAAACCAGTTACAATGCCTTTCTGAAAGCATGATAGAAAGTACTGAAAACATGAAACCTAATGGTTAAGTTGCAGAAATGAAAAATGTTCTCCACACAGACCAGCTGTATGCACTGGGGAGTTAAATCTACACTTTATCAAAGTCACTTTCACAACTTGGCACATACACCTCACGAACAGCCATTTTATTATATCTGAAATTTATGATATACCTAGTTCTATCTTCCCCGGGATGTTTTTCAATTATCAGTGTAAAATTTAAGCGATAGGTATTTTTCTAATTAAACCATGTTATTTTTTTCTTGTTTGTGAGGCTTTCATTTTTCAAAAAAGAAAAAGAAAGGGAAATAAAGCCACTTTTTTTTTATCCTATGTTATGTAAAAATTTTCTATGTAAGATAACATTTTTAAAATCAGCATTTTCATAATAGCATCCAATCTTAGCAGTTTCATAATATAACAGTTGATTTTTCAAAAACTTTATCGATTTTTAAATTTAATTCTAAAAGTTTACAATTTGAAAAATTACAATTGAATCAGAACGGCTTAGCAATGCATGTATATGAAAGAGCATGTTGTTGAAGCAAGAAACAATCAGATTATTATTCACCTGAATATTTCATCAGAAGTTATAGTGCAAACAGATTAACATCAAGAATTATAGTTATTATTTGGTTTCCTTGATGTCTGTAAGAGAGAGACCAGTTCATCTGTCAGGTTTTTCCTTCTTCATATAGTTAAGCAAAATGTTGTTCAACACCAAAAAGAAGCTCTGTTTTCCTTAAAGAATTTGTGATTAAAAGATTATGATTAAACTAGCTGATAGGAGCTAGGGTACCAATACATTTGGATTTAGTTATGTGGATTTCAGTGACAAAATTTTAGAAAAGTATACAAAAGTAATATCCAAAACAAAATATATTGAGTACATTTATATATAAAGTATTCTAAAACCATATCCTATGTAAAATTAAACCATAATTTTACTCTAATGGAAAAAAATAATTTATTTCTTTCATGAAACAGACAAAAGGTAACTTAATAGCAACATGGAGCTCATCAGTGTCAAACAGTGTATTCCTATTATTATAGAGAGGTTCCCATAGCCTCTCAGGACCAACCAAAGTATATGAATCCATCAATAAAAAGAAAATCATTAAACCAGCAAACAAAATTCTGAGCAAAACAAGGGCTGAACCAAGTTAAAGAAAAGTCAGACAGCCCAAATACAGATTATGCAGAAAAACTAAAAACAAATCTACATGACAAATATTTAATATATGGCATTGTGAGGCCTGGTGCACAGGCTAAAGAAATGTAAATGTAAAATAGACGATGAAGGATAATGTATTTATGGTGTGTGCTGGAACAAATGATATAGAAAAAAAAACTGCGCAAATGAGGGACTTCAAAGCATATGAACATTTGTGGGAGAAAACAAGCAGATGAACATAATATTTCTGGAAGCTCAGCATAGTCGTAATCTATAAGTGTGGTTAATTGTAAATGGAGAAGTGATAAAATTAAATCAGAAACTAGAAAAGATAGCAAAGATGCAGAATCATGCCAAAATTCTATGCATATATTCCTGAAGTTGTTTTTTCCTCCAAATTTCTAAATTTATATTCATTTTTCCTATATATTTTTTTTATTAAAATCTGCATATTTTAGTTTTAAAAAATTTATAAATTACCATTGGCAGCTCACTTTTGGACACACAATCATGAAATTAAACTAATGGCTAAGCTGCTGAAAGAACTTCACAATCCAATAGAGCTATCTATGGGAAAATTTTCATCCTGAAAAATAGAAAAAAACTTTATAAAGTTTAATGTTTCCGCATGTATGAACTAAGCAAGTTCCTATTCACAGCATAAGAGTCCACCACAGAAGCACTTTAGGATCCAGCCACCAAATTCAGTAGTTGGTCAACAGCTAATGATGGGAGGGATTGCCCCGGGAACATGTCCTAATGTTGTATAAATAAGTGGAGTTAGTGTGAACATATTTAATAAATATTAGTAAGATATGGTAGATCTTTTTTATTGTTGTAATTTGTGTCTACAGAGCCCCCACGAGCAATAGGAAAGTATTAATAGATAATTTAGATAGCATTACTATCCAAGAAAAATAAACTTCAGTAAGTTAGGGATTTGAGTAGTGAATTTTTAGGTACTAATTACAGTATCAAAATACTATGATAAATTCATATGAACTCAAAGCTATAACTAAACATGCTACAAGGATAGAATGAGACAGTCAAACAGCTACAGACCAAGTAATATAAAAGTAATTAAATATCAACCAATTTCTCAGATCATTATACACAAATAGTGTAGGAGACATGTATTTAGTAGTGAACAAAGTAAAAATTTCAAAGAGCCATGCAGGTTTGATAGATTTTCTAATCAAGAAAACATTAGATTCTTAAACTATTTACTAGGTAAGGCGGTTGTGGGTAGAAATTGATTGGAGACAGGTGTATTTATATGCGCTTCACTTGTAGTAAATAGAATGGGTGTATCGAAAGAAATTTGTCGCACCACAATTGGACTTTTCAATAAAAAGTCAATTAAGGCTGGAGAAAATGGTTCCAATGAATAAGTGACCACAATTTGATATGTTTTGGTGTTGATGAGGCTAATAGTGATTGGCAGATTTGAAGTAAATCCCAGTTTAGAAATGTAGGAAGTCATTGGAATATTAAAGATAATTTAAAAAGAAATTATTAAACTGAGAAAATGGAGAAGAGGCTAGAAAAAATTGCCACGGATGGCCGAGGTCGTTAAGGTGCGGACTAGTAAGCAGGATGTCTGGGGTTCAAATCCCGCCAGAACCGACTGAGTTTTTTCCAGGTTTTCTTCAGTCTCATAAATGGCAAATGCCAGGGAGGTACCTTAACCTTAGGCCTGGAATGTTTCTTTCCTTAAAAAATCCTTTCCCATTATATAATTTCATCTCATGCATCATCAGTGTCCACCGCCTGTGGTGCCTCAGAGTAAAAATTGGCATTAAATATCATTACAAAAAAGCCTAGAAAAGAGAATAAGCAGATTACCAAAGATATGAAGGAGATTGTGGCAAGTTATCAACAAAGAGTGGAACAAGATCTCGTGAACCATGATGTAAGGATAAGGAAGCTGAAAAAAGCTGAGACAAACAACAGAAAAGCAAACGTTATTATTTTTGGAATATGGGAAAACAGAGAGAACAGAACCTGGCAAAAGGTTGAAGAAATATTTAAGGAAAAACTAGGGATCCAAATACATGACTGGGAAATATTTGATTCCTTAAGCATAGGTAGAAAGGAGTTCAACCGAGGCTGATATTTGTCAAATGTGCCACCATGAAATTTAAATGGATGGTGCTGGAACATATAAAAAACTTAGGGGTACAAGATATTCATAGAGTAAGATTATGGGAAAGAATAAAGGGAACATAGAGCTACTTTATTGAAGCAAATAAAAGCCAGAGAAGAAGGAAAGATTGCATACGTTAGGGATTTGAATCTTTTCATAGAAGGAAAGAAACAGGACATGAATGAATGAAATACATTAGTAGCAGGCACAGCCAGCAGAGAGTATCAAAGTTCAGGAAATTGAAGCTATGGTGGCTGGAAGGAAGAAACGGCAAAAGGAGAGAAGGGGAAAGAGGATTAGCTGAGAACATCACCTTGGCTCATTGTGCAGTGTCCCGAACAGCTGAGCAAAGATGTCAACAGGAGCTGTGGCTGACCTGGATCTGTGGAGAGAGACTGGGGACTGGATTGAATGAGTCTACATGTCTGGGGGAAGTATTATGCACATAGAAGAGTGAAAAGTCACATTAGATAAAGAGGCAAGACTAACAAGAAGCAAAGTAAAGTTGGAGCATTATAGGTTTGAGAAAGGATTCAGGATAGAGATTGTGTAATTTTTCTATAGAATGATGGAATGTGGAAGGATCAATGGTGAAAAATAGGGTGAAGGTTAAAGGAAAAGTCTGGGTGTTTGGTGGTATGGGTTTATCTGTAAGAAGAGAAAAAGTTTTAAAAATTAAGGTTGAAAAGGGTTTAGGAGGTGATAAAGTGCTGTGGTAATATCAGTGATCTGTGTGGAAGAAATACATAGGGGTGTCTAGTTATTGTTCAAAATCCACCTAGTTCTTCAAGTTTCTATGATTTAAATTTGTTTACGAAATTGAGACAAAACATTGAATAATTATAGGACAAATATACATAAGTACAATGAATGTTAGAGGGGGATCCAAATGCAAGAAGGGGAAGAATAGATTAAGGTTCATTCCAATGAATGCACACCAATAGAAGCAAATTCAGAGAAGTGTTGCAGTAATGATAAAGTTTTCAATAACGAGGGTAAAATTAATTGAGTTCTGTGAAGAGAATAATTTCTTATGATAGTGGGAAAATGTACCAATTGAAACAAGAGGCAGAAGAATTTAAAATTTAAAATTAGATGAAAACATAAAGGGACTGAGAAAATGCATAGGTAAAGTAAGATAAAATGGTTAGGTGTACAAAATACTCAGGACATGGTATAGATTCATTAGATAGTGAATGGAGGATGAAAAGAAATCCGGAAGGAATGGGATTAGTTATTTAGCATTAGTTAAACAGGACTCTTGTACACCATTAACCAGAATGTTAGTGTGTATAAGAAATAAGTAACTCTCAAGGAGAGAAATTGAATAGAAAATTAATTAAAAAGGGAGAAAGCCTTAATATTATATGAAATTTAATGTATAAATTTATGCATGAGAAGCGAATGGAATTGGTTATTTAGCATTAGTTAAACAGGGATCTTATACATCAATAACCAGGATGTTAGTTTGTATAAGGTCCTAAGAAATAAGCATCTCTCAAGAAAAGAAATTAGTCAAAAATTAATTAAGAAGGGAGGAAGCTTTAGTATTGTATGAAATGTAATGTACAAAATTATGTATGAGAAATGTAAAGAAATTAGTGACTAATACATTCATTCATGCATATTAGGTAAGGAAATGTGGGAACTTGTTTTTAAATACACTTCAGCATATAAAGCTTACAACAAATTGGTACTTTGGTTTCTGTTATGATGTAGCAATGCCTAAAAAAATTGTAAAAATTAAAAGGCAGGAAAATAAATGGGTTACACTAAGTATCAATATGTCGGGTTATAGGCTAAGATTTTTACACATAGAGGAAAAGGAAGAAGAGAATATATCAGAGATCAAGAAATATAAAAAAAATTACAACTAAACCATTACAGAGGCCAAATGATTATACTATTACAAATGCATAAATTCAATATTTAATAAATCCAAAACTTTGTGGGATCATATTAAGAAAGAGCTATGGCAAAACAATAAAGAGATAAAAATAAAATAAATGTCAATGCAATTGAAATAACATAGTGCAAAAGAAACTGCAAATGTTTTAAATATTATTTCAAAAAGTTGGCATATAACCTTTTGAATAACAGATTATCAGCACAAAATTCTGCTAATATTATAAATTTGTGAAATTATAGTAGTAGTAGCAGCAGCATAATCTTAGCACCAGTTACAGAAATAAAAGTGATTGATGTGAATAAACAATTAAGAAATGACAGATCAGCTGGTATTGATAACATATCTGATTATGTACTCAAAAAATGCTCTATAAATGTAACACAACAATTAATCTATGTTATAAACTTGTCATTTTCAACTGATTATTTTTTAGATGAACTAAAAATAACAAAAGTTAAACTCATATATAAAAAAATGGATCGGATTCGGAGCCTGTAAATTATAGATCAGTTTCTCTACTACTGGGTATTCAGAAATACTTGAAAGAATAATTCACGGAGGCTTGAATTTTTTCTTAAAAAAGTGACATAATTGTTAGTAATCAGTATGGTTTCTGTGAAGAAAAAGCGATGAATCATTGCAATATAGAATTTATTCATAAGGTGCATAACTCTATGGATAAAGGAAATATAAGTTTGGTTTGTTCCTGAACTTAACAAAGGGATTCAGCTTGGTAGACCATAATACATTACTAGCTAAAACATCAGCAATAGTTATTTTAGGTGTTAAACATAATTGGTTTCAGTCACATTTAATAAAATAGAGCAAAGAATATAAATGATATATAAGCAAGAAAGAATTAATGAGATAAAAAGTGGTTCCTAATGGCCATTGAAGATAGTGATATTTATTATTTTTCCCTAGCTTCCCAATAAAGAGCTTCCAAATTATTTTTCATTTAGTTGTTGCTATCAAGTTGGTTGCATTTCAGTAGATGTTCTTTCTTTAAGATAGTATTCATATCCTTACAAAATGGCAGTGGCTGTCCTTTAATAATTTCATCCTGAAAGTTGTTCTGACAGGCAATCATGCCCAACAATTAAGGCAACTCCAGTTTTTCTTGGTTTCAATAAAAGATGTTTGAAGGTCCAATTCAATTAAAAATGAATGTTGGAAACCACACAGTGAAACTATCATAAATCTTGTTGAATTAAAAGCAAAACTACCAAAATCATGTGAACACATGTCGTCAAATGGTTGACAATGTGAGCAAGTGACTCACGAAACTGGTCCCAACTTACTTTTTAATAAAAAAAGTTTTAATGTGAAATGTCAAGAGAGTTTTAATGTGTTGACATGATTTTAGTAGTTTTACTTTTAATTCAACAACATGTTTGAAGATATTTGGATATGCATATGGTTTTCCTGTAAGGTTTTGTTGGATATTTTGTTATACTTGTTCAGCTATTAATACATTTATGAGTTTTAATTTAAAGGGAAGTTCTAGTTCAAAAGGTGATTTTAATTTTATAGTTGCTCCTTTTTTTGCTCAAGTATCAGCAATCTCATTCCCCTTTAATTCCACATGGCTCTGGTCCATTGTCAACTATTTCTGTATTTCTGATCTGAATTGTAGGATATAGTTTCTTATTTCATGTATAGTGTAGGTTGCTGGGTAAATGTAATTCATTATACTTTGTAGTACTGCTTTAGAGCACTTAAGATAATTCTTTTATTTACTGTTATGTCTATATAGTTAATATTCTACAGGTGCTCATGGCCAATATTTCAGCATCAAAATTGCTAGCAAATTATCCCAAAGGTTCATATTGAGAGAATTCTTCACAGTATATTCCAAAGCCTGCTTCTCCATTTTTAAGAGATCCATCTGATTCTACTCTACATCATGTATCATTTGGATGATAGTTGTTTAATGTACTAAGTGCTGTTAACTTAATACCTCAGGTAGGTCATTTTTCTGGGAGACCATTGTATCCAGATTTAGTTTCATGCTGACATCTATATATTGCAAAGGATTTGTTGGTATAATGACAGATTTATTTTTTAATTTTTGTCTAAATCTTCTTTCCGTATACAATTTTTGAAAGTCTGTTTTGTTTTTAATCACTGTGAGCTGTCAGCAATATGAAACCATTTATTTCTATGTCGATTACTTTTTAATTTCTATCCCAATATTACTTACTGTAAGAATATCTAGCTCTGTTTTAAATGGCAGGTTAATAAATATGCTCTGCATTGCAGTTATTGGTGTTGTTTTTACAGCTCCTGATATTCTTAAGGACCCTGATTGTATTGTAACCAATTTAGTTTTAAGTTGGTTGTTTATTGAGGATATTATCTCACTTCTATAGAGCAAATTCAGCTTTATGTATCTTTCATACATGTATTAAGGAGACTAATGGATTTTCCCCACTTGACGCCTGCTAATCTTCTTAATATGTTGTTCTTCTTATTCACTTTCTTATTTATATAATAAATCTGTTCAGAGAAGGAAAATTATTTGTCAAGTGTTATTCCAAGATATTTAGTTTGTTCTTTTTCTTGTAGTAGTACATTACTTATTTTATGTTGCAAATCATTGTAGTGTGTTGAAGGCTGAAAAGTGGAAAACTGTCTGTTTATTCAAATAAGTGTACTTACGTACTTACTTGTCTGTTTATTGTTTATTTCCATCTTGTTGGTGGATACTCATATTTTCATGTTATTGATAATTTTCTAGTTTTTTGTAATGTTGTTTATTCTGCTTATTTTTTTTGACTAATCCATATGGCAATATTATCTGCAAACAATCCCATATTTGCCTTTGGGAAGTCGGCTAATATTTTGTTGATGTTCTCTATGAAACTATTAAAAAGAATTGAACTGGAGACAGCACCGTGAGGAAGGCCTACTTTATTCCTATGGCATTTAGAGAGAACATTATTCCATTTTACAGCTATGTACCTTGATGATAATAGATCCATGAACCATATCAACATGTTTCCTCTTAATCCAATATTACTCATCTTATAACTGAGTTTCTATCTCCATACTTTGTGAAAAACATTTCTAAAGTCAACAAAGAGGGTAAGCATTGTTTCTTTTTTGTTGGAGGCATTTTTAATATCCTGTGTTAAATTTAAAACCTGGTTAATTGTTGAATATTGCTTTCTCAAACCTGCTTAAAGGTCTGAAAGGAGATTTTGAGATTCCAGATAATAAGTTATTGTTGTAGTGACCATTTTCTCCACTGTTTTACCAAGTACTGGCCTTTAATTGTGACACTTGCCTGCTGGTTTGTCTTTCTTCTAAATTAGAATGATTATGGGTTTTTTTCCATATAACAGCAATGTTATTTTTACTGTTCCAGATCTTCTTAAATATGTTTAGTTGTACCTTCTTGCCTCTGCACCCTAAATTCTTGATATATTCACTATGAATTTTGTCTGGTCCAGGGCTCTTTTTGTTCTTAAGAGATAATATTGCTTGGTTGAATTCTTGAATTGTAAAGTCGTCATAATATAGATGTCGGTCAGCCTGGAAGTACCTCAGTATTATGGCATTTTAATATTTTGTTTAATTTCCCATTGTCTCTATTTAATTTATATACAATTTTGTAACAAGTGGTGAATCTGTTGGTTATGTCTTTATCCTGAATGACTTTGTTGTTATAATGTGAGGTTCTTGTTTTATTTCTGGGACATTGTGTAATGTATTATTTTAATGTGATGTGTTTAACTATTATTTTACAAATATAATGTGACCTGCACACAAGTTCAACCTTATAATTTTCAGCTTACCATACCATGCTCAATATACTTCAGCTATACATCACACATGGAAATAAGCAAAATAATTCATGAATTAAAATGTCAATCACCTTCAGGGTGGGATCAGATTTCTCCTAAGATTCTTAGGTACTATAAAATGGAACTTATAAATACACTAGTACACCTAATAAATTATTAAATTGATGCAAGTACCTTTCCTTATGATTTAAAGATAGTATAATAAGATCAATATTTAAAAAGGGAGATGAGCACAATATTATGAGCCACAGGCCTATTATTGTCACTTCTGTATTTGATAAAGTGCTTGAGAAAGTTATAAATATCAGATTGGTCAGTTTCTTCAATAAACATAATTTACTTGTTAGTACTCAGTATGGCTTTAGGAACACTCGCAGTTATAGCAGAGCAAATCCACGAAGCATATGCACACTTGGACAATGGGGAAATTTTGATGGAACGCTTGATTTTCAAAGGCATTGGTAATATTATTACAACATTTTTATCACAGTATGATATTATAAAGTGTGGAGTATGGCAAAGCTCAGTTCTTGGTTCTCTTTTACATCTTATATATGTGAAAAATATCCCTGAGTTTGATAAATGCAAAGTAATTTCATTTGCAGAGGATACATCACAACTATTTTGGGATAAGGCAGAAGAGAGTGTTAAACATTTAATAGACTCCTCAATAGTCATGCTGAAATATCTTGAAAATAACAGTCTGAAAATAAATTTAAACAACACAACAATTCTACACTTCCAGCATTACATCAATAACAGTAATAATCCTGAAATAATGTTAAATGGAAAAGTGATAGAATAAAATCATTGTGTTAATGTGTTAATCTTGGGATTACACATTGATAGGAATCTGACATATAACTACCATGTAGATCATATATGCAAGAAAATAAGCATGGAATCATGTCTGTTAAGAGTACTCTCAAAATATCTGGATACTGCTCTACTAAAAATGGCATAATACGGTATAATTTATCCTCATATACAGTATGCCATAGAATTCTGGGGTAGCACAGTTATTGGTAACCAAAATAGACTGCTACAAAAACAAAGTTTAAGAATTATGTACTGACTTTTAACAGAACTTCATGTCCAAAAGTCTTTAGAGAAAACAATTTGTTAGCAGCTGTAATCTGGCTATATGTATATAGACTACCCCTATTAATTTTAAATAGCAATAAACATGCTGGCAGTAATAACCAATACCACACCAATGACACACAGGAAAAAGTTAATCAAGAAAGCATCAGAACATGATCCATTTATCAAAAATGTAATTTTGTACAACAAACTACCAGAGACTCTTAAATTAAAAAAGGGGGAAAATTTAAGAGAGACTAAAGGAATTCCTGACTGAGAAATGCTTATACAGAATGGATAAATTATAGATAATTGTAGAAAAAATATGTAATTTTCCTTTATTGGTGTAAATGTGTACTAAAATGATCTAAGAATAAGTTACTGTACATCTACTGATTCTGTTAAACTTTATAATTCTTATGCTATACTTTACAATTGTATATGAATTATTTTAACAATGTCTGAAACTTGTGTACATGAGTCTATTGACAGCAATAAGTATTATTATTATTATTATTATTATTATTATTATTATTATTATTATTATTATTTCTTCAGTGCTTTACTTCTTTATTCAAGGAAACTAAGATCAAATGACTCCTTCTTAGCCTTTTTATTTCTCTGTTTAGAAGTGCAGTTTTCTTTCTCTAATCTCTCAATAAGTTTGGATCTTTTGTTGCTTCTGCTATATTTTTGGTGTTATCTTGTTCTCTTTTTAATGCAGATAATCTCTGATTTCAAAAAGGTTTGACTCTTTCCTCTGGGTATTGTTATTTTTGTAACATTTATAAGTTTTTTGTTAACTTCGTTGATTAGTTTCAGCAGACTTTCTTCCATATCAATATCTTCAAATTTTTTGTCAGTAAGTTTCCGAAAAGTTATCCAGTCAGCTTTTTGGAAGTTCCATCTCTTCAATCAACTAGTTAAATTACTCGTTTGTGTTTGGATGTTTTCAGTTATGATAGGCCACTACCTATGTTTTCCAGTACTCTTCGTGCTGGTGATTTGGAATATCTGAAGAGGCAAACCATATCAAGATTTGTTGAGTTCCATGTATAATTAATGAAAGTTTTGGGTCATTGTTTTTATGTATTAAATTGACTGCATTTCCTTCCAAAAATTCTTTAATCGTTTTTCCTATTGCATTGGAGGAATTGTCCCCCCACTGTTTTGAATGTCCATTCAGGTCTATTATTAGGGTATTTTGTTAAACTTCTAATTTAAGTCAAGATTTAGTCGGTTATTCTGGGGATTGTATATACCAAAAGTTGTATATTTTTCTTTCTGTGACCATACTTCTGATCGAGTAATTTCAGCATAGTCCGTTATGTTCGTGGTTTTCAGTGCAGATATTTTACTTATAAGGGAGTTTCGGCTCCTACTAGTATGCCACTTCCTACTTGTTGATGTTTATGCAGACATATGTTATATGTTATAGTTTTTAAAATTATAAAACTTTTTGCTATCAATATCTAACTTCAAGAATTACAAAGATATCTACATTATGTTTATGTAATAATATTTCAATTAGTGACTTTTTACTGTATGATAAGCCATTGGCATTCCAGAGTAGCATTGAAAAGTGCTGTTATATATTAGAGCTCTTACATCTTGGAAAGCTTGCCATAGCTGTAATCCACTTACATTACTCATGTGCACGACAAGGAGGTAGGATTACTAATGATGTGAAAAAAAGCTATAGTATATGGGGTGTCATGGGTACAGTTCTGGAGTCAATCTTGTTCTAAATGTATATAAATGATTCAAAACATAATATCAAACATGAAAGCCAATTTTTTTCACTGATGATACTAGCATATTTATTTCAGATAATGATGATAATGGCATTCTTTGTAAAATAAAATAAGTATATGTAAAATAAGGCAACACTTTGAACAATTTAACTAAGTTAATAATAAATAAAGAAGCAGAAAAGGATAAAAAAAATTAAGATTTTCACAGAATATTGCTCGCTATATTTTCTTAAATTCTTCAAGGATAAATGAAGGTGGTAAAAATAAATGTTGAATCTCAAAGGAAACATAATGCATGAAAACAGATTAAACAAGAAACAAGGGAGAGAGAGAGAGAATAGGTATATTAATACGTAAGATACCACGATGGTGGTAGGCACACTTTATGCAAAAATATATCTGCCATTTCTCTATCTCTGAGTAAACTTTCAGAGCTCTTAGTAGGCAATGCATCAATAAGTGTTAAATTAAAAGCATCATCAAAATCCTTACAGTAGGACAGGGCATGTTGGGCAACTGGCAAAGGAGACATGGTTTTAAGAAAACATCACATGGAGTGAAACAACAGTTGAAGTTAAACCAATATAAAATGCTTTCCAAAGCTTACAAGATAACATACACAGCATTCATAGAAAAACAGATAGCAAATGAAGAACTGTTAAATTCTCTGGATAAGTTAGGGCTGTGGAATAAATGACATGGCATAATTAGCACACAGGTTTTACATTTAGGGTGTTGGCAAGGATATGAGCCTGCAATGGGACGAAGTAAATTGGAAGGAGATAGGTTGCAGCAAAATATACTTTTAAGGTTAGGGTGTGTTTTTAAAGTAAAATGGGTACTAATTTAGAAAATTCACTTAAAGATGAATGCATTAATAAAGTATCATGACATTCTTTCAAAATAGGCCTTGTGCTTTCAATGAGGAGGTGGTATCCACAATATTTTGAACTGGTGCCTCCATCTCAACAGTACAGTTTTGTACTGCTAGGTGGCAACACTAGCACATCTGATGACTGAGTGTTTAAAGTTTCATGCAACTGGGTAGATGTGTTCAGATTCTATGGTACTTCTCATGATACTCTGTGTGTAGTGTGTGGCAATTTTACGATGGATCCAAGATTAGAACAGAGAGTATGCATTAAACTCTGTGCAAATCTAGGGGAAAATGCTACGGAGACCCTTGCAATGATTCAACAAGTATTTGGGGGACAAAGCATGAGCCGTACAGGTGTGTTTGAGTGGCATGCTCGTAAAGCTATTGAAGACGATGCTCACACCGGTAGGTCCTTCAGCTACACAACGCCTGACATTGTTGCCAAAGTTCAACACCTCGTTCCTGAGGATCGACGTCGAACCATTGAAGACCTTGCTCATGAAGTGGGAATTGGTTATGGGACATGCCAACGAATTTTAACTGATGAATTGGGTATGCATCGTGTCGCCGCAAAATTTGTGCCAAGGATCCCGACCGCTGATCAGAAGGCGCAGCGTGTTGAAGTTTGCACGGAGCTTCGTCAGACCATATCCGATGAACCAACCTTCTTGTCCAGGGTCATCACCGGCGACGAGACGCTTATGACAGAAAAAACAACAATCCTCTCAGTGGAAGAACCCGAACTCACCAAGACCAAAAAAAGCGAGACAAGTGAAGCGCAAAGTCTAGAGCATGCTCCTCGTTTTCTTTGATACCAAGAGGATTGTGCACAAAGAATTCTTCCCATCAAATCAAGCAGTAAATTCCACGTACTACTGTGACGTTTTGCGATGGCTCCGTGAAAATGTGCGGAGACGACGGTCCGAACTTAGGCGACAGGGGAACTGACTGTTGCATCACGATAATGCGCCCGGTCAAAATTCCTTGTTCACCAGGAGCTTTTTGACGAAAAACAACAAAACAACATTACGGTTGTCCCCTACCCACCGTACTCGCCTGATTTGGCACCCTGTGACTTCGCTCTATTCCCCAAACTGTGCTCTATTCCCCAAACTGAAAATCAAATTGAAAGGACGTCGGTTCGACACAATTGAGAGGATTCAAGAAGATAGGCTGTCTGTGCTAAACACCCTCAAAGAACATGTCTTCCAAGATGCACTTGGAAAATGGCATAATTGCTGGGACAGGTGTATACTTGTGGAAGGGAACTACTTCAAGGGTGACAGCAGTCATTAGTCTCAAAGCAAGTTTTCAATAGATGGCCGTACCAGTGCCGAATATTCTGGATACCACCTTGTACAGGCACATAAGTAGTAACAAGTTTAATGAAATTCTTATTGGAAGTTTTAGGTTTGTATTTAAATGTTTTGTGTACTGCAATGATGTGGGATTGTACAAGAGGGGGAAGGATATTTTTAAATAGCAGAAATTTTAACAGTGAAATATAGTATAATATAACAAATTATTATGAGGAAATCACTCAAATTTCACTAATTTTGTTCCACCTCTCAACAAAATTAATGAAATTTCAGTGTTTCCTCAATAATAATTTGTTATATTAGGAAGGATAATTTAGGTCTTGGAACTTTTGAGCTAAGTTTTTAATAAATGTGTCAAGTTGTTGTTTCAAAGTTGTTACAAAAATGGTGGCCATGCATTGAAAGGGAAAAAGAAATAGGTCTTTCGGTATGCAGAGGATGACAGCTATCAAAATGAAGATAGTGTTGTAAATTGGTTGGCTTAATGTGCATTGATGTAAGAAAACAGCCATTGCTTAAAGAAATATCAATATCCATATAAACAATTATAGAAGTTCTGTTGAAACCAAGTATTCCTTGATGGTTGACCAACATGCCCTATTTCACTGTAAGGATATTGATGATGCATTTAATTTAACCCTTATTGATGTATTACCAATACATAGATCTGAAAATTACTGAAAGATAGAGAAATGGCAGCTATATTTTTGTATAAAGCATGTATACTACTGGGTTTAAATCTTACCTATTAATATATTTATATTCTCTCTCTCTCACTCTTGTTGCTTGTTTAATGTGTTTGCATGCATTAAGTTACCTTTGAGATTCAATATTTATTTTTACTATCTTCATTTGTCTTGTTGGCTTTCAAGGACTCAAGAATTTCGAATTATAGCGAGCAATAATCTGTGAATATCTAAGTACGTTAACCTTTTTCTGCTTCTTTAGTTATTGTTTTATATATATAAAAAAAACACAAGGATGAAAAAATATTTTTGTTAACATATATAACATAACCTTGAGTAAAAATAATTTCATAAACATAGGTATTCATATGTTCCATCATCTACCTAAATATCTGAAAATGATGGCTGAGCTATGTAAATTTAAGAAATGTCCCATAACATGTAAGTGTTCAGTTGGGTGAAACAAATATTCAGTTATAACATAACCTTGAGTAAAAATAATTTCATAAACATAAGTGTATATATATATATGTTCCATCATCTACCGAAATATCTGAAACTGAAGACTGAGCTATGTAAATTTAAGAAATGTCCCATAACATGTAATTGTTCAGTAGGGTGAAACAAATGTTCAGTCTAAATTAATTTTTTAATGGTGTTTAAAGCCCGTTTTTACTACTGAGGCACCACAGGTGGTGAACACTGGTGATGCATGAAATGAAATGATATAACAGCATTTGCTGTTATGAGGACTGAGGAAAACATGGAAAAAACCTCAGTCAGAGAGGACGGTCCTGGTGGGATTCGAACCCCAGACCTCCTGCTCATGAGTCCGCACCTTAACGACCTCAGCCACCCGTGACGGTAGTAGTCTAAACTACAGATATAAATACTTTCAATTTAAACCTTTGAAAGCTAGTCATTCAGTTGAATGAGTATTTTAAGCATCTAAAAATATTTTCATATTAGTTGCAAGAAAGGTGTTTTTCCAACTTTTATCATATAATCTGGATAATGTTTGGATTGAACATACAGAAAATAATAGCATATTGCTATTCTTATGATGTTACCAGGTTACCACATACTAACATTATATTGTTATGAAAGAGAATTAAGAAAAAAAAAGAATGATTTTGTAAATTAACTCATGACTTGGCTAATTTGCATTTAAATAATATACTTATTATGCAAAATATGTCTGTAAATCATAAACTATACTTGTATTTGTTGGTCAGGACATGTTTCAACAGCTCATCATTGGCTCTAGACTGACTGGCAATTGTATTGTTGGTGGATGATCTGGAGATATCTAATGGTTCTAAAATAAACTGTCACAGGTTGTCCATTTGTGGAATTTAAGAATTTATGACTTAATCTTTATTTTAAAAAATAGAGTTTGTAAACTGTTAGAACATTTTGTTTCTAGAAAATAAATATCAATTCGTAAATTTAAAATTTCCACAAATGGACAACCTGTGACAATTTACTTTGGAACCATCAGATGTCTCCACTTCAACCACCTATGATGTTAACACTAGTCAATGTACAGCTGAGGATGGGAACAAGAGCTTTTGAAACATAGCATGACCAACAAATACAAGTGAAATATAGTATTATGATATGCTGATATTATGTTTTGTATAATATTGTTTTGTTTACTGTTACTACCTTTTAAATATTTTACAAATGTATTTATTGCCATTTAAAAAACTGTAACCCCTATTTAGGGGCTGATAACTTGAAATGAGTGAAATTGGAAAAAGGGCTTGTTTCCATATGATAGAGAAACATTTGCAGGCAGTCAAAGAGCAGCCTGTCAGAATTGTATTCCAACATTTTACCAAAGAAATTTCCCATTCAGTTGGGCAAAAGATATGTAATAATTCTATTTTTAATTTTCTTCTGTTTACTTCAGAGCCTTTGGTTCCTAATGTTACCTGGGAGAAAAACCTTATATGGATAAAATGTCCCACTTTACTATTGATTGTTGGCACAGCAGCTGACAAGAAGACATGCTAGCATCTGAGCGAAAGTGGTGAACTACGCTTTTTGAAAGTGTTGCTTTGTCATTTTATGGAGGCCCTGGGCACACAATTTTTTTCTTAAGTTCATTGGAGTGGAAGTTAGTTTGCTTCCTCTTGTTTTCTTTTTCCTTTTTTTAAGTGCAGTAATGCATTGGAAATATTATTAATTTTTCAACATATACCATTATCACTGAAGTTGTTATTTATCCTTATAGTTCAGATTTTTAGGTAAATAAAATATGTATTACTTGCATTGCAGAGGAAATTTTAAGTGAATTGTAAGTTTAAGTTATGAGCATCTATGCAAATATTTAAAATTATGTCACGTAAAAATAAAATGTAAAAATATTGTGCATATTTACATAAATATGCTTAAAATTCATTTGTTAAAAAATAATCTTTGGTAATCTTTCAGCACTTTATTTGTTCACTTATAGACATTAACAGAAATTAAATTAAAATAATAAGTTTTGTGATATGTTTCATGCTTTGCAGCATCTCCAAGGCACAAAAACAAAAAATTGAGCAAATATAAATATCCATTGCTCTCATGGGTTCATGCTGACCAGGGTTTCATATTATATAACATCAACTTACTTTTCAGAAATGTTTATGATATAGACTGTTCAATTTGTTTTAAGGTGATGCAATGTGTAGTTAGTTACAAGCATATTGTAACAATGCCTAAAGTGACAGCCATGGTGAGTTACCATTTGCAGCAATATGATGTAGAATTTAAGAAATTTTTTGAGCAAATTCCCAGATGGAAAGATTTCTATTGTCAACTATACCAGAAAGTCTCAAATGCAGTGTTCTCAGATAACACAATACTTAGGTGGCAACAAACATATGTCAAGCAAATCACTCCAATTATGAAAGTCTCAAACAAAATACTTGAATGTTGATATCCTGAATAGTCAACTTTGAGAAATTATTATCTTCTTAAGTGTTATGGAGAAGTTTGGGAACAGATATGTTCAATATGTTGAGATGAAAAAACTGGGTTGGCATAGACAAGATTTCAGATTCACTGGCAGGAGAATAAGAAGTATAATTATTGATGTATTAAACTGGAATATTTTATTAACTTATCAAAAAATCTGTACTGCAAACAATGTGACAACTGCAAGTTTATTCATTGAAGCAAGGCAGATCTTGTGGGCATGTAGTGTATAGTTTGATAATGATTTACTATTGTTCACTGATATTGTCATGTACCTAAAGGCAGCAACAAGCAGGTCTTATTATCATTACCCTAAAACCATTCATGTCACATGTATGGTACATGAATAAAAAGAACATATGAAAAAAACTTATCATTATATACTGATGCTGACAAATTTAATTCTGATGTCAAAAAAGGGTTCATTAAGTTTCAAGGAGGATGTATATTTTTGACAGTAAAAATTTGAGCACACCATTGCCAATCACATCTATAGTAACACATTATAGAACTTGCCTTGGAGCAGTAGAATTCTATGCACAAAATTTGATGGTTTTGCATCTGTCATCAGTAAGCCTGTGTCTTTGGTGTACTGAGCTTCTGGAAAAGATTGTATCTTGTCATGATTTAAAACAAACATTTTGCCCAACATATTGTAAGCCTTTTTTGAGTTTCTATCCACACCCAGCTCTGTCCTGTTTATTTATATTAATCTCATAGTGGGGTGAAAGTACCACCTTCTTGCTTCTCACAATTAGTCAGAATTGGCTAATGGAGGCACATCCTGTTAATAGTGTTTTATGGACACTGTGAAGCTGTCTGCCATCCTCTTTATTTATATTATTTGGTTTTTGAATATTTATAGTATGATTTCACATATCATCCTTTATGTAAAACTGGTGCAGATTGCTTAGAGTTCCTTATTGTTGAAGTCTTCATGATGTCCTGTTGATATGACAAGTACCACTACAGCCAACTTTTCTTGTTGATTTAGTTTTAGGCTACATATATGTTCCTTCTGGTGAGTTTTAACTGATCTGCCCATCTGTCCAATATATGCCTTGCCACAGTCACAATCAATTCTATATACACCAGTATTGGATAGAGAGTTGTACATATCTTTAATTGGATGAAGAAATAATGTGAGTATTTTAGATTATGTATACTGAGTTTAATATTGTGAGGAGTAGTACTGCTTTTGACAGGAACAATTCAAGAAGTTTGTGAACTGCAGGAAATGTCAGTTGTTTTTTGATTGATTTGTTTATTAATACCGCTCTTTAACATCTCAGATCATCAGTGTCCCATTCAACTCAGGGCATGAAACAGCTGACAAATTTTGCTCAGAGGCCTCTTCTTTCAGGCTTGAGATTCTTTTTCGTGCCATAAATGTATGATACGGGACCCATGGGTTTACTTACCTTCCAAAGGAAGCCATACTTTGGATTTTTACGCCCCAAAAAAATCCATCGATCTTGGCCAAGTTTGAACCCACGATCTTGGGTTTAGCAGGAAATGTCAATTGTAAGTGAATCCATGGTACAGGTGTTAAAATAGAAAATATACTGAAGTGTTTAAAAAAGTAATGGTTTTATACCATGTGTGCTATTTCAAGAATATTGGAAGGCCAGCACAAAAACATTGATGTTAGTGTGAATGACTTCCATGCTATAAATTCATTGCATGATTGACCTTTTGTGACATGTAATACTCATTTTCACAGTGCTCTGGAATAGTCATTAGATATGTAATGGACAATTTTATAATAAATTTCGTTGTATTTTTCAACTCCTCAGCAGTTACTGATACATAATCCAAATGACATATGGTGAGTTATGTGAATTATTTATATGCTCATAAAATAAATAAAATATTTTATGTGAATATGTTACCTTCTGTGGCTTATGTCGATAGTTAAAATTATTGGCTTGCAAGTGCTGCTGCATCTTATTTTTGTACAGGTTTAGCTGTACTCTGTCAAAGCTCTGGTGTTTGGTGGATGTTTACTTGCTATTGATAACCACTCTTGCTCCCTTATGGCTCAATCTGTACGAAATGACCAATTTTACTACTGCAGCAGCACCTGGAAGATAAAATCTTAAAAATATGTAACGTTTGAAATATTTTATCAAATATTTTAAACACTTAATACCACATAAAAATTGTTTTTCTTCTATTTTTTAGTGCCTATAGTTCCAATCCGTAGTTTTTAGGTATATTGTGTGAAAATTTGTGGTTCTATATAACATAGTACATACTTCTGTAGGTATTCATTTTTTACACTAAACTCCACTTACTTACATGAAAGTAAGACGCATTTCAGGAGAATCTCTCCCATCTTCAGTTGCTCACTGAACTGCCTTTACTTGAAACAAGTTATAAAAGGATTAATTAAAATTTTTATGGTTATTTGCATTGATAATCATTTTATAAATATGTATTTTAACATATATCAGTTGAAATTAATTTTAACATACGTAAGAATAAAGTGCTCTAAGCATCAAAATTTGCTATAGAATAGCTTTCAGAAAATCAGTGCATAAAACTCATTTGGGCTTAAAATAAATTTCTGTGAATGTTTAATGTTTCTGAGACTTTGAAGTGTTTGCCAAAGCTATTAATTTGAGCAGAGGGGGGGTGTGTTCATTTTTAGTCAGTTTCATAATATAAAATATTTTTATCAAATTCATGCATATGTATGTAAACTATGTGTGATTTCACATGGAATAATTATATTAAAGCAAATTGCAAATAATTAGATACTAATTCCAGCTGTAAAGTTTGAAAAATTAGAACAATTTGCAGTTTAGGGAATCTTCAATATGCAGGAAATTAGCAAAGAAATATGATGCGAAGTTAAGTTAAACACTTCATCACCGGTATTATATGCTACTGATCTAGCAATGTTAATAGCTTTTTTTCTTGAAGGGTGAAGATATAAATGCATTTGCACGCATAATTTAAGGAATGTTTTGATATGCCCATTATTGCTTAGGGTATGTGTTTCTGCAGTAGTTACTGAAATAAACTGCCTTCTTCAATTTATACTATGTATCATTTAAGTATTTTGCAGAAGTGTGAAGTATACATCAACATTGCAGAAATGTGAAGTGTACTTCAATAGTGTGCAACTTCATTGAATGCACATTAGATTAGTTTTGGCAAACTCTGTTAAATTTATAATTGATATCATTGTATGATTCAGTTGAACTAGACACTTTTAATGCTTCACTTGCTTGTCATAATGTATGAAGCCAGTTTCGAGAACATTTAGTTCTCATCTTCAGCCAGGCTAATCGATACAATGATATCAATTATATGATTAGCTTCACTGTGCAAGTTCCAATTTACATTTTAATCTGTTAAATGGTAAATTTAACAGATTACAGATTTAACAGAACTGAATGAAAAGTACCAACTTAGTGAATAAGATATCAAGGATATCACTTCCTGATGCTGTATTTTTTTAAGTGCATATGTCATGGCATTATCATTTAAAACTGTATTTCATGGGCTTTGTTTCTAAATTTCACACTTGCAGCAGAGGGATAAAAACTTTTATTCCATTTTTGTCATGATGCAAAACTGCATTTGTACATGAAATAAACTTCATTTAAGGTGAAGGATTGTGTTAGCAATATAATTTCATCATTGTTTTAAAAGCTTCCTAAAGACTGTGTTTGTATTAAGTTTATAGTGCTGTGAAATCCTATGATTTTTATAACATATATTTTACAATTTATAAGATTTACATACTAATCATATAACATCAGGTGGCTGTTCAATAAATAAATAACAACAATAATAATAAATTTAGGAATGCAAACTAGTAACCCTGCCATTGGCTCTGACAGTTGATATTTAATATGAGCACATGTTATCTAACAACAAAATTCTAATTATAACTCAGTAAAATCCACAACATGAAAATCTATTATTTTAGACCAATTCAATGTTCATCTAGGCACCTGGGATAGCAGTATATCGTCATCTATATTTTAAAATGGAATACAACTGCAGTATTAAATAGCAGGTGCTTATATATAAATATATAGTAATTGTGTACTAATAAAGATGGGCCATCAGCTTATTTGAAGAAAGAATCCTGAGTGTTAACATTCCACATCATTCAATGGTGCAACACCTCCTAAACAAAATTTTGAAAAATTAGAAATATTTAAAATAAAAAGCACAAAAGATTGGTTTATTATCCAAATTAAAGAAAGATTTGGTGGAATTGAACATCACTTAGAAAATTAATTGCTTTATTGTGTCTTGCAGCAAATGTGTATAGAGCAACAATGCTAATGGAGTTAACACCTGACATTTACATGAGCTTGTGATACTATAATCAGGCATATATTTTATCTCCAGTAAACTGTAGATGATAAAATGTACAAAAATAACCCACATACCCTGGAATAATTTGAGGATAGCACCAGGGTAAACATTGCCTCCATTCCCAAAAGAAAACTGCAGGAAATTGAATGTAACTTCTTAAGTGCGTACCAAAAATATTGAGAAAAAGAAGGGAGACCGTTTCAGCGTCTCCTTTATAATTTGGGGTGAATATATCACAATATAAATGTTTATATTTTGCATTATTTTACAATAACAGCATGAGCTTTACAAAATCACCAATATAATTGCCTTCATCACCAGCTTATAGTAGCACATATATCAATAGCTGAAGTTACCACATTGCAATCTAGACATAATTGATTCATTTGATATGTATAAAAGTAAAATCTGTGGTTTAATACACAGTCATAAGAATTAAATATACACATATGCATGTATGCATGCACAAATGCACACTCACTCACATATACACATACCACACCAATGGTTTTTTTTTTTTTTAAAAAATAAATTTGAGTATGAATAATTGGAGGACCAAACTATGTCAAGTTATGAATGAAGAAATGCAGAAAAACAACTTTTTCTAGGCAATGATTTGGCACGTGTTCTGAGATGGGGGCCAGGATATACTGGGGGTGAAGATCCCCTAAATCTTTTACGAGATGTAATTGATGCTGAAGAAATTCGCCTGGATCGTTGGACTGTGGTTTTTCATCCTGAAGACAAGAGTGATGAAAAAGGTCCAGCACCAGTGAACCCTTCAGGTTAGCATATTTATTGTTTATCTAATGAAGCATACATCACAAGTGTACCACCCATTTATGCAATGTTAGCATGAACCCTTACCATGAAAAACATGCATTTTATGCTTCAAACATTTTAATTTGTATCCAGTATTATATAAATGTATTTTATTTTATTTAAAATATTTGTGTGTTTGGATGAGAAGTGTGAAATCCATTTGAATCGCATCATTCTGTGAAGTATTCTCCAGCCTAATGATGTAGTGTGTTCTTCATGGAGGGTGTAAGATTTGCAGACAGCATAACATTGTATCTTGCCTTTAAACAGAAGGGGAGAATGTATGAGTTAAGGCTATGCACTGCCATATTACAAGCTGCTCATAAAATACAGAAATAATGCCATAATTTCCAATAATTTTCCAAAGAAGCAAGATAAAAGTAATATTCAGACAAATAAATAGATCAATTCAATAGAACTTTATATATCTATCAGAAACCAATTTTGCATGTTATGAAATTTTAGCTACTGTAATTACTCGAATCTAATGGGCACCTTCTTTTTATCTAAATTCTGTATTAAAATTAGGGACATGCATTAGAATGGATGGCACATTAAGATTCAAGTGCACATCTAAACCTTTGTCAGCTAACTGTACCCATTTCTGACTGGTATTTTTTATTAAGCTTTGTTTAGGTTGGGCATAACAGTTACAAACAAAGAAGCTACCTATAAATTATATCTAAATTTATCTCAAGATGGGTGACAAAAAGAAAGGATGGCATATGGATCAAGATTCAAGCAAAATGTAATTCACCATGCTGAAGAATATGGAAACAGACAGGCTGCAAGGAAAGTTGATATAACAGAGAGCAATGTTTGTTGTGATGTCAGTATAAAAAGATGATGTTTGCTTCTAAATCAGTTAGGAGAAAATTTGCCAGGCGGCAAAAAAGAGGGCATCTTTATGTGAATACAAAGTTTTGTAAAGGGGAAAGGAGGAAGAATAGTCTATCTGTGATAAATGTTGCAGTTAAAGATAAAGCTAAAGAGATGCCTAGTTTTCATAACATATCTAGGTAAACATTCAACGTCAGCCATGAATGGGTGGACACTTTTGTGAATTACAAGGGCCTATCTGTATGGTGTCACACAACAACATGCCAGAAACTTCCCACTTGCTTTGAGGAAAAGTTTGAAAAATTTTAGCATAATGTTATTTCAGAAGAGGGACAACTTCCTATTGGAGCGCATGAGCAAGTGTGCCGCATGACTACATCATTAAACAGAAAGAAGTTGAGAGAATTTGTCATAAAACTTCAGGGTGCAAAAAGTAGCAGTTAACAGTAATGTTGGCCTATCACTGCAGATGAAGGCACACTTCCTCCTTTCCTAATCTTCAAGTGATAATCAGTGCTAATGTAAAGATTTTCCTAAATGATGTCATTGTTTGAAACTAAGAGAAGGAGTGGATGGCTGAATTGTTGATACTAGACTGCCTCCAAAATGTTTGGAGATGTTGTCCTGGTACCCTTTTCAATCTGCTGTTAATACAGTTTCTTGATGAACTTTGTGGTAGTGTAGTGAAAAATAAACAGTATTACAGCACTTAAAACATAAAAAATATTCAAGAGATGCTGTATTTCCAATAGAATAGATGGAATGGAAGATAATGTGCTTTAAAGCAATGCAGAAACTGACAGTAAAGAGCAGTACTGATGCAAGTGGCTTCTCCAAGCTTTCTAATTATGACAGCAGTACTGAATGATGTGCTTGTGATTCAGTGTTGTATTCTAATTTATACTAAGGTATGGGGCTTTATTGTATTTACCTATTTGCTTAATAAGGAACATTGTTTATTATAATAAAGCGTAAGTAAATTGTCAATTTGTGTATAAGGTATAAAGTATACTGAATTAAACACCAATTAATTTTTGTACAAAAAGTTGTTGTACTGAAATAAAACATAAATCTAATGTTGTATAAATTATTGTTTTGGTTCACGTCAATAACCTGTAGATAAATAATGAGACCATTTTTTCCTCTCAGGTGCACATTACATTTACCAGAAAACATTATTTATAAAAATTCAGAGTTTTAAATTTAGTATGCACTTTAGATAGGTGTAAATATGGTACATGATCTGCAAACATTTCATTATTTTAATGTGTTATTGGAGCAAAGAAAATTAATTTTTATGGGATTTGTAATGTTAACATTAAAGAAGTGAAAACAATAAAAAGAAAAAGAATTCAACATGATGAAGTTGATCCATTTGCTTTAATGCTTTGTTCTTCAAATGTATAATGTTCTATAAAATTACAACTTTTTTTTGTTAAAATCTGAGAAGCAGGTATATAAAGATTTACATTTTAAATTATGTGGAAAATTGAGATAGATGTTTCATTAATGCTCTTTTAATTACTGCTTATGAACCATATGATGGGTTTGTAAGTGTCATATTCTTTCTTCCTTTTGTATGCTTAGTTTTAACTACCAAGGCATCACAGAATCACAGGTGGTGAATACTATCATTGGAAATGCTGTATTTTGAATTTATGCATTGGGCTTCAGTTGAATTAAATTCTTGGATGCACTCAGTAGCTACATGTTCTGTAAACTGCACCCTGCTTGCTGCTTATGTCCAAAATTCTCATTTGTGAGCTAGCAACCATAAAATATGTCATTGTTTGTTTGAGTATTTATAATCACATATTTATTAAATTATCTTATTTTAGGCATATTTTTCCTCTTTTCAGCAGCCTAAATTATCCTGTTTTCAATTAATATAGGAGAAACCGAAATTTCATATACACATGAAATTACAGTGGATGTTAATTTATAGGTGAAAAACATTTATTATTCTGTCTATCTGATTGATGCTCTTGAAGATAGGTAAATGCATGTATAAGAAATGTAAAAAATGCCATATTCTCAAACTATCAATAAAGCAACTTTCTTCAATACAGCAAAGCAAAATTGTCATAAAACATAAATTTTGTTTCACTGCCATAATATAGAGCGAACTAGTGTGTGGAGGCCATGACTGTTAAGTGTGCACTGACTGCAGTCTCAACCAAAATGCTATCATATTCTAGTTGAAAACAAATGTATAAGTCTCAAGAAATAATGAAATGCATGAAAAGGAGATTCCTTATCAGTTCTTATCATGAAAAGAGAATGAATCTCCTTTTCCTGCATTTCTCTATAAGAGTTCTTAACTTTAGCTGTTAATTAATTAATTAATTAATTAATTAATTAATTTATTTATTTATATTCATTCCTTGAAACTCATAGAATGCTTTTCAGTTATATGAGGCAAATCATATTTCTTAATATGAATGCTACAAAAAACCAATTTAGAATAAATTCAAATACATTAAATATTTTTAATAAAATAATATTCACATAACTCTGTGAATGTTGAGAATTAATCTGAAGAATAAAGAGCATAAGAGATTAAATATTTCCTTAAAGTGAAGTTTATACTGTTTACTGATGTATCAAATGCAAAGTTTTCACTGTTATATAGGAGGAATTAGAAAAATAAATAAATAAAAATAAAAAAATAATAATAATTAGTAGGCCAAATGTAGAATTTGCTAATGTTTGGAGAAGGATCAATAGGATTATCAAAAATTGCCTCCTACTGTAACTCTAAATGTTATTTATATTGTTATTTATAAAAGCTGAAATGCAGATTTGCTGTCTGTAGAATTTCCTCAAAATATAGACAATATGATGTCTTTCCCATTGCTTGCTTCAGCATACATTGCATATGAATGCTTTGCAGTAAAGTCATCAATAATTTCCCTGCATTATTCCATAATCATTATTAAGTCAATATGCAGGTATATATTTTTAATTAAACATGCAAAATCATTAATCACAATTAGAAAAAGAAGAGCTCCTAGCACTGCTCTTGTACCACTCACCACATAATACTGTGAGAAATGCCGAATGCACATGCAGCAGAGTGGGTGAGGTCTGATATAATATGTAACATAACCTATTCTTCAAAACAGAGTGTGCAAGTGGACCTCATGTTACCAAGTCCCACTTTTCTTCATTGTAATCAGCCAATCTCCCAAAATTGCCAATTTACAGTAATAAATGTTTGCTAAGGTTGAGGTGGGTCAACTAGTGCCACCAAAATGTTAGAGTAATTCGGGACAAAGGGAGAGGTATGGGTGGATCACATGTTATAATCAGATTTCCTTTATCTTTTCTCATAATGTGAAATTGGTACAATAGATTCACAGCTTTAATGCCAAAGGGGTTGGCCCTTCTCAGTAAATAATCCAAAGAAATATAGTTCAAGCTCATTTAGCTTAACTTTCTACTGTTTATGGAATTTGATCCTCTAAAATGTGAGATATGGCTGGACATTGTCACAATTTAAATGTAAGATATATACGAGGCAAACCATCATTTTACAGTTGATGGAAATGAAGGTGTTCTCATGTAACCCGCCGCATTCACCAGACCATCCTATAAGGGAGTTTACCTTCATATACTGTTTACATATTGCTTCAGAATACTATCTATTTTTTTTTTTTATATGTCAGAATATCTATCAAGAGTAAAAATATCATTCAATGCCTTATGCTTATCATTTCACATTAATGTAAAGTTATTCACATTTATTTATTGTATTTAATAAAACATACTCTTATAGTAATTTGTGAGCTAATTGAATTTTACATAATTAGGTTTTTTACAGTGATAAATATCACAGGATAAGCATTATTACTCCCTTCCATGCCAGAAAACAAAACAAAACAATTATATTTTAATGGGCCAATATTTGAATCTCGGGCCTTCACCACTAATGCTCAGTGTACACAAAGTGCAACATGAGTCCAAACACATTGAGAGGCATATAGCAGCCAATTCAATCAAAATCAATATGATGCCGGGGACAGTATTTACAGAATAGTATGTAAAATGCCAGGATTGTGTAACTTTCCAATCCACAGGATAAGAATACTCACTTTGTGTATGTATGTGTAAATATATTAATATATATTATACAATAATATGTAATACATATATTATTACTACTAGATTAATTAATATAATTATATAATTAATGTTTCCAAAATTAGTACTCCATTATTTAATTGAAGCTGATTTTTTTAGAACTATTTCCTATTTAAGAAATTTAAGGGTTTGCTATACCTTTAATGTTATATCTAGTTTGTATAGTAACAGTTAGGGATTAATAAAGTAAAAATCTTTTGATGGAATGCAAAATCTATCCAGAGGAATGTTTACAGTTCAGATTTTTGATAACTTAAACTGCACTTTGTAAATTTTTCAAATTTTAAAATATTTGGAAATGTTGATGATAAAGAGGCTATTAAAACTTTTATATTATTGTTGTTGCTATTATCATCACCACCACCACCACCACCACCATCTTTACTATCATCATCATCGCTATCATTATCATTAATCACATATGGAATATTAAGGCTATAATTTATCAAAAGAAAATATTTGTAAAATTTATTTGTGTCTTCACTTATATCTGATGTTTATATGTTATTTTATATATGGGTGTGGCTTGTTTTAATTTTTCACCTGTCTTTTTCTTTAAGTATATTCTAAGTTATTTTATTTTATTAAGAGTGTTGTAATTTGAGAGTTATAATTATTTAGAGCTTTTATTTTTGGATAACTGGTATTTTCGAATATGTATTATTCTCTCTTGTCATTTTGATTTGCTGTGTAATCTTTTGGTTTTGGAGCAAATCTTTGTTATCTTTTTCTTATTTACAACAAAACTTGGTTCATGAATATTTAGGAATGTATTAAAAATAGTTGAATGTATTGTTCATATCATGTTATAATGTATCAGTTCCTATATTTCATTTCTATGATTGGTTGTTAAATGCATTAGTGATATGATTTTACTCTTTTAATCTTAGTTCCAATTGTTTTTTTAATAATATTGTGTTATTAAATAAATTGTACTTACAAAGCTGTAGACAATGGAGTGGTAATATATCCTACACAAATGTACTCAACATGTTCATACTAACTCCACTTACTTACATAACACTAGGACATGTTTCAGAAGCTCTTGCTTTCATCATCATTCTGTCAACAGCTGATATTGGAAGCAAGTACTTCCAAAACATGTCCTAATGTTATATAAGTGGAGTTAGTGTAAACAAGTTGAATGCATTAGTGTAGGAAATATTATGTTGTTTTGCACTGTCATGTGCTTTCACTTCTTTTTTTCCTGCTGTAGTATCACAGGCATCTTTCTCCTAAGTTTTTCTGTAAGGGAGATATGCATGAGAATTTTGAGTATTTTGATCTATTACATTGTCCATATGAGAGACATTTTCTGAATTTCACTAGGCTTTTATCAAGAATAATACTGGAAAGAAAAATGTAATTCAGAAAAATTTATTAGAAATGTGTGTTATGATGAGCCTAATTTGTTTCATTGTGTCATTTGAGTGTTCATTACTATCATATATAAAATGTAAAAATTAAGAAATTAGCTTCAGCCTGTCTTTTCTATGTTTTTCTTGGAATACATCTGTATAAATGCACGAGTTCTTGCTCCAGTAGAACTGAAGTCATCATTTTGTTCTCGAGATGAGAGAATAAAAGAAGCAGAATATCCTTTTATTTCATCAAGCAGTGTGTCAAATCATTTTAATTGCCTTCTCTTTTCTTTGTGGTTGCATTATTGAACTGCTTTTGTACATATTTATTATTTTATTCAGAAATGGTGTCAGATATTTTCTCCATATATTTAAAAAAAAAAAAAAATTGGAAAACTGCAAGTTGTCAATTTTCTCTCCTACCAAATTGTACTTGGCACATTTCTGCAACCAAAGTAAATGTAATACCATGAATTTGACACCCTCCCATTGATGCCCAGACAGTATTTGAACTAGGCAGTGTGCTGGAAGGAAAAATCCCCAGGAAAGGAAATTTTCAGTATGGGAGAAGAATAAGTTAGCAAAATAATCTATTTTATTCAGTAATGTGCATAAGATATAATTTACATTTAAAATGACATTCATCTTAAAAAATGGGGCTTGTGTAGAGATGGAAAGTAGCAATGTAACTTTTAAAATATAAATCTAAAAATAATATTGTATATAATATATAACAATTTCTTTTAAACTTTAAAACAATAAATAGTACTTAAACACTATATAATATCTCTCATTTTAGAAATAAATAAGATATTTAGTGGTGCTCTCAGATTACAGTACTTTCAAGAACATGGCTATACATTACAATCTCCTGCTAAATTATCAAAATACATAAAGGAAACCTCAAGCCAGAGTTAAAAGTATGTTAATATCACAATAATAAAATATTGCCAAACCTCAAAATACCTGGGTCACTGGACTGTATGATTGGAGAGGTGTTTGGTTCTGCCCATTTATAATATGTCTGAGACATATCTATTCACTATTCTGAAGCAAACTGTATGATTAAGAACAGAGACAACAGCCAGCAAGCCAGAAAGGTTATGTCATGTGTCTCTAGAAGTTTCTATACCTGTTCCAGCAATGGAACCAAAGTCAGTGAATGGATCTTTCTGACATGCACAAGGATGGGGAAGGGGAGGAAGGATATGGGGGGACAAAGAAAGAATGTGCAAGAATCCACAAAACTCTGTTGGTGTTTGTGTATCATGCTTTTTAAGCCTTCATAAACACCACTATATTCACTGAAACTGTAAATAACAAGATTGTTGTTTTCATGTGTTGTCTACTTCCACTTACTGTGATCCCTTTATGCTATTGTTTTTGTATATTTTGAAGGTTATGGTCCATTTACATCACTTTTATCAGTAGCTAGGTCACTAGACTAATCTTCTCTTATTCATTCAACATTGTTGCTTTCGTTTTCTAAACTCTGACTAACTTCAGACTAACTTCCTAAAACACTTTAAAGTAGCTTTCTTATTATCTCTTCATCATTATATTGATATCTTTTAGATGTCGTGCTGAAATCTGCCAAGTTCTATTTCAATATTATGCACAAAGAAATGTCTCTTTCTCATCCAAAACTGCACTGAAACCAATGAAAGATGCAGATTACAAACACAACCTGATTCTACTACTCGTCAAAGTTAATGCAGGTGACCTTATTGGTGAAACAGCAGTATCACATGTGTTTTATTGAGCAATGCAGCCAAATGGGCTCATCATATGATTAGAATGGGTTAATGGCAGCATTCTAATGTGTGATCCAGCCACCATTCTTGCTCTCGTAAGCAGTTTGATATTCTTCTCTATTGCCTGTAATGTTAGGTCCAAAATTTGTAGTTTACTTTCTGGAGAGGCTTTATTTTGTTTCTTCTGCTCCCCTTTCATTATGTTACTCTGCATCTTGTTCTTCAATGTCCAATCTCCAAGTATGTCCATTCCTAGTTGTAACTCCTTTTTTGATTTCTACAGAAACAGTCACATTATCTGCATATATAATGAAGCTTATCAATAGGTAATGAAATAATTGGATAGATCTTTGATTTTCTTGGGGAAATGGAGGACCATGACATTTTTCTAATGAATAGGATACACACGTATGAGCAAAACATAGTTGCAAATATCTTGACAAGTAGTTAATTGAGTATGATGTTAGGTTTATGAGGGCTATATTAGGTATTTTGTCTGGTCCACAGGCTTTCCTTTGTGGTAGGTCAGTGGATTTCTAAAGGGCATGTTTTTTGAAGGTGGTTCTGTGTAGGACAGGAATGGTGATTGCATGTCATGGTCCAAGTTTCTACTATAAATTGAGGTCTATCAGAATGTTAGGTGTTAGGGTGATTACAGAACTTCTGCATAGGCTACATCTTTTTCATTATTAGTATTCACTATGTGCTGATTATAGGAAAGGGTGGAATTTGAACTTGCTCTCAGGTTAGAGATTTGGCAACTCACCAAACAGAATATTGTTCTAGACCTAGATGCTGGAGAGCATGATTCCATTGTTTAGAAACATTTGCTGCCATTGTTTGTCTTAGTGCAGCATTAAGTCTTTGGAGTTCTGCTAGATTGCCATTGGTGATGTGCATTGTTGCGGCAGGAAGTGCCAATGGACCTGGTGGGAGAACTGCTGTATGGCATATTTGATGGTCTGTTCGAAGTGGTGGACAGCGATAGTGATTTCGATCTCACAAAGGTGCTCGATTGTTAATTGTGCATAGGTGACCCAATTGCCTTTATTAAAACTGTGATGTGTAGAGGTAGAAATGTTAGCTAAGGAACCTTCAACATTAGAAGTTGGTCCAAGGACAGCTCGTTAACTATGTTTAGTTTTACTGTGTACTAATGCAATATCTGATGAGCATTTCTTAATGGAACATGAAGCATGCTGAAGGAGTTTAGTGTTTTCTAGAAAACTAGAGCTATGGTCGGTAGTTCCATTAAGAGCTCCTGCTATGAAGATGCAATTGAAGGTCAGGGCGATGTGTAGCATCAGAAGATAGTGTTCTATTTAGCGCCTGGTGAGAATAGCGGTAGATTAAGACAACAGAGTATTTTAATCTGTCGGTAAAGTTTAAGTGCGTTTAATTGACAAATACATGCATTGGATCATCCGACTGGTTTGTGGCTACCTGAACGTGCACCTGCAAGAAAACAAGGAGCTGAACAGACTGCCTGTCATCTACCCTGTGGAGATGAAGAAGCTGCTCGGCCGATTCCCAAGGCAGCCCATACTCCGTTTCACAAACAATGTTCAATTTTTGCATTAATAGCCGCTTCTCATGCTCTGGTGTGAGCACTTGTGGTACTTCGGACGTTACTAGAAGTATGCTGAGCTGGAAATTTGAGCCCCTCCCCTTGAGTAATGTGTTTCCATGATTCACGGGTAATTGAGTATTTTGCAGCGCTGTGGTGCTCCTGCTCATAGCAGGGTGGTGAGCAACCAAAGAGCTCAGTTTAATCACCTGCAAATTTGAGGAGACCGATGCTAAATTAGGCTACCCTAGCAGTGTAGCTGGAAGGTGGAGGCGGGTAAGCAGCCTATCTATTTCCATCCGTTGGTTGCAACCGTCCCCACAGAGGAATCGAGGGTGTTGGTTTAAAATCTAAGGTACCGGTCTACAGGAAACCTATGGCCTATGGGGATTGACTTTGCCTAGCTACTTAATGGTATGCACAGGGATGCTCTACTATTAATTTTGGCTATTTTCCATGAAAGCTGAGAAAAGCGGAAATTTTAAGCATTTTGGAAGAAAAAAAAGGAGGGGGCTCCTTTCATCCTTCAAGCTACCAGTCAAGTGTCTAAAGTGTCCCAAAGTATGCTATTTGCCCACTTCAAACCCTATTCACGCCACTGATATCCAAACTTTGACCACACACCAATTGCTGAGAATGGGCATTTTTGACACCATGCTGCTGGATATAGGAAAAGCTTTTTCCAATGCCTGGAACATGGACTTGCATACAAACTCATATATACCAGGATGCCATGTGCTGCAGTTGTAGAACTGATTTACACTTCCTCTCTAATTGCATGTTATATGTTAAAGTGGAAGGCCAAGCTTTTGAATGCACACAATAAAGACAGAATTACTATAAGGCAGCATGCTGTTGTTGTTATTATTATTAATTCACCATTATTGTGAACCTAATATTTCAAAAACTTTTTTAAATTGTTAAGCAGTCATATCAGTTGGTTATAATAACTAGTACATGTTAATTGTTTTAAAATTGCACATATTCACATTCACTTTTTAAATTGTAATGATAATGTTTGTTATGCTAAGGATGTCAGCAATCACTGGTGAATGACTATAGATCTTATAAAATCAACATCTTTCAGTTATTGACAAATGTGTCAATATTCACCATTTTTGGACTTTTATTACTTAACCATTCTGTATTTTTTCAAGAACATGCTAAAGCTATCCTCTTTCATGAAAACATGAACTTATGGAAAAACTAAGATAATCAAATTAATGGGTCACATATTTCCCATTCCATACCAAGTATTCTGTCATAAATAAGATCAATGTTTTGCCTTCCATATAAAAGATTTGTGTTCTTGCTTATATAATAATGTTATGCACAATGCTGAATATGTATATAAATGGCAAGATAGTCAAAATTAAATCATTATTCAAAGTATATAAAATTCATGGCCATTATGAAGCCAATACTGAGCAATAAGATTATCTGTACAAAGTCATCAGATGACAGAGCACTCTGGAAGGTAAAGGTACGAGGGCTGGTTCGTAAGTTTCTGGCCTAACCATTTTCTAGGTATGATAAAGACAAAATCTATAATTCCCTTTTCAATATAGTTACCTTTATTGAAATACACTTCTCTCACCTTTGAATTAACATTTCAATCCACCCCCAAAATAGTCACAAGTCTTATCTGCAAAATGGGCATAAACAGCATCCATCACTTCTTCTTCACACTTAAATTTCCTTCCTGGAAGGTCCTTCTTCAGTTTTGAGTAGAGGAAATAGTCACTGGGAGCTAGATCTTGGCTGTAGGGGGGACAGTTGATCTCCTTGAAGCCATATTTCTTCACAGCTTCTTTGCAAGACCTAAGTGCACAGATGTGTTGTCATGAAGAAGGTGCACACCACCACTCAGCTTTCCTCGCCTTTTCTCTTTGATGGAAGTACGTAGTCTGCGCAGTAAGCCAGCATAGTACTCCCCATCTACTGTGGTGTTACTCTCCTTGAAATCAATGAAGAGAATTCCTTCACAGTCTCAGAAGATTGTGGCCACGATCTTCTTGGTTGGCTGAGTGACCTTGGCCTTTAGAGGCGGTGCTTCGCCAAGTTTACGCCACTCCATTGATTCTCTTTTGGACAAAGGATCATAGTAGAGAACTATAGTTTTATTTCCTGTAACAATGGTTTGCAGAACTTCTCTCTCATTGCCACGGCAGAGCCCCAAAAATGCCTGACATCAGATGACTGATTGCTGCTTTTGTACTGAGGAAAGAAATCTAGGCATCATCTTGCACTAACCTTATTCATATTTAAATGTTCAAGAATAATTCAAAGGACTGTTTTAGAAATGTCCAACCTTGCTGCTATTTCTGTAACTTTGAACCGCAGTCTTGCATAATTTCTCCTTCCACAAGAGTGATGTTTTCAGGAGTGAGCACCTCCAAGGGCCGACCTGGACACTCTTTATCTTCAATGCTTTCTCAACTCATTTGAAAAAGTTTGGCTCATTCATTTATATTAGAATATGGGGAGGATACTCCACCATATGCACTGTTCAATTGCTGTTTAATTTAATTTGGAGTAAAGTCCTTCTTTTGTGAAGAACTTAATAACAGCTCGATACTCCATTTTGAACATGACACAATCTTGTACCATAGCCTTCTTTATGCAACTATAAATGAACAACTGAACACAGCAGAGCAGAGGTTACATGTGCAATTATTTACTTAACAGATAAGGTATGACAGCAGGTAAGGGTTTTGTGAAGGCGATTATCCTTATCAACAAGGCTGGAAACTTATGGACCTACCCTCATAATGCATGAGATTACCAGATGTCAAAATCGGAGAAAATATTATTGGCAAATGCATTTTGAGAATTTGCTTAAAGTGGAGGACATAATCAAAGAAGTAAAATATTTTCAACAAAAATGTTCATGAACTGAACACCTGAGAAACCATTATAGGGGGTGCTTATATACTTCAGGAATTTTGGGATGATGGAGACAGCTGGTTTGATTATTAACAGATTTTTTGGGGGGGGTTATTTATGGACGTTCTTTAACATTTCAGGTCATCAGCGTCCCATTCAATTCAGGGCTTGAAACGGCCTCTTCTTTCAGGCTTGAGGTTCTTTTTCGTGCCGTAAATGTACGACATGGGATACACAGCTTTACTTCCCTTCCAAAGGAAGCCATACTTAGGATTATTACACCCCGAAAAAATCCATCGATCCTGGCTAGGTTTGAACTCAATTATTAACAGAGTATATGACAAACTAAGGGCTACAAGAAGGAGCAAGAGAAATGGAAAATCTCTGATTTTCTCTATTTATAAAGAAGAGTTAAATGAATAGAGGAATTACAGAAGTAATGAATGAATGAATGAATAGTGTTTAACACTCATTTTTACTACTGAGGCATCACAGGTAGTGGACACTGCTGATACAAGAAATGAAATGATAAAATGGAAAAGGATTATTTTAAGGAAGGAAACGTTCCAGGCCTAAGTTTAGGGTACCTCCCCAGCAATTGCCATTAATGAGGACTGAGGAAAGTGTGGAAAAATCCTCAGTCAGGGAGGATGGTCCTGGTGGGATTCGAACCACAGACCCTCCACTCACAAGTCCGTGCCTTAACGACCTCGGCCACTCGTGGCAGTAATTACAGAAGTAAGGTACTACATTCAGTATTTCGGCCCTATTAGTAACAATGGGTTTTTGGCCAATTGATTATATAATAAAGCTAAAGGGAGCAATTTACTGGCTTAAAAAGGAGAATTATAGAAATGAGAGAAATAGTTTGGAGTTGCAGTCACAGAATAAAAGATATTAAAAGCAAATTGGCAGCCAGCATGAATGGGAATGTGAAGTGGAAAGAAGAACTTATATCTTAAATAATATCAATATTTTCAGCTCCCTGGGTAGGGTCTGGGTATGGTCCCCTGGAATTCCAGTAGATTTCTGCTGACGAACTGGGTACTGGGACTTGATACAGCCAGGGTGGGAATTTTATAAGTGTTTGTTTGTTCATTATTATTAGTTAGTAGTGAAGTATAATTAGTAGATTTATCTACGATAAGGGTAGAAATCATATTAGGCATGAAAAATTTTGAAACAACTGGGGGTTAACACCTAAAATGGCGTGGGTCAGATGGGTGGAGACCCCTTAGTGGATGAAATTTTGTTTGTTGTGTTATTGCAGCAATGCTTTAATTAAAAGGGAATTTGTGTGGACATTTTAAAGGATTTAAGATTGTACCTTTTTTAATATGGTGTCTTTTGAAGCACCAAAGTTACCAATATTATTGTTATTATATTTTGGTATTGGTGTTAAATTTTGTGGATTATTGTATAATTACTCAGCACACCATAATAAATAAAAAAAATAATATTAATCAGAAATTAAAATTAAAACACATAAACCCTATTAAGGAGTAATACATTATTTAACATGTCATGCACAATATAAAACCTATTGGAACAAAATTAATAAATCATCTAATGATTTGTCATACTGTGATAAGCAAGGGACGCCAGAACATGTCCTTTTTGAGTTTGTACATTATCTATAATGTACCAAGGATGAAAGGAAATTTTAGGTGGCTTACAACTACCATTTATCATAAGAGATAAATTTTTATACAAGCATTTAGATAATCTGGCTCAAAAAATTAGTAGAATTGCATGGGAAGAAAAGTTGGAACAGGAAGAGACACCAACAGCTACGGTACAAGCTAAAGATGAAATTATAAGATCAGCCAGACTACAAATAATAAACTCAGCAAATACAATACCAAGTCATAAGGAAGGAGAGAATGAAAGGAATAGTGAAGATAACAATAGCAGAGTATAAGGCTGAGAAGAAAAGAACAAAAAGTAGATGAAGAGGAAGGACAACAGTGGAGCTAGGAGTAAAAGAAGAAATTGGTGATAATTATATCAATGATTGCAAAACAATAACTAACAGCATAACAATTAGAGAGAAATAAATTGAGGGAAGGAGAAGAGGAAAGAAGACTGAATCAAGACTAAAGATAGAAGAAGGGAGTGATAATCGATCACAAATATATCATTAACATAACATCAACAAATACTCAACCATTCAACTAATGAAGGAGAAAGAAGACTAAGAGTAGACATGATGGTTATTATAGTAAACAACACACTACAAAAGGAGGAAATGAATGAAGATGGAGGGAAGGTAAGGATCACAGGGAAGAAGGAGCCATGGGTAAGCAGTACAAGAAGAAGGAAATGGTGGTAATTAAAAGGGGATAGTAAAAGTGTTAAGTGTTTGATGAGTGTGCAAGTTCAGTGATAAATAGTAATGAAATACCAGATAAGTTATATAAACAATGAAAGCAGTGAACAAATAGTAAATTGAAAGTAGTGAATAAGGATTATATCTACATTAATATTAGTGATATGGCAGTGATAGCAAGGAATGAAAACATACTTAAAGTGAATGCTCAATATATTAAATGAATTAAGTTAGGAAAGGTAGAGTTCAAAGCATGTATTAATATTGTAAGTTCAAGAACATATAAACATTAAAACCTAAAGAGAAATAATGATTTAAATAAGAAGTGAATATAGAATGTGGAACTAAAACTAAAATAGGAATTAAATTCTCTTAGATAAATAGGGTAAGGTAGGGTAAGGGTGCACCAGCACCCTTTTCATTCAGTATCTGATGGTCAATTTAGTTCTTGTAGTTAGCTGGTTATCAGCTAATGGTAACTATTGGTTCCCAGTAGAATGTGAATTATTAAATTACTTAAAGAATTGTTTGATTCTGTCCTCTGTTTAGTTTATTATTATTATTATTATTATTGTTGTTATTATTATTATTATTATTATTATTATTATTATTATTATTATAATAATATTAACTTTTCTTTTTATAAATTATGCTCTGTAAAATGTATTATGTATAATGAAATAATTTTTAATAAATAACAAATGATAAAATTTGAAATATATGTCCCGGTAAAGGCAACAGTGTGCTGGGATTGAGTATTGTATATTTTATTTTTATTTATTTTTATTTATTTATTTATTTTTTTTTAAATTCCAGTACACAGCAGTAGCAGTTTGGATAAGTAGAAATTGAATATAATTTTAAATGTTTTAAAGCTTGTTTAGAAAGGGGAGAGCTGCAGACAGCATATTGTAATTAACATTTTAGTATACAAAATTTTGGAACAAAAATGGTATATATTTTAATACTGTTGTATATTCTCCAAACATAATCATTTGTAATATAATAAATTATTATTGAGGAATTCACTCCAATTTTACTAATTTTGTTCCACTTACTTGCACATGTTTCATTTGTCTCATTTGTCTTTTCATGCAGACTAAATATTTATCTTTTTCTCTTTTTAAACTTTGGCATTAAAATTAACCATGGTTATCATAAAGTTGATTTTTGGATCTTTATCAATGTTTAACTTAATTTATGTATGACCAGAACTATTATTTGAAACTGCACCTTTTTTCTATTTTTGGGATAAAGGAAAATGCTTTATTGTAGCTATGAGCATCAAATATTAACTGTTGGAACAAAGTTCATTTTTCATAAATACCCTTGGATATAGGCACACAGCAATTTACTGCAAACTGCTTGATATTTTAAATAAAAGTATGTTTTATTTTCCTTATTTGCATGATCCATAGTTTCTCAGCAGTCCAACTGTGGATCAGAATATATTTTCTGTGGTGATAGTGATGATAACATCAAAAAAAAGCAGAAAGAAAATTTCATTAGTATTTTGATGAGCAAATTAAGTTAAAACTAGACCTTCTACAAAAGTCCTACTTATATTGGGGTGGAAGGGGGGGGGGAAACTAAATGTTAAAGAAAACGATGGATGTGAACTTTGTGTCATTTGACCTGGATATTTAACAAAGGCTACTTGTTGCATTGTCTACAATTCTCTAAAAATCAAAAGAGAAAATGTATGGTAGTCATCTATTGTCTGGTTGAGGTAAATTGGCTTTAGTTAAATTATGCAGTACCATAGATAATAACATATTTTCATAATGTTTCGATTGAGCATGAGTGCAAAAGTATATACATTTTAAAGCATGATGAGACTGAAAATGTAGAATTCAGTGTTATGTGGAAATAGTTCTGCTGAACTCAAAATGATGTGTATTATTTTATTTGTGTCCTCGTGCTCCATGCAGGCATCATCTTGTAATTGGCATTTGTATTTAACCCACTAGATATAGAGTTAAGCTTTAACATTCAGTTATAGTTAAATTCCAATGATTAAATAAATTAATTTGTTATTGTGTCACAACTCAGGTTATACTCACATTTCTTTATTTTCAGCAGGTTCTACAAATGAAGACAACACACAGATATTTGTTATGAACAACTACTTTGGCATAGGAATAGATGCAGATTTGTGTTTGGATTTTCATAATGCACGAGAGGAGAATCCAAACAAATTTAATAGCAGGTAAAACCATTAATTCTTTTTCCATTTATTGTTAAGAAAAACATTGACAGTTAGAATTTCTATAGTTGTTAACTTATTTCATTTATGTATCATTTTCTGCATAATTTATTTGCTGCCTGTTGTATGGTTAAGGGATATTAATAAGGGGAAGACACATTGATTAGGTTGCCAATTTTCTTTAACTTCTTAAGGTGAATCTGTGTGAAGAAAAGGAGACACATATTTGAGTGATACAGTTAATGTTGGACATTAATGTTATTTTCAGTGCTGTTGTACTTTTATAATGTAACTGAACACTACTTCTTGGCTTACTCATGTTCCAGCAAATTTAAAATAGGGTCATCTTTAATGGTATCTTGAGTAAAGTTTTATATCTAAGGCCCCCTGATAATCCAGCAGATTAATGGGCTCATAATCACCTCTAACTACCAAAAACATTTTGTATGCAAAAAGAACGTTGTATTTTCATGGGAAAGGAGAAAGAAAAAAGTACATTATGAGATGGAAAAAGGAAGAATATGCAAAAATTATTGCAAAAATTATGGCAGAATTAAGCATTACCAATTATGCTTTTGATGTAAAACATTAAAATTCTGGTTGTTGATACTACTCTAACAAACTTCATTTAAAAAGTACTAATTTCATTTCATTTCTATATATGCCTAAAGTATACACACACAGGTGGCTAGTCAGCACAGGTATAAAATTTAAAACAAGTTTGTCAAAAATCATTATTAGAAAGTTATTTTAACGTCAAAATATGAATAGGTTTGTTTTAATACATTTTGAGCAAACATTAAAATACTTATTTTTCATATGTACATATAGAGTGCTGAGTTAGCTATCTGTTAGGTACGAGCTCCTGTTTTGTAGAAAAAGAAAATAAGGCCCAATGAGAGTGGATTTGATGGTGTATAGAGTAAGAGTTGGGCAGTATGCAGCTAAGTGTAATAAATCAAATAGAGGTAGGAAGAGATCAAGAATGCTTTAATTATTGGAATTATTGTGTCAGTTTTGTTAATTAGTGGTGAGGTTAAAATGAACCCTGGCCAAATTGATTAAGGGAAAAAGATTCTAGGCTAAATTGATGGGTTAGAAAAAGCTTTAGCAATAAGATGAGTGCAATTTCTCAGGATATTAAGCAAAAGATATGAAGTTTAGGTATTAAAAAGGGAATTTAAGAAGTCAAAGGAAGAACAAAAAAGTTTGAGGACAAGAATTGTAAGTTTAATTTGGTGTTTACTGGAGTTAAGAAAGAAAAGGAGTTTGGGTCCAATTGGAGGTGCAAAATATTTTAGAGCAAAAACTTGAGATAAAACTGGGAGGATGGGAAAGCTCAGGTGCCTTTTGGGTGGGAAGACAAATTGGCAAGAGAGAAATAATAGTAAAGCTTATTGTCAGGAATACTGTGTATGATATCTTACATACAGCAAAGAAACTTAAAAGCAGCTAACATTTTCATCAATAAGGACTTGTCAATGGAAGAGAGGTAAATGAATAGGAAGATGTACTAGAAATGAAAGATGTCAGGAAAGAAAGCTTATATGCGGAATATGCAACTTTGGATTAATGGAAAGGTGACCACTTCAAATAAAAAGGAGCCAAGTACTGATGATAGAAGTGAGCAAAAGGATATGAGTCAGGATTGATGTAACTAGAATGGGAAGCAGAAGATTGGTTGGTTTGCCCATCTTTGTGACAAGCAAGGAGAGGGGGATGACTGGCAACAATGACACAAGAGAATGTGTTGGAGCTTCAAGGTCAAGTAGGAGGAGTAATGATGACATCACCACATAGGAAATAGTCACTGGGCACGCAATTGTCACAAGAGATTAAATATTTGGCAGGAGGGGAGATGGAAGGAGGACACGTCACTATGGATTCCAGTATTGTGTCAACACTATATGAAAACATTTTAGAACTTGACAGTATGATACAGCAGTATGCAGGAAGATATATGCATCTTTGCAGTATCAAGAGTCTGCAGTGACAGGGATCCAGCTCAGAAGTAGGAAGAAATTGGAGAAGTTAAGAACTAAAACAGATTAAGAATAGGGTGAAAAGGAGGAGATCGGTTCTCTGAGGCTGGGTTTTTGGAGTTGTAAGGTTTGAAAAGGAATTTGTCTATGGGTTTTATAGGTTTATTGGTTGAAAATATGTATTTATTAGCATTAGTTGAAACATGATTAGAGGATAGTGATGGGATTAGAATGACTGAGTTTGAATTTATAGGTAAAAGGGGTTTGAGAAGGAATATAAAGAAAGGTATGTGCTTTATTTGGCTTGGTGCTATTAATTAGAAAGGAATGAAAGGGTAAGATTAAAGAATGGAGTTCCAGGATGGAGGGTGTAATGTGGGTATTTTTTTAACATAGTTAACATTGTGTTTAAGGATAGTTCATAACCCACCCACAAACTCCCAGTTTCACAGCCCAGATCTCACACACCAGTAGGGAAATGAGATGGAATAAATTAGACAGGAATCTTCTATGGTAGAATTTTTATTGCTCGGAGATCTCAATGCATGGAATAGGAATTTGCAAGTAAAGTATTCGGGCATATTAGATGATTTAGTTAAAGAGGAAGATAAGGGAAGTGTTATAGGGAAGAATAAGGATAAAGAAGTGAAAGTCATATTGTAATAATAATATTTGTGAACTTCAATATTAATTCAATTTGGAATCGAACACAGTGAAACATGCACTAATAATCTCTGTGAGTCGGAATATTAAAACACTCTTTCTGGTTTCACTTAAATGAGATTTTACTCAGGACATACGTTTCATGGACATTTTTTCCACATCATCAGCTGTTCATGACTCATGATTAACAGAGATTATTTGTGAGCTTATTGCTATTTAAATAAATTTATATACTCATATTATTTCCCATTTTGCATATGGATGGTAGCTTTCTTATATTTTCTGAGTAAATAACATACTTCCATTTTTAAGTAATTTTAAATTTCTCTTAGTTTTAAGGTATCTATTTTTTTTTAATCATTTTGGAATAGATTGTAAAATATTGCTCCATTGTTTTTATTGCCCTGTTGTACATGTTAAGTATATTTGAGAACATACAAAGTATGAAAGGGAACTCATGCTCTGGTAGATTTGATTCCAAAATTTTTCAGTTTTGATGAACACCATAAAACAAATGTTCAAAATGTCTAGCTCCTACCTGATAATAGATCTCACTCAATGTCTTATTGTGGCGCAAAGATGATATCTATTGATCTGTATCTTTTAAAAAATATGTCTGATTCTTTGGCAAACTAGTAAATATATTAAACAGGTTAACACTAACCCCACTTAAATACAACATTAGATTGATTGATTGATTGATTGATTGATTGATTTATGGACGCTCTTTAACATCTCAGGTCATCAGTGTCCCATTCAATTCAGGGTGTGAAACGGCCGACAAATTTTACTCAGAGACCCCTCTTTCAGGCTTGAGGTTCTTTTACGTGCTGTAAATGTACGACATGGGACCCACAGCTTTACTTCCCTTCTGAAGGAAGCCATACTTAGGATTTTTGCACCCAAAAAAAATCCATCAGTTCTGGCTGGGTTCGAACGCGCGATCTTGGGTTTAGGAGGCAAGTATGGTAACCACTACATCACCAGAACTGATATACAACATTAGGACATGTAAGTGGGGTTAGTTTTAACATATTTAATACATTCTAATAGGATATACATATTACCATTCCAATGTCTGTAGCCTCCTAAGTGCAATTTAAATAATGCCACAGGACATTTATCAAGAATTTGCTGCATTATGGCACTCTCATACATTTCAGTATCCATGCCCACAGATACCTGAATATAAGGTATTCTGATCCATGAATAAAGATGGATCAATTGCCTGAGCTCCATGCACACCTGGGTTAAACCCAGTAAAATTCTACTTGTGGGCAATGTGAAATCATTGGTGTATTTGTTTCTTGTAAATGATGTGAAAACTGCAATCAAATTGTGGCAGATTATCAGACAATATGCAACATGCTAGAAATTTGAGATGTTTTCATAAGATAATAAGGCATCAAAGTGAGCATTGGCAGCTTGTTACTAGTATAATTTGCAGCCTTACTGTAGTCCAAGTTTTACATCCCTCTTGTTTGATAGATGAGAATTTATTTTTTTTACTTTGCATACATAATATATAATGCTGCATTAATATGGAACACTCAGGAAACACTTTAGCTTGTCCCATGATAGAAGAAAAGCATGAAATTTTCACATAGATTAAAGGAATCAGCTAAGGGTTGGCTGATGACCTTTAACAAATTAGTTGTTGAAATCCATGTAAAATTCATTTTGGCATACTTCTAACATATGTCTGATCTGCTAGCTCATTGAATTGTTTGTATTCTTCACCCTATCAGGAAACAGAAAGTAAGAACTTTCATAAGTCAGAGTTTGGATGTTATAGTGATGTTTTGTGATTCAATATTAAATGAAAGAGAACTCTAAAGCTGTTGCCTGGATGTTTTCAGACTCCTGTTACAAATAACTATATTTTATTTTCATATTTGTTGCTTAGCCAATTTGGAAATATGTTCTTCAGTCATTATTTCCTAAGGAAGGTTATATGGTTATAAAACTCTTATATGGTTATAAAACAGGTATTTGGTTCTGAATAACCAAGGTGTAGTCCCGAAAATTCTGATTATTTTTATCAGCTCTCAAAAGACTTTAATAAATTATATGACAAAATAAATTTTAAGAAAGGGACAGATACTTCAATGTGCTGACAATCTTGCCTACTTTATAATACATAACGTTTGGTGTTCAATTGAGTTCATTGTAGAACTGTAATATGAGAACTATGGTATTGAGCATTTAGTCAAGAAATTTCTTCAAACATTTTAAAAAGCTGGCACAATTAATGAGTTGTTCTGTGCAGTGATCATAATTATGAATGCAGTTGTGAAAAATTTAAATATTATAGTCACAATCTTCCTTTGCTTCAATGATCTCATGTGTGTTTATCTTTATACTTTTGCACAACATACACATCAGTATCAATATTCTCTCTGATCCTATTATGGTATTAAAACTATGAACATTATTTCTTGCTTTCAGTGGATCATCCTCTCTTGCTGGACAAAGTACAAAAACTTCTCTTGTCATATCATATTATTTTAATCTGTGGATCCTCTAATGAGTTTAACTGACTGTTGGAGTTGGACTAAGTCTAGGAATAGATTTCATCAGCAATTTCATGCATTGTGCACTTTTGATGAAATTGTCACACTCTTCATATTTACAAATTTTAACTCGTACAGTTTGTCAGAAATGGTAAATTTTTTACATTGTTTACATTAGAATACCATCTTAGAAAAAATACATATTAATGGTAACTTAAAGTACTTACATTTAGTATATTTACAAAGCTGAATTAATTTATTGAAGAAAAATTAGTACACCTATGGCAACCTCGGGTTCCACAACTCAAGACATCTGCTCCGCATTTTTTTGCCACCTGGCGTTGCCACTAGGAGCTGCCCCAGACGACTTAAAGTGCCAGCCGCGCCGGGAGTTGGAGCCCTCTGTGCGAAATAATACAAACTACTACAAATATATGTATCATGAGTGTTGAATAAATAGTAGGAGTCTAAGAAGGTACAGCCTTATTATTGGTGGTTAGTGTAAACACCTATCCTTTGCTACCTTAACCACATTGATGACCCCGATATTGTAACCCAGTATGTCCCATGAAAAAAAACCCACGCGACGGAGGCGCTATATACAGATTAGCCGTACGGCTTTTGGCCGGATGGACCAGCACAATGGTTCGCGCAAGCAGAAGCACAATTCCAGCTCGCCGGCATAACTAACGAATAAACAAAGTTCAATCATATAATTTCGCAACTATATCACCTGCTCACGTCGGAAATGGAAGGCATCATCACTACTCCCCCGGACCAATCGTATCATACACTGAAGTCCGAATTAGTCGCCCGCCAGTCATCTTCCAAGGAACAGCGGGTGAGACAACTTCTGACCCACGAGGAGATTTTTTTTTTCATTGATTTATTTACTGACGCTCTTTAACAGCTCAGGTCATCAGCGTCCCATTCAACTCAGGGCGTGAAACGGCCGACAAATTTTGCTCAGAGGCCTCTCTTTCAGGCTTGAGGTTCTTTTTCGTGCCGTAAATGTACGACACGGAACCACGGCTTTACTTCCCTTCCGAAGGAAGCTATACTTAGGATTTTTACGCCCGGACAAATCCATCGGTCCTGGCCGGGCTCGAACCCCGATCTTGGGTTTAGGAGGCAAGTATGGTAACCACTAAACCACCAGGACCGACCCACGAGGAGATGGGAGACCGAAAACCGTCGCAGTTTTTTCGGTACTTGAAAAGCCTGGCACCGGACGTCCCGGAGATTTTCTAAGAAACACCTGGTTGATTCGTGTGCCTGCCTACAAATCATCAACACCTGCCAATCCAACGCCACACCGTTGATGACGTCTCCCAGGTGGCATACAAGTTCATGAGGTAACTACCTCCATCTACCGTCGCAGCTGTCGCGCCCTTCTGGGACACTAACGAATTCTTGCAACCGATTGGGGACCTCACACGCTAGGTAGCAGCTCTCAGCAACCTATATGCTGTCGTTCACGCTCACGTGATCCGCGACGTGAAAACCGTTCTACCTGTCGACAAGAGAGCTCCTTCTGCTGGTACGACCAACGCTATAAGGAGAAGGCACAGGACCACACCCTGTTCCTATGACCAGCAGGAAAATTCGAAGCAACCGCCAGTGGCGACAAACGGCTACCCACCCTCTCCTGCCTACCTTTTCGTCACTGACACTTCCACCAAACACTGGTATCTATTCGACACTGCTCAGACGTTTGCATATTTCCTAGCAGACTCATCATACGATGCAAGGAACGGAGCGACTACCAGCTGTATGCAGCCAACGAGTCAACCATTCCACCTACGGTTGGTCTCCTATCAAATTCGACCACGGATTTCTTTGCGATTTCATCTGGAGTTTCACTGTGGCCGATGTTCAAGTGCCAATAACCGGAGTGGATTTCCTTTCCTGCAATCTTCTTGTCGATTGTCGCAACAACCGTCTCCTGGACGGAACTACCAAATGGTCCATGCCAGGAATATCTGCCCCGCCGCATGTCGCAAGTGTCAAGACCATCCACATGAGCATTCCTATAAACGAGGTGCTGTACGAGTTCCCTGACCTCGTCCGATCAGCTGGGCAGCCACTAAAAGTTCGGCACAGCACCGCCCACTTCATCCGGACAACATTCGGCGCAGCAGTTTCGTGCCCTCCACATCGGTTCGCCCAAGACCATCTCAGAGTAGCGAAATCTGAATTTTGTGCTTTGCTCCTGGTCGTCAGCTCTGCTCAATAAGGACGACAGATGGGCCGTGCGGAGATTACAGAATGCTAAACACTCGAACAATCCCAGATCGGTACTCCATCAGGCATAACCATGACTGTGCCCACCAAATCGCAGGATGCGCCATGTTCTCCAAGATCGATTTGATAAGGACATGCAACAAAATCACCGTCCACTCGTATAATACTCCGAAAACGACAATCATAATGCCTTTCGGCTTGTTCCAATTCCCATATATGTCTTTTGGCATGCGGAACGAGGCGCTGCTTTTCGTACTTGCACAACATTTTGGTAGCATCTAAGACCTCCAACGAACACGAAGTATACCTGCGAGCAATTTTCCGACATTTCGGGTAGCAAGGGGTCCTGATCAATGCCGCAAAATGCATCTTTGGCTACCAGGTCTCTGCGGACGGTTCCCGTCCAATGGAAGACAGGATTACTGATCTCCACGCCTTCGCCCCTTTCCAGATAATTCGACAGCTCCGCAGGTTCATCAGTAAGATCAACTTCTACCGACGTTTTCTACACAACGCTGCCGCGATCCAAGCTCCACTCCAAACACTCCTGTCAGGCTCCACGGTTAAAGAATTCTAGCCTATTAACTAGACGCCTGAACTTCTTCACGTCTTCGAATATTGTAAAGCGCGTCTTTCGTTCGCCACCCTCCTGAAATACCCGGACTCCTCAGCTGCCTTGGCATAAGCGATGCTTCGGGATCCGCGATTGGCGCAGTTCTCCAACAGACTCGGGGAATATTGAAACCGCTCGCTTTCTTCTCGAAGAAGTTGTCTCCACAACAACAGAAATACAGTACTTAGGATAGGGAACTTCTAGCTATCTACGAAGCCGTAGAGCACTTCCGACACATGCTGAAGGCCCACCAGCTCACTATATTCACAGACATCAATCCTCTGATATCATCTTTCCTGCAAAAGACCGGAACTTCTAGCTATCTACGAAGCCGTAGAGCACTTCCGACACATGCTGAAGGCCCACCAGCTCACTATATTCACAGACATCAATCCTCTGATATCATCTTTCCTGCAAAAGACCGACACTCTTTTGCCCGTCGGTTTCGGCATTTCGACTTCATATCCCATTTCTCAACCCCTTTGAGAGCATCTCAGGTATAGATTACGTCGTAGCCGACGCCCTGTCACGTGTTAACTCCGCTTCCGGAACCATCAACCTCCAGAACCTGGCGGACTCACAGGAACGGGATCCAGAACTTTGTCAATTGTTGCAATTCGTGGTTTCTCTGCAGCTCCGGCACCCCGACTGAACTATACCTTGACACTGCCTCCGGCAGACCAAGCCACCCTTCCGATGACTTGCCAGAAAGACAAAATCTCGCCACATCCGTACACACACCTCCGACAGAGTTTCCTATTCCCCAAGGCCGTTTCTTACACATTCATATCGACCTGACCGGGCAGCTACTTGCATCCTCGTGTTATCGCTATTGCCTAACCGCAATCGATTGATTTAACCGCTGGCCGGATTCCTTTAATCGACATCGCGGCCGAAATCGTTGCCAAAGACCTCCTCTCAGGCTGGATCGCCCTTTTCGGTTGTCCTCAGCAGATTACTACTGACCAAGGACGACAGTTCACATCCCAGGTTTTCCAATCGCTCTCCAAGATGTGCAATATCCCGCTGTCTAGGACTATGGCATATCATTCGGCCGCAAATGGCTTGGTCGAACGTCTCCACCGTTCCATGAAGGCCGCCATCATGTGCTATGCCAACCAGTTCTGGTTGGACGCCTTACCCCTCGACCTCTTGGGCTTACGAACAGCACACAAGAAACCAGCACCGAATGACGCGACGCAATTCAGCCGCAACATCTTGCGGAGCTCCTGCAATATATGGAGAACCTAGGCGTAGACCGCCTACTAAGCATGGTCATTTCGCAGTTTTCATACACCCAGCCCCTCTCACATGTCTTTCTACGCGTCTTGGAGTCGCCATACTGTGGACCCTACCAGGTACTGGAGCAGTCCGACAACTTTAAATTCCTGGTCCACGGCCGGCCGGTACCAGTGTCGACAGATCAGCTGAAACCTGCAATTCTCATAGAGACAGACGCCGTATCATGCCCGACGCACACTTCAAGAAAAGCTCCACCCCAGACCCGCCAACATGTAACGCCGAGGGACGCTGGCCACGAGATCGGGACGCAGAATCCGGTTATCCGGACTTCTTCCAGCTCTGATCAATTCTTCCGCGCGGGGGGATGATGTGGCAACCTCGGATTTCACAACTCAAGACATCTGCTCCGCATTCTTTCGCCGCCTGGCGTTGCAGCTAGGAGCAGTCCGAGGCGACTTGAAGACATGTGCTTTGCCGCAGATAGCAAGATAGCCGAGTGCCAGCCGTGCTGGGAGTAGGAGCCCTCTGTGCGGACTAATACAAACTACTATAAATATATGTATCCTGAGTGTTGAATAAATAGTAGGAGTCTAGGTTGTTAGTGTCAACACCTATTCTCTGCTCCCTTAACCACACATTTATTTTTTTATTGTATGAAATTCTTCTCTGTATAGTGAGTGATAATGTATCGTTTTAATGTTAACTTGAACTTATGTTTGTTAGTATGCAGTTTCTTTATAGATGATGGAAGTGAATTAAAAAATACTATACCATTGTAGTACACACTTTTTGGAGTGCGTGCAAATTGTAACTTGGTCTGTGTCTGAAATCTTTGTTAGGTATATCTGTGTTTTTATATGAATACTTCTTAGTTGTCTACTTCAAATAAGTGTCTAGCATTTGAATTATACACCAATTCACACTCTAAGCCAAAATTTGATTTGCGAGTATAAAAGTGGATGTACTTGCATTTGGATAGTGATACATGCTCATTGCTTGGGCCCTGCCTGTCTCAACACTCCAGCTGTCATACATTTGTGCAATTAATTTAGTAGGAGTTTCCTTTAAAATATAATCTATTATTGTCAAAATGTATGTCAATATTGCATCAGAATTTCTGCAATTTGATTAAAAAATCCCTAGAATTTTTCATATGCCATGGCATTATTTCATATCAAAAAATACAGCTAACTGAGCGCATTCTGAAATAGCAGTTGTTTCATTGTCCACTACTAAAATATATTCTACCCTTTCCATTTCTTCTCAGATTTTTTCAAGACCAAAACTTATACTTAGCAGTTCATGCATAGTCTGAGAGACTGATTGCTAGATTAGGCCAAACCTACCAGATTGCTGGGAGCTGTGACAGATGTGTAAGTTACATATTAACTTTCATTCTGAAAAAGGAGGTCAGTGTATAGTTTTAGGTTCTGACCTGTCTGCTATGTATCCAGATTCAGAGGAAGGATCTGCATACAGCTGTATTTTGATGTTTCTTTAAACATGTTACTGAATACTGTCAAATTTCCTCACTTTCATCATGCCTATACAGGGAATTTCAAAGGTACTAGAAAACTTGATATAACCTATTATTAATGTAATATATCTGCCCTTTTTCTAATTTTTGTTTTTTTCCTTTCACACTTGTCAGTTGTGTTTTTCTAAGTTTTCATGGTAGATGTGACTCAATATTACAATGTTTCTTCTCTGTACAATGTTCAAACTAACTAATTATTGGCATGTCTCTCCTATACCAGGTGAGTAAAGTTTAACTTCATTGCATTTATACACTGCATACTGGCATCAATAACTTCCTCAGTAAATGGCAGCACTTATTCATAAATTGATGGCAAAATCAACAGCCAGTTATCTAGAACTTTCCTTACTCTGTATATCTATATTACCAAGATTAGTCATTCCATTCTTATTCCATATCTGTATTTCCAAACAATAACTGGTTAAGACATTTCTAGTAAACATATTCCCAGGTATATTCATCATACATTTTAACATTTATTTGTTTTATATACCCACAACTTCCTGCAAATTTTGCTTGTTGTATTAAATATTGTTATTCCAAAACTTTTATCTGCACTTTTTTTATTAATCTAGAGGAAAATACTGTTAATAAATTTTCAATATTATTCATATTTTCTTATAAAATTGTAAAATGAACCATACATAAAAGATTAAATTTATGAATAACACAACATATCCCATAAAACGAAGTTAATCCATTAAAGCCCAACTTATTATTTTTTTTTCAGAAAAAAAATCATATCAAGTGTATTAGTTCAGTCTGCAGCATACTAAGGATATTTGTATTGTTGTTTTTCCCACTATGCACCCAGTAGCTGAAAAATCACCTATTCTGTCAATTGTCTGCTAGGCATTTATGTTATCAGAATATACTGTAACAGTGAAACATTTTTGACCCTTCATATATTTTATCTTTAGCTTTCATTATTTGAAATAAATTTATGTCATTTCAATCTCTACTACACAATTATTGCGGTACATTTTACTTCTTAAGTCTTTATCAACTCTGGTAACGTTTGGAGCATCTTTGGCAGATTGTTACATCACATTTTTTGCAGAATGTTTAGGGTTTACAGCCTTCTATCCAACAATGTTTCTGTGAGGAGCAGTTTGCCATTTTTTATATACTTTTTAATGCCCATTTTAACTACTGAGGCATCACAGGCAATGAACAATTGACGATAAAATGAGGTGAAATGATAAATTGAGAAAGAATTATTTTAAAGGAAGGAAGTGTTCCAGGCTTAAGTTAGGGTGCCTACCCTGTATTATTTGTCATGGATGAGGATGGAATAAAACCTGGAAAATACCTCAGTCAGGAAGGGCAATCCTAGTCAGTATCAAACCTCAGCCTTTACCATTAAATGACCTTTTCCATCAAACCTCAAATCAAACTGCATTATATGAGGTGATGAAACTGAGCACCCTATCTGCTTCTGGTTTGAAAATACCATTATATTGGACAGTCAAGCATAGTTGGAATTCCAACAGCCCAGGAACTCTCATCCATGTATTTCTCTGTGAATAATCATTTCATTTACAACATCTGTGTCCAACATTCTTATGAGTAGAGCCCAGTACTACTTTTTCCTTGGATTGAAGTGGTCTAATTCCATACTATCCAATCATGATGGTCCACTCCATCCATATTCTTTTATGGTGCTTTATGACTAGCATTTGCTGTACATTGATCATCTGTCTTGTATTTCCATTCCATCTGGTTACAGAAGCCTTTGGCTCCACTACACCAAAGTTTGATCCTATAGTAACTCATTTATTATCATTCCATTTCAGCATTAGTGTCAAATTTTTAATCACTGTTCTTATTCATTAGTGATTTTGTATAATGGAGAGGGTTAACTTTCAATTCTGTTTTCTCTCACAGTTCCTGTAGCTAAGAATCCAAGATTCTGAACATGAACAGAAAACCCCTATTTGTATCAAAATAGATGTCTTGAGACTAGGGGTGACCAATGAAATGAGCATGTATAATACCATTCTATGGCTAATCATTTTTGCTATGGGCTTCACTTGCATCTGTATCCTTTCCACAGTATAATCAAATTTATAGCAGTACTCATTACAATTACACAAAGCCCACATCTTCTAACAAGATTGGATCAGTGTATGTCAAAAGAATTGTGGACATAATATTTTACTATCACCTAATCTTTTGCAAAATGTGCTGAAAATATACCAAACTGTTGAAGGAAGCATTTAGCATTGATATAAATGTCTCACTTTGAATCTTTTATTTTACTTTTGATCATTAGCAAGAGCATTATCATTGAAATGAATCATGCTTTTCAGTGTTAGGTAATGATTTCTAGACATTATATTTTTTATAATATTCAATCCTAAATCAGGTTCCTTTGACTAGTAGAGGCTTTCTAAGCGAAGTGTGTGGTATCCTGAAAGTAATAAGAAACAGTCTTAGTTCATCAGGATTAAAATTTATGTAATATTTTTGTACTAGTCTGCATAGTATACAGATTCAAAATAAAATAAATTATACTGTAATAATTTAAATTTGTTTCTCCAATCTCAAATGGTATGCATTTTCTCAAATTTCTTTTCATTTCTTCCTATTTCATTTTAAGCATGATGAATTTATCAAATGTTTATGTATATTACATTTTTTGTACTTTGCCATTTGGTTGTAGAGTTTTCCATTTTTAGTTGATTTTTGCAGGCCTGGAATAGTCATTTCAGGTAAGCTGGTCTTTTCAGAAGCAGTAAAATGTAGTTCCATTGATTCAGCAACATCTTTCATATCTGCTATCCCAGTTGCATCACCAGGTGGTCATTCATAGCTGTCAAACTATCTGGATCTGAAGGTAGTACTAAATGTTCAACTTTCTCACATTGATCATCAGTCTTATAAATAAAGTGATAATCATTTGTAATATCCAGTACTTCTTTTAGTATTACCCCTTTGAACACTATGAGGGCAGCTATTTCATTTTTGGGATTCTACTTAATAGAAGTTCATAACTCACCAATTCTGTCTATTTCATTTTCAAGTAGTTTTCACACTCTCAATTAAAATTGCATCCTCTGGAACGAATCATGGTAACAATCACATCATGCTTCTTTAGAGATGGCACAAATCCTGTAACTCTTTATCTAAATTCTAAATAATTAAAGAAAGTACATAATTTCCTCCTTGATTGCATAAGACCCCAGTCTCCAGTTCATCAGCAATTAGTTGACATTGATAATAGATATATATATATAGAATTGACACAAATTAATGTGACATGAGTAAAAAGTTAATATCTACAATAGTCTGTAAATAAACTACCAGACTTATGGGCTGTGGTTGACTTCATCATTTCAAAGTAGCAAAAAAAGTAACAAAATAATAATTTTCTTTTTTATTACATATACTATAATCATAGGTGTTTAGTATTAATTTACATATATAAATAAAATTGAAGGAAGAAATGAAGGAAATAAGGAAGAGAAGTAAATGAATCGGGTAAGAAATTTTGTATACCGTTTTACATTAATTAGTTAATGGCAGTTATATTCTTTTAGCATGTCCAAATAGCCATTTTATGGTTTTAAACTAACAATGGCAAAAAAAACTGAACATTTATGATATTTTGCAGTGTGCAGTATGCTGTTTCAGCTTATAGAATGCCCACTGTCATGCTCACTGGCATAACAGAGAAATGTTGGGCCCCCTTGCAAAGTATAATTTGCACCCCTTAACAAAATGATTCATTATCGTGCATATGGGCTGTAGCATGTATTCGACCACAGGAAATATAAAATTTGGTAGGCTGACATGACCTCGGATGAGTTTTTTTTTTGATTTATTTATGGACGCTCTTTAACATCTCAGGTCATCAGCGTAAAGGATGAGTTTGAGGCATTAAAATTTGCCTGTATTATTATTACCAGTAGGCAGTGTATTATTATTATTATTATTATTATTATTATTATTATTATTATTATTATTATTATTATTATTATTGGTGGTGCTGGTGATATAAGAAATTGGGAAATAAAATAATTGTATTTCCTAGATACATGGTACACCGTTTCTCTCCAAAATCTGGCATAGGAACACTGTAATATTATGTAGACTCCTTAAATATCATTTGAAATGACAAAGACATCTGGACTTCTTTGAGGCAAACGTTTCTGCCACTTCACTCATGTCAATTCTTTGTGTCCTCTCACATTCATACTTAAAATATTGAGTCAGCTTAATCGTGCTTGTGACATGGTGCTACAAAAATATATTTTTATTAACTAAAATTGTTAACTGGAACATGGCACAATGAAGCTTAATCACTTATTAAGATCATTGTGTGGTTTAGTCAAACTAACACTCTTTTATATCCTAAACTTAGGTATTCATTTTTTTTTACACTAAACTTCATTTACTTACATAAAAGTAAGATGCGTTTTAGGAAAATCTCTCCCATCTTCAGTTGCTCACCGAACCACTGTTACTGGAAATGATGAGTGGACACCCAGATGTTTCTGTGGTGGCCTCTGTTGGTTAAAGTAAGAAATTGCTCAGTTCATCCATAGGAGGAAACATGAAATTCATTAGGTTTTCTCTATTTTTTAATATAAATTTTTTTCCCAAGTGGATAACTCCAATGGGTTGTGAAAATGTTTTAGTAGTTTAATTTCCGGTTTTATTTCATGATTTTTGGTCCAAAAGTGAGTTGCTACTGCAGATTTATCCACCTGCTTAAACCATATATTACTAAAATGTTCTTTCCTCTGAATTTCCAAACTTCTCTTTGTTTTGCCTATGTAGCTCTGCTCACAATCTGCACATTTTATTTCGTAAATTCCTGATTTCTATTCTGTTGATATGGAGTCTTTTACTGTGCAATGTAATAAATTCTTGATATTGTATCTGTTCTTTGGGGCTAACATTGTCCCATGTTCTTTGAAAAAGGTGACAAAGAGTTTCACCTTTTCTAGCAGAGATATTCATGAGTTCATTTGAAACACAAATCACAAAAGCCTTCCCTTTAATTTTTAAGTCATGGTATAGGTATATGGATGACATTTTTGCAATAATATTGATGAAACAGTCTATAGATGCACTGAAACTTTTTAATTTGCAACATGAATCTATACAATTTACCAAAGAAGAAGAAAGAAATGGTTGGCTACCATTTCTAGATTTAAAAATTATAAGAAATGGAGATTGTTTGAATTTTGGAATTTACAGAAAAGAAACACACACAAAAAACTACATAAAAATGAGAGTTATAACCCCATTCCACATAAGTATGCAGTTTTTCACAGTTTGGCATACAGATTGATGAGTATTCCACTCACAGAAGCAGAGTAATAAAATAGAATACAAACAAATAATAAAGACAGCTAAAATCAAAGGTTTCAACAAAGACTCAGTGATGAAAATTATCAATAAATCTAAAAGACAAAAAGGGATAAGGGAAGTTTCCACACTAAAAAACACAAAAGAAGAATACAAATTCAAAAGTTTTACCTACCATCCAATTTACCACAACAGTTCAAGAAAATTTTCAAAGAACATGGGATAATGTTAGCCCCAAAGAACAGATACAACATCAAGAATTTATTACATTGCACAGTAAAAGACTCCATACCACCAGAACAAAAATCAGGAATTTACGAAATAAAATGTGCAGATTGTGAGCAGAGCTACTTGGGCAAAATAAAGAAGTTTGGAAATTCGGAGGAAAGAACATTTTAGGAATATTCGGTTTAAGCAGGTGGATAAATCAGCAGTAGCAACTCACTTTTGTACTAAGAACCATGAAATAAAACTGTAAATTAAACTGCTAAAACATCTTCATAACCCATTGGAGTTATCCACTTTGGAAAAAAAAAAAATTACATTAAAAAATAGAGAAAACCTAATGAATTTCTAGTTTCCTCCTATGAATGAACTCAGCAATTTCCTACTTCAACCAATGCAGGCCACCACAGAAACATCAGGGTGTCCAGCCATCATTTCGATTAACAGCGGTTCGGTGAGCAACTGAAGATGGGAGAGATTCTCCCGAAATGCATCTTCTTTTATGTAAATAAATGGAGTTTAGTGTAAAAAAATGAATACCTAAGTTCAGGATATATTATCACTCCATTGTCATCAACTTCGTAAGTACAATATTTAACATCCTTTTGCTCCACTTGTTTACATATGTAGGACCGGTTTCACAAACCCTTATTATCAGCCCTTAGTCAACTGGAGGATGAACAGTTATGCTGTGGAAATATGTAATCTGCTCTGGTGGAGATATAATAAACTTAAAATTTATGTTTTCATCACCGGAAGTGAAGAAGTTCATTAAACTGTCTTTGTACTTATAAATGTAGATTTTATTCAATATGTTGTGGTTTTCTGTCCAGAAATGATAGGCCACTGCTGATTTCCCCAACTGTTTGTATTTTATATTTCTAAAATGTTCTTTTAACAATGTGCCACGTTTCTCTTTGTTTTACCAATGTAAATTTTTTTCACATTCTACAATTTATTTTATAAATCCTTGCTTTTTTCTCTTGTGGAAAACAGCCATTACATTATCAATAAGGATATTTTTAACATTGAATCTGTTTACAGGTGCTAACCTGATATTAAAATCTTTAAGAATCTTTTGAAATTTTTTGTAGCCCAAGGATGATATGTGAGTTTTTTAAATATTAGATTATCTTTTTTTGGCTGAAAGAGAAATGGATTCTTTAATAAGTTTTTACTTCTTGAATTTTTGTACATTTTTGTGTACTAGTTCTTTGTTATAACCATTTTAACCATTGTTCTTTCTTTATATTCTTTAAGGCATTTTTCTCTGCTAATTTTTAGGTCAACTAGATGATGTATTAAGCTGTTGATAATTGCATGTTTGTGCATTATGGAGTTAAAACTGTCAGCTTTGATGTGTATTCTTTCTCTATATTCCTCATTCCAGTTTTTCTGAACATTTATTATTTTTATATCCATGAAAAGTAACATGTTAATAATAAAATGTCAAGAAAACCTGGAATTTGGAATATACAGAAAGAATACATATGAAGACAATCACATCAAAGCTGACAGTTTTAACTCCATAATGCACAAACATGCAATTATCAACAGCTTAATACATCGGCTAGTTGACCTAAAAGTTAGCAAAGAAAAATGCCTTAAAGAATATAAATAAATAAAAAGAACATTAGTTAAAAATGGTTATAACAAAGAACTAGTACACAAAAATGTACAAAAATTCAAGAAGCAAAAACTTATTAAAGAAACCATAACTCTTTCAGCAAAAAAAGATAAGCAAATTTTTATAAAACTCACATATCATCCTTGGGCTACAAAAAAATTCAGAAGATTCTTAAAGATTTTAATATCAGGTTAGAACCTGTAAACAGATTCAATGTTAAAAAACTTCTTATTGATAATGTTGATGACTGTTTTGCACAAGAAAAAAAGCAGGGATTTATAAAATAAATTGTGCAAAATGTGAAAAAATCTATATTGGCAAAACAAAGAGAAACATAGGCACATTGTTAAAAGAACATTTTAGAAACATAAAATACAAACAGTTGGAGAAATCAGCAGTAGCCCATCATTTCTTTACAGAAAACCACAACATACTCAATAAAACAAAATTATTACAATATGTACAAGCACCTACAGAATTAGCAACATGGGATAAAATCTACATTTACAAGTACAAAGACAGTTTAAAGAAATTCCTCACTTCCGGTGATGAAAACATAAACTTTAAGTACATCAAACCTCCATCAGAGCATATTATACTTTCCCACAGCATAACGTTCATCTTCCAGTCCAGTAGGGGCTGACAATGAGGGTTTTGAAACTGCTCCTACATAGTTAAACAAGTAAATGGAGCAAAATAGTGTTAGTTTGATGCAATCACACAATGACCTTAATATTTTTATTTGTTTTAATTTTGAAAAGAATCACACAGAGATGCAACAGTTACAGGTAGAGAGAGAAATAAAATGAAAGCAGTTCAAACATCCGGTATAGTTGATGTTAAAGCATAAATTTTTTTTAGCAAGAGGTGTGCCAATTCTTGAAGAGACATTTTGTCTTTTACCTCATTTTTAATGCACTGTAACTGAAATGAGAAATCTTCTGTTAAGTCAAGTTAAGTTGTTCTTTACTATGCAATTTTTCATCTTTTGCAGTAGATAGAATCTGTGGGGTGAGTACACTGAAAAGATCACTTAAACATTTCATAGAATTGAACCAAATTTTGATTTGATTAACAATCTAATATCATGTGATACACGTTTACTTGAAAATAATTTTCAGAATCTTACATGTTCATCTACAGCCACTTCATCAAATGTCTCTTAGTTTTACAGAATGTCTTGTTTTCAAATTTGGCATCAACTCCCGATTGTTTTGCAAGAAGCATGCTGGACAACAATGCTTTCTGAAAATTATTTCTGTAGTTACTTAACAAAAGTAGGAATTGGAGTAACACTGAAGCTTGGGAAAGATCAAGTCATTAGATTACAGTACTTTTTATACCAAATTAAGAGCCTCAAGTATTGTTGAATGCAGGACAATTTAAAAATCAAGTTCTAAATGTTCCATTTGTTTTTTAAGAGCACTGGCTTCATTACAGTCATTGGTTGATTGCAACACTGTTGCAGTTAGTGCCATCATAACATCTAAATAAACATGTCTTAGAGCTTTTATTGAGTTCAATCTTGATGACCAATGTGTAGGACAAGCTTTTAAAGAGTAAGAAGCTAGTGATAATATTTCTCATTGGCTTTGTACTTTGATTGAAAAACAAATGAAGTCTTTCAACTAATAAAATAACATCTTATTTTCAGACACATTTCTAATGGCCTCATTTAGAACTAGAGTCAAATTATATGTGGCTTAGTGAACATATTCAGCTGTTTTCTGTTTTTGTTCAATCCTTTCCTTTACTCCGTCATAGTTCCCGAACATATTTGCTGCACCTTGGCCATGGCATTTGCTAATCAGATACACTTTTCATCCTTTTGAATTAAGAATTTCAGCTTTTAATGACACAGCAGTATGGTTTTACATCTTTTGAATCCTAAAATGCGTTCATTTATTTTTATTTCACAAGGTTTTCCAAAAGAATCTTTAACTATATGAACATATCTAAAAATTTAATTTAATTGATCTTTTTTGCTCACATCTTGTGTAGTATCCAAAATTATAGAAACAAATTGTGCAGACTTGATGCCATTCCCTATTTTCTGTGATAGCAGCTGAATTGATTCATTGTAGATTTTTGGATTGAGGTATTTTTCAGATGCTTCCGGTCCAAGTACATGCTGCTGTATTACCCAATCATACTAAAACAATAGTCCACAATAACTAAAATATTTCCACAACAAGTTTTCATGAATTCTGCTCTATAGCCTTATAAAGCTACATTATATACTGATAATGACCTTAATTGTGTGTTCCATAATTTTTTCCATATGTTAATTTCTTTCTTTAATTCACATTCCATCAATCTGCTCTTTCTTTTCATTTACAGACATAAACAATGCCTGCCTCCAGAGGGTATTAAGAAATTATATGTCTTAAAATTTGTTTTGATAAGTCCTGCCAATCACGATTGCCCTTTATCCAAGTAAATTGAAAAGATGCAAATCTACTTTTAGCAAATAATCAGCAAGGCTCACAATTAAAAAGTGTTTCCTTTTCTAGAATAACAGAATTATTCTCGTCATTTTTAACCTACATTTTATTAATTTTCCACAGTAATAAATGGAAAAGCATCTATTTTTTCCTTCGGATCTTTCAAAATAAACCTTGGGGTTTGTAAGGCTCATGCCATATAATAAACCCCTTTGTGTTGTCATTTAAAATATCTGCAAAATTAGCATGCTTAGAAGAAAATTCCTCTCTTGTACTAGTAGTATCATTAAAGGAAGTACTTACATTCTGCTGTGCACTATTACTTCCATTCTAAATTTTAATAGAAATACCAGGCTTCTTACCAGTATCAAGGATTCACATTCATCTTCACTACTAATATTCTTCACTGTACCACTGCTTGAATTGGTATTATTGTCATTTGTTCTTAGAGAAACATAATTAGTATTAAAGAAAAAATCTATATTTTCACTAATTTTTAAACAGATCATTCAATCTCTTTCTTTTCTCTCAATTTTTGCATACCAACTCAAATGCTCAAAACAAGTGGGTTCATTTCAAAAAGAAAATGGGGGAAACACACATGCAAACAAAATTAAAAAAAAAAAAAGAAGAAGAAAAAGAAGAAAAAAAAATACCAACATGAATTGCTAGAATTAGGCTATTTTTACTGTAATATTATAAGTGATACAAACCAGAATAAAAAACTATGTTTTACCTCTACCACCATACTAGACTTGATGTAATATCCAAGCCAAGCTCAATCCCTTGCTCTTTTGACAAACATCAATGATATAACCACCAATGTAACATCAAAAGTCATTATTTGGTGAAGATTGCATCAAATATAGAAAAATAAAAAAATAATTATGATGTTAAAATTTTGCAGGAGGATCAAATCAGATAAATAATTGGGGAAAAGCCAACAAAATGAAAATCAACAAAGATAGAGTTATACAATAACATTTTATAGGATGGTAGGGCAAATTAATTTAAAATATAATGTTCATCCTGTGCTCATTCTGCAGGTAGAGAGTTGTCAACACCTTGGGGTATACTTACTTGCAAAGCAATTGCATGGAACAAACAAATTAGCTATGTTTCAGGGAAGGGGTGGAAATAATTATATTTTGTAATGAGAATTCTTAGAAAAGGTAGGTAGTACAAAATTATAAGATTTGGCTTATACATTGTTTGAGCAGCCCATACTGAAATATGGAGGAATGTGTCGGAACCCATGTAGATCACTTCAAATAGAGGATATAGAAAAAGTGCAGCATAGGGTGGCAAAATTTTGGGGGAAATGGACTTGAAAGAATTAATTCTCTTACCTTATGGTTAGAGAATTCAATTGGGAGCTTCTTGAAACTAGGAGGAGGAAGGGTAGAGTGACCACTATGTTCAAAACTCATAACAAGTATAAAGCATGAAAAGAAATAAAGGAGTGCTTTCACGAATCAATATGAAGAAGGCAGATCATTGATATAAAATTGGATATCCAACCCAAAGAATGGATTTGGAGAAAATCTCCCATTTAAATCAAACAATGGCATATTGAGATAAGATGCCTGCAGCAGTCTTTAATGATTCTCCCTTGACTGTGAAAAGATTCAAATCAAATGTAGATAAATACTTAGAATATAATAACAGTAATATGTAAAACAAAATGTTGATTGTAATTATTTTTCATGGCATATATAATTGTATTTTGAACATTTTGTAGATATTTAACTGTAAACTTAAATGTACATTTTACTGCCACTGGGTATTACTCCCATTTGCAATTAATAAATAAAAGATATACATGTATGCATATTTTAAATCAAATCAGTTTTTAGAAATATGCTGTGAAAAAGTGATAGAAAAAATGCAGAACCAAAATTTAGAATGATAGTTATTAAACCATAGGCTTTTTTTGTTGTTTCACTGGAGTTTGAACAATAAATTATTCCATTTAGAACTTTAATTAATTCTATGTGATTAGTGAGAATAGCAGATATTATTCGGACATTGCAATTACTGGTTTCACTGTTTGTAGGAGTATGTTTACCAAAATACGGTCAAGAACTGTAATACTTTTGAAAGACTGATGAAAGCCTGAATGCCCCATAGTTTGGAGAAAAAAAAATTATTGATTAATATTCTCTTCTGAGTAGAAATATTTAGAACAATCTTTATAGTTTCTTGCATGAGATTTACTCAGGACATGTTTCGTGGAACAATTGTCCACATCCTCAGCTGCTAAATGACTGTTGGGTCATTCGTAGAAGTTGGGTAGGTAGGTATATGGGTTGACTGTGGTGGTCTTCTGATAAACTTGAATAAAAAGCTGTCTGCTTCCCGGATGTCAAAATTCAAAAAGTTTAGCTCTTGTTAAATATGGTGGACATTTGTAACACCGATGTTTAGTATAAGTTTAGAATAACTGAGTCGACTTTGTAACACTTACATCACTAATAGTTTTTAAAAGAGGAAAACTAAGTTTCTGGAGCTAATTGCTCCCATCTTCAGTTCCAGTTTGACTACCGGCCTTGTTCTTCATGGTGGTTTGGTTTGTCTCTGGTGGTGGTTGGATGAACTTCTGAATTAAGACGTCACTTGGTGGGATTTCAAAGTTGAAAATGCTACACTTGTTCTTCCAGATATAAATGTTTTCCCAAACGGCAAGTTTTGTTTTTCCTGTAATGTTTTTAAGTAGTTTGGGATTCCTGTTTATATTATGTTTTTCATTCCAAAAATGCCAAGCTACTGCTGATTTTTCTTCCTGTCTTTGTTTTATGTTCATGATGTGTTCTTTTGCTCATGTTTTAATGTTTCTTTTAGTCTTTCCTATGTAAATAGTTGCAATAGTTCCAGAAAAACACCTAGAAGATGCACTAAAGTTACTCAATCTACAAGAAAAATCGTTAAAATTCACCATGGAAAGAGAATGCAATGTACAGCTACCCTTCTTGGATCTTAAAATAATTAAGTTAAAAAACCACTTAACATTTGGCATATATAGAAAACCTACTCACACTAATAGCTACATTAAATATAACAGTTATAACCCAGTTCCTCATAAACATGCAGTACTAAATAGTCTTGCTCACAGGTTGGTAAATGTCCCCATGAACAAAGAAGAATATGATTTGGAACTGAGCAATATAATAAATATAGCTATAGAAAATGGTTTCAAACAAGAAGTGGTATTTAAGAAAATAAACAGAGTTAGGAACAAAAAAGAATCAAAGACATCAGTACTCTTATTCCTAACAAGGAAGAAAATAGAATGTACCAAAAAACAAAATATTGTATTAACTCCAAAAAACAATTACTCTATAAAAAATATACTAAATTCTAAACTAAAAGAGGGCATTCCTCAAGAGAACAAATCAGGAATATATCAGATGGAACGTATCGATTGTGAAAAAATTTACATAGGAAAGACTAAAAGAAACATTAAAACATGAGCAAAAGAACACATCAGGAACATAAAACAAAGACAGGAAGAAAAATCAGCAGTAGCTTGGCATTTTTGGAATGAAAAACATAATATAAACAGGAATCCCAAACTACTTAAAAACATTACAGGAAAAACAAAACTTGCCGTTTGGGAAAACATTTATATCTGGAAGAACAAGTGTAGCATTTTCAACTTTGAAATCCCAGCAAGTGACGTCTTAATTCAGAAGTTCATCCAACCGCCACCAGAGACAAACCAAACCACCATGAAGAACAAGGCCGGCAGTCGAACTGGAACTGAAGATGGGAGTGATTAGCTCCAGAAACTTAGTTTTCCTCTTTTAAAAACTATTAGTGATGTAAGTGTTACAAAGTCGACTCAGTTATTCTAAACTTTAGCTCTTGTGTTTTTTTTTCTTCTCCCCATATGATTAATTCTTTTGGTTGTTGAGCATTATTGCTTTTTTTAACCTCTACTGTAAAACTGAATTCAAAGAATGTGAAAAACATTGTGTGAAAAGAACTTGAAGGGCAGTTTAATGCATTTTAGCTTGCAGACCATGTAAATCTGCCAAAATGGAAGTGCCATCATAAGTATGAGCTACCAATTTGTTTTTACATCACATTTTTCAAGCATATCATTCAGCACAATAAATAAAGCAGTAGCTATTCTACCTTCACTAACAACATAAAAACCAAGATAATGTTCCTAAATTTCACCTTTGAAACCTTTAAAACAGTAGAGCATTGAAACTTTTCAGAAATATCTGTTGCTTCATTAGCAGTGCATGCAGAAAGTAAGGCCCTGTCCATATTTAAATATATATGATCACAACACTTTTATGTAATGTATACAGTATCATCTTTGAAGATTCACAGAAATAGCCCATATTCTTTCATTGTTCTTCAAACTGTCATTCCTGTTTAGCACAAGTTTAAATATAACTGTAAATTTCCTGGATTTTGGGATTCTTCAAATTCATTATGATCTCTGAACATTAGCTCTTGTTTACATGAAAGGCTAATGACATTAATAAAATGTTTCTTTATCTCCCTGTTCTTCCCTTCATTTTTATATTTTCATCAGTTTTTGATGTACATTGAATGCCCTGAAACAATTAAGACCTATTTGGATATTTCCTTGCATGAAATAAATACTCATATGATCTTTAGAAGAACCACACCAAGCTAAGTCTCTTGACAAGTTCTTATAATCACTGAAATCATCAGAGGACAAAACAGTCTTTCCTGTGTTAAACAGCAAACATGGTCAACCTTTTGTAGAATCACCACATAACCATTGTACTTTTTATACCATGAAGTATGAAATGTATTTTTTTGCATTATCTTTCTGGAAGAAAATACGTACACTAGAGTTGGATGCCCTTTTTTGAGCATGTCATGTTGTTTTAGTTTCACTTCTTCTTGAAAATGAAATCTCTAGCTCTGAATTTATGGCATCCTCTTTGGAATGCATTAAATCAGCACTAGTTTTGAGGCTGGCTTTGCCCATGTTTACTGTTCTGCGTGGGTGGAGGCACTGGGAAATCCAGCCTCCTGCCTAAGTCCAAACCCAATATTTTCCTTCTCTTGCACATGGCAGTGATGTAATGATTACCATGTAAACTGAGAGTCGCTGCTGGTGGTCTAGTAGTAACCATACTTGCCTCGACCCAAGATCACGGGTTCATTCCCAGCCAGGGTCAATGGGTTTTTTCAAGTATCGAAATCGTAAGTACGGCTTCCTTTGGAAGGGAAGTAAAACAATGGATCCCATGTCATAGATTTACAGCAAGTAAAAGAACCTTAAACCTGAAAGAAGAGACCTCTGAGCAAAATTTATTGGCCATTTTGTGCCTGAATTGAATAGGATGCTGATGACCTGAGATGTTAAAGAGTGTCCATTAATAAACCAAATAAATAAATGAAAACTGAGTGCATGCTGAAAACCATCGGCCTCCACATTTCCCTTTGGCATTAGCAATAATGATGAGGTGTTCTGCATTACAGGGCATTATCTCACATACTCTTTTTGTGACAATAGTGATGATTATTATTACCACCTCCATCACATTTACCATTACGAACACCACCACTTAACTGAAAAGGCTTAGTCTCCTAGGCCTCCTCTGATTGACTGCTACTATTGAATAGAGATTTCAGGCTTCTAGAATATTAATAACTGGAACATACCTACATGACTGACATACACAATACAGAGAGAGAATTTAATAAATACATTGTAGTACTTCACCTATTTAAAAAAAAATTTCCTGATTTTCATGGGGAAAAAAAATGAATCTAATCTATTATTAAAGTCTGCAAATTGCAGGATAAAGTTTGTCTCTTCAGAAAGCATTATATATTTCCAATGTTTTGAAATCACAGTTTGATTTAAATGAATATTTGAAATTGGTCTACCTAGTTTTTCTTTAATTTCAATTTTCTTTCATCTCAAAGAAAAAGGCTTAGAATGTATAGTGTTCATTTTGTTTACATTAAGGTAACACAAAATAAAATTAAATAAAATAAAGCAGCTACTTCAATAATTCATACAAAACTTCACTAAACTGCCATTTAGCAAAGCAACTACTTTAATAATGCATACAAAACTTCACTAAACTGCCATTTAGCAAAGCAACTACTTCAATAATGCATACAAAACTTCACTAAACTGCCATTTAGCAACAACTTACTACTAATCAAACTACAATATAAGAAGATACTCTTATACTGTGACCAAACAACTAATTACCATTGCTGGACAGTGTCTGCATGAGAGCATTGTTCTATTGTTACTTCAAATTTAGAATTGTTTGATGTTGAAAAACTGCATGTTTTCCCATATTGAATATATATTCAACATATATGTATACGACTGTGTTGCCATTAATATATTGTTGTACTATAATTATCTAATATTCTTTTAAAATACTTCATTCAACTTTGTTACATGGCAAAAATCAATTCTACAAAACTGAAAGCTTTCTTGGAAATGCATGTGATGAAAGGTGACACTTCTAGTGGCGCAGGCACATGGGCAAGAGGCTCCTCTCACTTCCCTTAGTCAAAATAGTCCATAAACTCACTGAGACATTGGTTTGAAGTGCATTGAGCAATAGAAATTTAACAATGAAATTTTTGGAGGTTACACAAACTAGAGGAGCCGTCTCTGACTGAGGTATTCAGAAACTTTAGATATATAAGTTGCATTCTTTGGCAGACTGTTTATATTTGTCAGTGGTTTCACTTTCTAGTTTGATAGTAAGATTCCAACATTATTATTATTATCATAATCTGAAACAATTAAATGGTGACCTATAAGCCTAACATCATCTTGAACAGAAAGAAATACAATCTAGGCCTTTGTTGCCATAGCAAAGTGATCATGCATCTTTGTGTTTCTCATATAGCTTTGAAATCAATGTGCTGCTATGTTCACTTTCCTTAAAACTGGTTCATTTCACTATTGAAGATTTATGATACTCACTATTAACATGCTTTGTAAGTTTTTTTCTTATTTTTTCCACCAATTAGAACAACAAAAAAAACAGAAAACAGTATCTTTCTACTCAGAGTATTTAATGAATTTATACCTATCATTACAGTATAACTGCACCAGTTCAAACTAATAGCGACTGAAGCCTGTTTGGATTGGCAAAAATTCAGGTTAACAGGGTTGATTTATAATCAATATAATTAGACCTATACAGTATGTATATGAAGCCTACAAGATATTTTTACTCAGTTGTTGTAACCTGCAGTGTTAATTTTGTGATGCAAACACTATTGTTGAAAGCAAGCACATAAAGATCATTCTGACTTGGCCACATGACTCATGGATATTTCGTTCCTCTTCCTGGAACTAGGATTTGAGCACTCAATCCATTATGTTTGTTCTGAGTTCAGTTGTGTTGCAGATACAGTATCAATCCCAAAACACCATGAATCATTTTAGTAGACTTAAAATGTATCAGGCTTAGTTGTGTTACTTAATCCAGTGAAGTGGTTTTAATTGTTGCTGTTTGATTAAAAATGGTAGGCAAGCTAAAACATAGTTCTTATTCATTAAGAGATAAACTTGAAGTTTTAAAACTATTAGATAAAGGCAAAAGTGGGACAAAATTAGCAACTTAATTCAGTGATACACGAAAAATTTCAGACTTTGATCAAGTTTTTTAAGTAGTTTTTTGTGCTCTGGATTTTCACAGTGAAATATAGTATAATATGACAAATTATTATTACAAAATCACTCAAATTTCACTAATTTTGTTCAACTTACTTGGACATGTTTCAAAGGCATTTGCCTCCATCTTCAGCCTGGTACCACTGGCCACTTCCCACTGTGGTATTAAGATGTCCCTCTGTGGCTTTATATTAATGAGGTAACTGTTGTTTGGGAAATCAAAGTTAACCAAAAAATCTTTGTTTTTGTTTATAAATATATTTTACCTTATTGATAATTCTATGGGTTTTTGAAGAGCTTTTAGTAGTTCAGGCTGAAGATGGAGGCAAATGCCTTTGAAACATGTCCAAGTAAGTGGAACAAAATTAGTGAAATTTGAGTGATTTCATAATAATAATTTGTCATATTGATGCATCTGTTTATGTATGGTTTTTGCAAGAAAGACAGAAAGGTGTTCCACAGAGTGGTCCTGTAATCTAAGAAAAAGCAAAGGCTGGCTGGACCAATGAAAGAGGAGGCATGGGATATGACATTTATCTATCACCATAGAACCATTATCAGTGGATCACTTGACAGTACAAGAGTACATAACTAACTTTGCAGACATGGTTACATTTCATTACAAAATTATTCACCCCAAGGAGTGTACAAATGCAATGAAACTGGATCATATTTTAAATTGTTACCAAATAAAAGTCTCACCACTAGAAATGAAGCTATGCTCATGGTTTCAAGATGATCAAGTCTTGGTTTGCAATAATGCAGCAGGGAATCATAAGTTACCACTTATGGTTATTGGAAAATCAAAAAAATATCCAAGATCATTCAAAAACATCAATAAGAATGCCCTTCTTGTCTTCTACAGGAACCAAAATAAAACATAGATGACTAGTACATTATTCATAGAATGGTTTCATAACCAGTTTGTACCTTCAGTTAAAAGGTTTAACAAAGAAAATAATCTGCCACCCAGCACATTACTTATTATGAATAAGGCACCAACACACTCCTCAACAGGTGAAAAAGAGATATAAAAGCAATTTTCCTGCCTCCAAACATTACACTATTGTTATAACTAATGGACCAACATGTGCTACAAAATATGAAAGCTGCATACAAAAAGATGCTCCTAAGGTACACAATCAAAAATGAAGACAGTTCTATAAACATGTCACTGTCAAAAAGGTAATTTATTAGTGGATGAAGCATGGGAAAATGTCAAAAAGCAATTGTTTAGAAAGTGAAGGAAAAAGTTATGACTATCATACAGTAAGAGCCCAGACCAAGTAGAGGAGACCAGAACTGAAGTTTTACATCTCATGAAGATATCCCACGCTGTGAAGAGGCAGAGGAAACAGATGTGAAGGAGTGGTTATCAGCTGACACAGTAGATCAAGTTATGACTGATCAGGAAATAGTTTCCCTAGTAAGTCAGTCAGATGAAGATATAGCAGAAGCAGCCCCACTACAGAGCAACACTACAATACTACAGCCGCAGACATGTTTATGAAGAATTACATCATCCTTAAGATTTTTGTCTTTGTATCAGTAGAAAGTGACTGAATTTTTGTGTAACAATGAGTGATGTAAGATGCTATATTATTTTATTGTCTTCATTGTTAAATTTGTTTATTGTTAAATCTGCTGATTTGTACCATTAAGTACAATTACTTATGGTATTGCATTATTTTTACAGTACATTTGATATTCTAATTCAAGGCCACTTTAATCTGAAATTTCTTTGTTTATTTTCCTTTCACAAACTTTTGGTTTCAAATTATCTGGGTTTTTGGTATGGTGGGGTTGCACTGTACTTCTATACTTCGTAATAACTTCTGTTCTTATTATAAATTAATGTTTGTTAGTAAAGCAGCTTATATGATATGTAGGATTATTACAAAAATAAATTTACATTCATTCAAGTGACAGATTTGGGGATATAGAAACATTTTCTTCTCTGGATTCTTACTCACTGTTACTTTCATGTTCTCTACCTTTGCTAGTATTATTTTAGACTTTGTCAAATCTCTTAATTTGTTACTAGTTCTGTTGCTGCTATTAGTATCACACTTGCACTTATCGGGGGGGGGGGAAATTTAAAATATTATTTTGTTTCAATATTCAGCTTCTAGGCTTCCACAAACCACATGATCATGTCACTGATAAAAGGACACTATTGGCACCAGAAACTAATTATTATTTGGTACTGAAAACTCCTATGAAATGACAAACTCTTTTTTGTGGTTGTTAGGATAGCCATCATAATCAGATGTACATATTTCAAATGCAGACAACATTGTTAGTTGTATCAAATGAACTAAAAATGCTAAATGTAGTATGCATGTATTGAATGTACTATGCAAGCTAAAAGGGTTACTTTTAAACTTTTTTTTTCATTTCATTGGTTGTAATACTTTAATGTGTATGTCAAAAATAACATACATTGTATAATTATAATTTTAAAATCCACATAAAATTGAAGTTCATTTAATTAACTAGCTTGTTTTATATAAGATAAATAAGGCATTTTTAAAATTATTTCATAAAAACTGGAGGGGCACAGACCTCCTGGTCGTGGGATAGAACTGCCTGTTTGTTATGGCATTTCTTTCTAATGAAATGTCACTGGTCAAAAAATATATGCACCTAGTAAATGATCTCTCCATATTACAGGAAGTTACTGGTGAAAATTTCAGAGTATAGTACAGAAAGTTATTGGTGTAAATTTCAAAGGTGAAATTTATGTGGAAAATTACCTATTTATGGGTCTTCTTTCAAGATGTGAGATCTGTGATTCAGTCATTTCCAAGGGAATGAGCAGCTTCATTCCTAGGAGTACAAAGCCATTCAGTGAAGTAAAAGCCAAATGCGCATTGGCATATATCTATAGCAATTTCATTGCTACCCACATGAAAAATAAATTTGATATTGTAAGGTTGCCTTTGCTGGAATTTCTGGATATTATAGAAAATACCACATCCACATGGAGTTATTTCAGAGAACATGTTGGACAGAAACTGATCACCGATCTGAGGCTGTTATGGTAAGGCTGCTTAACTTTTCATTGCAGTCTGTAAACTCCTCATTGTTAAGACAGATTCAGGATGTTATAGCATTTTTGGCATTTATGTATAGTGTCACAAATATTCTGGGGCTTTAATACACACTTTCTTGGTTTATGCAACAGGCTTGTTCACTTTAGATAGCTACATCTCACTTCAACCACATGTTACTGTTCATAAGTGAAACAGAGAAATGGATTGTGTTCAGATAAAACATGCATATATTTAATTGAATTGTCTAAGTCAAACTACACATTCTTATGACTTCATTTACTTGTTTATATTCAGAACATCTTTAGCAGACCATCATCGGCATCTTCAGCTAAATGTTGACTGCTGAATATTTCATGATTTACCTTTGAGGATGCATAATCTGCTCTGGTGGAAGTGTGATGAACTTAAAGTTTATGTTTTCATAATTTTGGATCTCGATTTGAGTGGCAGGAAAGATCAAAGCCAAAGAAGGTCCAAGGACAACTAACATGGTTTACTGACGGTTCACAAATTTTTAATCAAGCTGGAGCTGGCATTTATGGCGAAACTCCCAGGACCAACATTAGCATAAG